>OU343224.1:136216309-136457543 GCA_910596185.1 Chrysanthemum makinoi
GAACCGCACAAGTATAGCCGGTCCAATCGCCACCTTATAGAATTTTCCTTTAACTTAAAGGGATGTTCTGTCGCAGGACTCACGGCCGCCTCCATCTCGCCCACCCGCTCTAATCCAGGTGGTTACGTCCTCATCTATCCTCCCTGATTTATGTATTATCGATCGGGTATCTAAAAGACTCCTTGGGTGTCAGGATCTGATCACCGATATGAATATCAATTTGTTCATGGTGGCTGGCTCAATCCTCCCAAAAATCACATCACCGGTATTGTCTTCTCCTCGCCACACCAAGGCCATTGTCTTCAAGAGCCTCCCTCCGCTCAAGTTTGGTGTTTAACCCTTCCACATTCGCCACCAACACAATGTCATCAGCAAAGATCATGTTCCACGGGATTCCCTCTTGTACCCCTTTAGATAACTCGTCTCAGAATCAAGGCAAGCAGGTAGGGGCTAATGGCGGATCCCCCGTGGAGCCCAACTTCCACAGGGAAAAACTCGAGGTCCCCATGAGGACCGCATTACCCAGTCTTAGCACCTCGCATACGTCCCTAATGACTCTCACGTATCTATTTGGGGTTCCTCTGTTGATAAGAGTTTTCCAAATCAACTTCACGTGAACGCTATCATAAGCCTTTTCAAGATCAATGAACGCCATATGCAAGTCCTTGTCTTTCTCTATACTTCTCCATGAGACTCTCGAGAATGAATAGCCTCAATCGAGGACCTTCCGGCATAAAACCAAATTGGTTCTCCGACACCCTCGCCTCCCTCTTCTCAACCTTCTCTCAATAACTCTCCCAAAGCTTCATGTCAGGATCGAGAATCATAAAGTATAAGGGAGTATTTGTTTAATTTTCAAAGTTATTAAAAAACATGGAAACTTATAATATTACACTTAACTCTGTACAATTTTAAAAAATTTAACCACTAAAGTTTTATTAATTATCCTCTTTTTAAGTTTTTATTTTCACAAATTTGACACCTATGTTTCTATGTGTTTTTCTTTCCAACCAAATTTCTCCACCAAATTAATTAAATGTTGACCAAAATCAATTTATTTTTGACTTTTATTAACCAATCACATCACATCACACCATTTCGCTACGTGGCAAAATCAAGCTCTCCTATTGGTCAAAATTTTTTTTAATGAGAAGGGTTTTGCAAAAACACCTGAATGATGTAATTCTTTATTATATAAAAGATGAGACCAAACATGTTTTATTTGTTTGGTAATGCTCTTGACCGGCTTTCAAACCTTTACATAAGGGTTTTAACAAAGCCCAACCTCATAGGTCGTGATAGAAGTATAAAATAAGTGTAACAACGCCGATTTTAGGGTTACTTTTCATATTTTTGAAAAGTTACTATTCACTTTCACTATTCATCCCGTAAAAATTTTATTTCACATTCTCGTAAGATAAATTATTTTAGTAATAACCCGAGAGTTTGACAATCATTAGATCATCTTCGCAAAAGTTATTAAGAAAACATCGTTATAAAGTTTCATTTTGGTCGGTCCACCGTTTAAACATCACGCATAATTGAAAATCAACTCGATAATTTTTCTCACATCGGATAAATTTTTAGATTACTCATGATTAATTTGAGAATTTTAAGATTTATTTTATGTTACCAAATAAACTCGGCCTGTATTTAAACTAAACTTACGTTTTAAACAATTCTACTTACATCCGGACTTAACGATTCTCGCATTGTGTTTCTAATATGTTTTGACACTTTTACATTTTTTGGAAAATTCAAACATATTTCCCTCCTCCTTTGACCATAAAGGAATTAACTTTGTATGTTCTACATTTTGCTTAAATCACAGATCTTTTAAACTTCACAAATAAGCTGTTATCCCACGATAACTTAAAACCACATTTTGACATCTCATATCACTTTTAGACTAATTTTAGTCTACTCTAAATAAATTCACAGTCGTTTCCCTTAAATTTCATTCTTTTCCGATAACTCTGCATTACGCTGCTTTTTGACCCGTGATTTCCAGGCTTTAAGCGTTTTTTGCACCCAATGAGACTTATCACCCATTTTATATTTTTAGATGGAGTATAATGATGAGTCTCATCATTCCTACAAGTTTCGTATTTTTACGATGCCCGGTTTTACGTTTTATGGCTTAACAACTTACGTTTGGCATTTAACGGAACCAAATCATGCTCTAAACTCAAGATAATACCAAAACTATCCACCTAAGTCATCTTATCCCTATGTGACCGACTTAGGGGGGGGGAGTCATCATTTTGGTGGCATCATCCTAACCATTATTCATTTAGATCATTACAAGTGTCCTAACTTAACCATGGTTAATATTTAACCCAATATATGGTTAACCAAACTTACCCTCCTATAAATAGGAAGTGAAATACATCCTAAACACATTCATATTCTGTTTTGGGTCGTTCATATCACAAATCATACATATCTTCCATCATTTGATCTATAAACTCCAAGTTTATGCAAAGAAGTTTCAAGTAGTAAGTTACTACATCAAATCTCTAGCAAGTTTAAGTGATCTTCTTGAGTTTAGATCCACTCAAGTCACTTAGTACTTCATCACCAACTCTTCAAGATTGTAAGGGTGCCAAGTTGTGGAAAGCTAGCTCAATCCAAAGTCTTAAGTGTTCAATCAAAGTCCTATCCTTACTAAGTTACTCCTTTCTTATTGAAAGCAAAAGTTGTAAGCAACTAATCACCACCATCATCTAATCTTTATTATTCATAATCTTAACTATTTCATGCTATATATATGGTTACTATGTTGATTCTTGATGCACATATACTCAATCACATGTTTTAATTCATATATTGTCGTAAAAGTAACAAACTAGTAAACTAGTCATATTCTACACATTCGAGACCATTAAAACCAGTCACATATGGACTTTTTAACTTACATATTATGGTAGACAAGATAAAAAGGTAAACATAGCAATTTGAATCACCCGAAACGGACAAACGAAAAGTTATGGCCAGAAGCTAGCGAAACCAAAACGCCGAAAATGCTCTATATATAGTTTCAAAACTATACTTTTGTCACAACTAAAAGGCAAACCAAAAGGCCTAATGGCCTTAAGTCAAGACCGTAAACCAAAGGCCTTAGCCTTGACAAACCTAAATGTATACAATACAATTTGGATCTACTTCCTTGATAAACTATGAAACTATACTTGTAATAACCAACTTTACAATTTAGAAACTTGTAAACTTTTCTTTAAACACTTGTGATCTAAATTATGATGATATTTTTAATAACCATTATGATTCCTAATCATAACCAAACAATCTTGTAACTTGTGTTTACAAACCATATGACACTTATGATATATAAACAAAACATATGTTTTATCTACTAAGTGCTACAAAACTAGGGAGCTTCATGTGAGGGTTTCATTTGAGTAAAACGTATCGACGAGTTGCTTGGATTTTGCATTTAAAGTGTCCGCTCCTCGAACGTTTACTACATGACCTCTGAATTATGATGGCCCGAACGGTAGTACGATATCTATAAACTAAATACGTTTTCACAACTAGACCATTTCTATAAACGACATACACAAATACCATGTACTACATCATGATCAACATAGAGACGTATATAGGCTTGTTATCTCTTTCGCATCATTATTTCAAACCTAAGTCGCAACATCCTATTCTAGGTTGACTCGAGAAGTTATCACGCATATCCATCATTCTCATTATACATTTGATATCATTTACTCTGAGGTGAGTTCATAGCCCCACTTTCTATTACTAAATTATTTTACAAACCCTTGGGGAGATACATGCTTTATTTTAAACCGAACACATTGCTTTCAAACTATATACTTATCGATTGTTTTATTAGCACTAAGTTACCGCATTTGCCAAACTTAAGTCCCTTAATCATGAATAATTAATCACTAGTGAGGTGTAGCGAATATTGTGAATAGATCTATGGGATTGATTTAACTCCGTTTGTGTTGACCGGGAAGGCAAACAAACGCACTATATTTGTGTAACATTGGTAAAAACGACAATTTTTACTTGAAAGGGCACGCAACGACATTTTCTCCATTAATTTTGGAACACTTTAACGCCTTGATTGCATGATGCCTAGCCTAATAAAAACTGTTTTGTTTTCAAACCATTGGTGTGAGTCTATAGCTCACACTACCAACATAATGTGTTTAACCATCAAACAAACTCTATGAATTCCACTCAACCTTTGTGTTGTGATTATAAGCATGTATTTCGGTCTATATTGTACGAGGCTAGCACGGAGGAGCACCACACTCAAGAAGGCTATAAATTTTATTATCATTAAAAACCAATTTAATGTATTTCATAAACTTGGAACCATTTGGGACCTCATTTTTGTAAACTCTGATATTTATATAAATCGAATGATAAATCTTTTAAAACGACTTCATTAGAGTTTGTTTTCTATTGTTATGACTGTTGTGCCATGAAGTAATACCCAGGTTTGAATTCACCTGCATATCAACGAAATTGGGGGTGTTACAGATTGGTATCAGAGCCACAATTATAGAGAAACGGATCTAATTGAGACTTAAACTATAACTACTTTTACAAACAAAAATATTTTATAGCCTTCCGTTCTCCGTGCCTTCCATCCTCTAGATGATTATGTGACTTTTAGGCATTTTAAGCTATACAAACATACTAGTATATTGATATATACACTTGACATAATTTCAATCATAAACAAAGTACTCAACATATCTGCGTATGCCTATTCTAAGGCATTACGGCACAATCATATTTTTCCAATCTCCCAATCATGCATCTACTTATGCATTTTAGGATTATGAAACTTCCTCCAAGACATTGTAAATGACTACAATGGTCTTTCCTACTTCCCAGACATTGTGAGATACAATGGTCTCATTCATTTTCAAAACACGTGAGATACGAGTGGTCTCTATTACATTCTCGACATTGTAAATCCTACAATGGTCTCCATTACATTCTCGACAACCTGTAAATCCTACAAAGGGTCTCATTTATTTCTCAAGAGATTGTGGGTTACACAATGATCTCTCCATCATTTCTCAAGACATTGTGAGTTACACAATGATATCTCCATCATTTCTCAAGACATTGTGAGTTACACAATGATCTCTCCATCATTTCTCAAGACATTGTGAGTTACACAATGATCTCCCCATCATTTCTCAAGACATTGTGAGTTACACAATGACCTCTCTATCATTTCTCAAGACATTGTGGGTTACACAATAGTCTCAACTATTTCTCAGACATTGTGAGTTGCACAATAGTCTCAACTACTTCACGACATTGTAAGTTATACAAAGTCTCTAAAAATTATCTTATAAACATTATATGATATTGTTTTACATGAAACCGTCACGGTCTATCAATTTCCCTAATGGAAATACAAGAAATGGGATTTCTAAAAGATAAACCGACTCATCATCTACAAAAGCTGAAGTTCAGCAACTTTCTCTTCATTCATCAAAATTCTCTTCTAAAACCTTCATTGTTAAAGTTCGTGATTCTAGCCAAGTAGAGACTATTTTAGAATTACTTAAGATTTCCTTTCCACACGTATCTACCCATACTATCTTCTATGCAATGGAATGTGAAAACATAGGATACAAGTCTTTTATGGCCATGACTTGCAACTGGATGGTTTGATATCGCCTTTGCTTAGTGGACAATTTCTCAAAAGCTTTGGACATATCACAAGTATACCTAATTTAGGTATTTTGAAAATTTATCGAACCTCGGCTAAATATAGCCTAATCACCTATATTTAACCTAGGGATAGTGGAACATAGTCTGATTAACTATGTTCAACTTAAAATTTTCAAACAACGAGAATAGTTATACAAGGGTTATATTTAAGTTAATTTCCTACTTAAACTCGATAAACCACCGGAATTCATTAAAAGGATCTAAAGACACGATAGTGTCTTACCACTCAGAAAAATCTTAACATCTTATTTATACTACCTAATTTCATTCTTGAAATTTTCATACATGAGACAATCCGAACTACTATCATGGGATAGTCATCAAATCTTCTCGTCATTTCTTAGAAATACTAGCCTGATTAGGTTTCAAAGATATCATTCGCCATATTCCTTTAAAATTCACTTTTGATTTTAAAACAAACTTGACATCTCTACCTAAGAATAATGGTAGCGTACACTACACTCTTCTAATCGTCAACATATCACATCATTATCTCGAACCCCATTGAAAGTCGAAGACGTAAAACTTCACGACTACCCACGTTTTACGATATAGCTTTCATCCCGAAACCACCTAAGACATGATCAACTTTGGAAATGGTTTGGATAACCACTTGCCATTAGCAAGACTTTCCTACAACAATTATCACATCATTATAAACTATTTCACATCAACAATATCTTACACCTTTGATTAACAACAGTTACCTAACAACAACAAAACTATTCCATTTTGAGGCACTATATAGACGAATGTGTTAGTTAACCATTTTTTGGACTAAGGTGTTCAGAGATCACCCACGAAACAACTAAGGAAACCATACAAATACAAATTAGGCTCCATGTTGCACACTATCACCAAAAACTCCAAGTTAGAAATTAAGGTTTTATTGATAGCCTCGATACAATAAGATATGATTCGTTTTGAGAATCCGGAAAAGCCAAACTTTAGGTATATTGGACTCTATAAGATTTTAACAAAACCCTTTAGATTATCAACTTAAGCCACATGGTACATAACCCATTCTATGACCGAAACTTGAGAACGAAAGTGATGTGCCCGGTTGGTGCAAGTTTTAAATTTATAAAAGGTGAATTACCAATATTACCAATAACACATACGAGCAAGTATACTCGTCCGTTATAGCAAGATTATGAAGGTAAGTCGGGATCGTTCGCAGGGATTTAAGTGATTCTAAACACAAGTTTGAATTAACGGAGTCTATCCAAAACATATAATAAAACAAATAGATATAATGAAATTCAGATGATTAAAAACTACACTTGCTTAAACTAGTTTCATATCATAGATTAATGTGATTGTGTTAACCTCTTAACATGTTGGTTATGATAATTAGTTGGAAGACTAATCTATTGTTCTTACAAGTTAAACCTTCGTCAAGATTTTAGTTCATAAAAACAAGCATTAAGTTTAACCAATCAATTCAAGATCAATTCAAGTTTCATAAGTCTACATACATAAACTTAAACACAAAAACATCCACTTGTTCATCAAATTGCTTAAGAAATGGTCAATACAAAAGGTAACCGATCATAGACAAAAGGCTACAATTGATTCTCAACAACTAATCTTACGACCATTTAGATGTTTCCAACCAATCCAATTTGATAATCAAAAAGCGTTTCTATTACAATCACACCTTAGTTCCTTTGTGTAATCAAGAATAATGGGTAAAACAATCATCCATAGACAAAATGATTATGACTAGTTGAATAACAATAAGTTCTTTCGACCCCAACGTTTACTATCAATTAGCCAAACTTGATTAACAAATGTCACTATGAAACTTTAGCACAATTGGATCTAAGAATCAACTTGAAATTGAATTAAAACATGTTAACACAATCACTAACTAATCATATGATAATCAACATCATTTAAGCAAGTGTATAAAGATACTAGCCACTCATAGCAAACATGAACATAAACTCCGAACTTTGAACATTAGAAAACATGATTAAAAGTCTTACAATGCTTGGAATAAGATTACAAAAGGTGAAGTAATGATTCCCAAAGGATTGGGGTAGACTTCTTGGTGGTTTGGCCTCCTCGAATGGTGAACTCGGATCTCCAAACTTCTCTGGACTTCTAAGGACGAATTTTGAGAGCTTAAGGCTTTGTTTGATGAGTAGAGAGATTGGTATTTTTAGGTGTGTCTCATATGCTCACAATTAGCCTCTATTTATACTAATTCCAAAGCCTAGGGTATTAAATGCTGAACTTGGCCTCCAAGGAGTAAGGAAGGGACTAGAATACACCAATAGAAGGACCTAGAACCATTTGGATGCAAAGGGAAAGCTTAGTGATGAAGATTGGCGATCAGCTTCTCCAACCGATCGGTCATATGCACCAACCGATCCGGTTGGTCTTCTAACAAGCGGCCAACCGATCCGGTTGCGGGTTCATGTAACCGATCGGTGGCGATGGTTAAAACATTGATGGCTGTTTTCCAACCGATCCGGTTATGGTTGTAACCGGATCCGATTGGATCTTCTGAGATACGGAAACTTGATCTTTTCTTCACTTTGTCTTGTAGAACTTTGGTTCTTCAATCACTAAGGTCTTCAAAGGTCCTTGCGATCTTGATTTAGTCTTATGAAAGCGGGAATCTTCGTTTTCTGAACATTTCTTTATTTTCCTCCGATTCCACGCACTTGGTTATAAACACTAGACAAACATCTTTTGATGCGTTTAAGCACTATAATCACGCAAATATAACCAAATAACAGATATAAAAGCACACATAACGCTACTAAAAACATGCACAATCTGAGCGTTATCACAAAGATTAGAATTCGGCGCATATAGACATATTTTCCTAAACACTTCAACATTAGTAACACACATTGAATTCCGGGACGGAATTCCCATTAAGGTGGTTAGACTGTAACAACGCGCATTTTCGGTTACTTTTCATATTTTGAAAAGTTACTATTCACTTTCAGTATTCATCCCGTAAAAAATTTTATTTCACATTCTCGTAAGATAAATTATTTTAGTAATGACCTGAGAGTTTGACAATCGTTAGATCATCTTCGCAAAAGTTATTAAGAAAACATCGTTATAAAGTTTCATTTTGGTCGAAACACCGTTTAAACATCACGCAAAGCGCATACGAAAATCAACTCTGATAATTTTTCTCACATCAGATAAATTTTTAGATTACTCATGATTAATTTGAGAATTCTTAAGATTTATTTTTATGTTACCAAATAAACTCAGTATGAAACTAAACTTACGTTTTAAACAATTCTACTTACATCCACTTAACGATTCTGCATTGTGTTTCTAATATGTTTTGACACTTTTACATTTTTTGGAAAATTCAAACATATTTCCCTCCTCCTTTGACCATAAAGGAATTAACCTTGTATGTTCTACATTTTTGCTTAAATCGCGTATCTTTTAAACTTCACAAATAACTGTTAAGTTATCCTACGATAACTTAAAACCACATTTTGACATCTCATATCACTTTTAGACTAATTTTAGTCTACTCTAAATAAATTCACGGTCGTTTCCCTTAAATTTCGTTCTTTTCCGATAAACTGCTAATTACGCTTTTGACCCGTATTTCCGGCTTTAAGCAGCGTTTTTGCACCCAATGAGACTTATCACCCATTTTATATTTTTAGATGGAGTATAATGATGAGTCTCTTCATTCCTACAAGTTTCAGATTTTACGATACCCGGTTTTACGTTTATGGCTTAACAACTTACGGTTGGCATTTAACGGAACCAAATCATGCTCTAAACTCAAGATAATACCAAAACTATCCACCTAAGTCATCTTATCTCTATGTGACCGACTTAGGGAAGTCATCATTTTGGTGGCATCATCCTAACCATGGTTCATTTAGATCATTACAAGTGTCCTAACTTAACCATCGTTAATATTTAACCCAATATATGGTTAACCAAACTTACCCTCCTATAAATAGGAAGTGAAATACATCCTAAACACATTCATATTCTGTTTTGGGTCGTTCATATCACAAATCATACATATCTTCCATCATTTGATCTATAAACTCCAAGTTTATGCAAAGAAGTTTCAAGTAGTAAGTTACTACATCAAATCTCTAGCAAGTTTAAGTGATCTTCTTGAGTTTAGATCCACTCAAGTCACTTAGTACTTCATCACCAACTCTTCAAGATTGCAAGGGTGCCAAGTTGTGGAAAGCTAGCTCAATCCAAAGTCTTAAGTGTTCAATCAAAGTCCTATCCTTACTAAGTTACTCCTTTCTTATTGAAAGCCAAAAGTTGTAAGCAACTAATCACCACCATCATCTAATCTTTATTATTCATAATATTAACTATTTCATGCTATATATATGGTTACTATGTTGATTCTTGATGCACATATACTCAATCACATGTTTTAATTCATATATTGTCGTAAAAGTAACAAACTAGTAAACTAGTCATATTCTACACATTGAGACCATTAAAACCAGTCACACATGGACTTTTTAACTTACATATTATGGTAGACAAGATAAAAAGGTAAACATAGCAATTTGAATCACCCAAAACGGACAAACGAGTCAAAAGTTATGGCCAAAAGAAGCTAGCGAAACCAAAACGCCGAAAATGCTCTATATATAGTTTCAAAACTATACTTTTGTCACAACTAAAAGGCAAACCAAAAGGCCTAATGGCCTTAAGTTGAGACCGTAAACCAAAGGCCTTAGCCTTGACAAACCTAAATGTATAAAATACAATTTGGATCTACTTCCTTGATAAACTATGAAACTATACTTGTAATAACCAACTTTACAATTTAGAAACTTGTAAACTTTTCTTTAAACACTTGTGATCTAAATTATGACGATATTTTTAATAACCATTATGATTCCTAATCATAACCAAACAATCTTGTAACTTGTGTTTACAAACCATATGACACTTATGATATATAAACAAAACATATGTTTTATCTACTAAGTGCTACAAAACTAGGGAGCTTCATGTGAGGGATTTCATTTGAGTAAAACGTATCGACGAGTTCTTTGCTGGATTTCACGATTTAAAGTGTCTGGCTCCTCGAACGTTTACTACATGACCTCGAATTATGATGGCCGAACGGTAGTACGATATCTATAAACTAAATACGTTTTCACAACTAGACCATTTCTATAAACGACATACACAAATACCATGTACTACATCATGATCAACATAGAGACGTATATAGGCTTGTTATCTCTTTCGCATCATTATTTCAAACCTAAGTCGCAACATCCTATTCTAGGTTGACTCGTAGAAGTTATCACGGCATATCCATCATTCTCATTATACATTTGATATCATTTACTCTGAGGTGAGTTCATAGCCCCACTTTCTATTACTAAATTATTTTACAAACCCTTGGGGAGATACATGCTTTATTTTAAACCGAACACATTGCTTTCAAACTATATACTTATATGATTGTTTTATTAGCTAATTGTTACCGCATTTGCCAAACTTAAGTCCCTTAATCATGAATCATTAATCACTAGTGAGTGGGCGAATATTGTGAATAGATCTATTGGGATTGATCGAACCGTTTGTGTTGACCGGGTAGGCAAACAAACGCACTATATTTGAGTAACATTGGTGAAAACGGCAATTTTTACCGAAGGCACGCACCGACATTTTTCTCCAATTAATTTTGGAATACGTTAACGCCTTGATTGCATGATGCTTAGCCTAATAAAACTGTTTTGTTTTCAAACCATTGGTGTGAGTTTATAGCTCACACTACCAACATAATGTGTTCAACCATCAAACAAACTCTATTGAATTTATTCAATCTTTGTGTTGACAGTTTTAAGCATGTATAACGAGTCTATATTGTACGCGTACACGGAGGAGCACGGATACTCAAGAAGGCTATAAATTTTACTATCATTCGAAATCCAATTTAATGTATTTCAGTAAACTTGGGACCATTTGGGACCTCATTTTTAAACTCGATATTTATATAAATCGAATGATAAATCTTTTAAAACGACTCCATTAGAGTTCGCTTTTATTATTATGCTTGTTGTGCGTATGAAGTAATACTCCGCTTTGAATTCACGTACCAAGATATCACGAAATTGGGGTATTACAATAAGGGTCCTCTAGGATGTCAAATCAAGAGGTTTTGTACTTTTATTCCTTTTGTCCCTCTTGTTTTCGATACAACACGCTTTTGTCAGTTTGTTTCGTATTTTTGACAGTTTTAAGCGATTGACTTATTAAACTTTATATTTTATGTTTCATACTTTCGGGTTTATAGTTTTTGATATAAACAAAATTATAAAATAAAAATAAATAAAAAATAAAAAAAAATCGCAAAAAATGAGAGGGTGCCTTTTTGTAGAAAAGGGGGAGTTTGTATAACTTGTCCCATAACATAAATATTTCTCTTGAAATTTGTGTCAGTACTCTTTTTAACCATTAGTTTTTTTCTTTTCTTTTATTTTTTGTTATTTTATTTTCTTTCTTATTTTAACTCATAAAACAAACGTTTTTTTATACTCTTTTATCAAATTCTAAGCCAAATTCAAATTCTAACTCAAATCTAAATTCATAAACAAACCAAACGAACCCTAAGATTTTATTAAAAGAAATGTGAAACTTACACAATTTATTGGGGTTGAGAAAAAAGAATTCTAAAAACATAAAACAATAAGTTAAACTCATGTTTATCTCATTTTCTTACAAAAGTTATTATTAAAATGAATAAACAATATCTAGTTTTCTTTCACACTTTTATATACTTTTAAATGACCTTTTTTGGTTTTTCTTTTTTCCATTTTTTAATACTGAAAATTGCATGATATATCAAATGTGGTTTAACATTAATGTGTAAACTTTAAACCTTTGACAAGTAGTAAATTAACCTTTTATACATGATTTTAAAAGTTTCATCATTTCGTGCGTTGTAAACTAAATATTCATAATTTTTCAATAATATACACAAATAACTTTTTAGCTTTTACCATATAATTTCATGTGTTTTTTTTAATCATAGGGCCTGTTTGGACGCAGCTTTAAAGTGTAAGTTTTGTCACATAAAATAATCTCCTCCAAAATAAAGTAGGTTTGGATATATCAACTTCAAGCTTTTATTTTAAACAAGTAGCTCTAAAATGAAAAGCTGATTTATGAAGCTTTTTAAATATCTCGGAGCTATTAAAACATAAAATAATTGTTAATGTACTTATAATTACATTTAACAGCTAATTTATCAAACATTTTTATTGAAAAAAAAATATACAACTTATAATTCATCTTAACACCTTTACAAAGATACAACATACAGTTAATTTTGCCAAACATTATCATAGACTATAATCGCATGTCATAAAGATAGCATGTGATGTTAAACAAAAATTACATGTGCATTTGAACATAACAACATTTCAACCACAAAATAAATAATTTTAAACTTAAAACCTAAACTCTAAACCCAACATGTATGAATCATAAGCGAATTCAAACTCAAATCATAAATCACATGTGATTTTATGGTGTGAATTATCAATACTCAAGCGAGGAAAAAGTGAAAATCTAAAAATTTCACGTTTTGTCTAATTTCAACGAATTAATCGCTAAAATCTTGAAATTCAAATCTTATGTGTCATACATTGTTGTACCTAAAACAGATAATAAAACTTAAAGTATCATGTTATATAAAAAGATATGTTCATTTTTTCAGTAAAAACATACATGACCTTAGTAGCTTTAATATCTTGCATTTCAACTAAAAGGGCTTTGGTTAAGTTGGTATCTATCTCTAAAAAATTCACTAACTCATTGAAGAGATTTTGTGGATAAAAGGTCCAGGGTTCGAGTCTCGCCTCTTGACTCATTGGACTAAAAGAGTTGTCGGATCTATTCCTTGTGGACAATGTGATGCCAAAACACCCGAGTCGCGGTGTTCACTCCATTCACACGTTGTTGTGTAATAACTTGCATTTCTAAAAGCATCTCTAACTCAAAACGTTTTACCTTTGTTCAAAAACTCACATTAGAATTTGAGGGTGTTAGCAACGTTGAAACCTATTACTCTATCCGTATAACACTATCCATGTCATACTACGTATATCGTTAGGAAGACGTTATAAAAAAGTTAGCACAATTTGGACTACTCACACATAGCTACAATAGTGTATTCCTGAAACTTGAAAGGTCTAGAGTATCATACTTTTAAATGATATTCTAGAATCCATTGTTTACTCTAAAGAATTAAAATTGAGCACACCCGCAATGACTCTTTTGGAATTTTAATTTAACGTTGTGAGTTATATTCCTTAACCAATTTACGTATTCATCTTATTTAATCATATCGATAAGACCTTCGTATATATGTTCCATAACTACCAATGACATGTCTTGTTGATGAAAAATTGTTAAAATATTGGACACGATTAATATTCTAGTATTTTCTTTGTAATACTACAATCACGTATAGTTTATTTAAATGAAAAGGATACAAAAGGTTAAACAATAGCACACTCACAAAGACCAAATTAATATTTTTAACGCTATTCTTCACCTGTTTAATTATTTTGTTGGCAAAAGTTAACCAAAAAATTTAAAAATATTACTCCAACTATGCACACTCACAACTCACTAGGACACTTTTAGTATTTTGGTGGTTGATATATATTCTGTAATTATTTATATCTTTAAAGGAAAAGGAGATCCACTCTCAATCATAGTAGTACGTGTTATTCATTCTTAATCTTAATGGTCTGGTTGTGCTTAATTAGCTTTTGAAATATATGTAGAATTTTGGAACTTATAATGATCAAGTTTCAACATATAGTAATTACTAGTACTTAATTATAAATAGAGAATTATAGTACTATCACAACACAGCTAACAAAAGGTATTTTATAAGCACTTTAATTGCTTATATTATTTCACACGTCCAGATAATATGTATATTAATTATATTCCTGTAAGAAAATCAAGAGAGTAAGAGCACACGGTACGAAGCATATTTAACATGTCAAATAGATGTCTTTTGTGTCAACTATATCGGAGCATCGTGTCATTCGTGAGCTCTACCATTTGCATTTTTTTTGTATTGTGAAATGAAGTGAGTATTTTTAAAGGGGTGTTTTGTGATACCAATAACATGTTAATGGTGTGTTAGAGAGGGTATTTTAGTTATTGATAGCTTGTATACTTTGTGCTCTAAGCTATTTAATTTTTACATTAATCTCAGTATGTCATTTTCGCTAGTACCTCTTCATCTCCGTTACCATCAGTATAAAGAATGTCACAATAATAAAACAGTCTTTATCTATTTAAAAAACATATTTTACCAAGAAGTAAACCTTACTATTTTAGTAAACCTACGACCATGTTCGTTAGTTATTTTGTATATTATTCAAGCTAGGAGGACGTGTAACTTTTCCTCAGATTTATCTCCAATACTTAAATTTTTACCGGTAATGTAAATAGTTATACTGTGGCAACATAATGCTTGGATGATGAAAGAAAAAGAGAGGATGAAAATAGAACAAAGTTAGCAATGGCCCCGGCCATGCAGACCTAGCTAAAACTAACGCAACTCTCGGCTAGAGTAGTCTTACGTACCGGCCTGCCTATAAAAACACGAATGACATTAATACAACAAACAATAACTAACCCTATTGATTTGCATTGTAATTTGCTTAACTAATCTTCTCTATTTTGGGAAAAATTGTGACAGTTAGAAAAGTGTTAGTACTTTCTTTTGTCCTATTTGGGTCAAGCTGTCAATTTTGAGATGCACATGAACCTGTTCCTCTTGCATTGCCTATATATTTGCTTCACTTGATTTCATTATCAATATCAATCAAACTTGCAAGATTTTGAGATGTCAACTACTATTCCTGTTTCTAGTGTTTCTTTCTCTTCATCTGCGTCACCTTTGGTAGTTGACGATATCAAAGTTAGCACGAAACAAGATGTTATCCGCCATACCATGAATTTCGAACCTAGCATATGGGGAGATCAATTTCTTACATATGATGAGGTTCTTATATATGTTTCTACTTCATTGTTTTTTTTTTCCATTTTGTTGGAATTGTATGTCATATTTCAGTTTTCGTACATGCAGCCAGAAGATTTGGCTATGAAGAAACAACTTGTTGAAGAGCTCAAAGAGGAAGTCAAGAAAGAGCTAATCACGAACAAAGGTTCTAATGAACCGATGCAACATATCAAGTTGATTGAACTTATTGATGCAGTACAACGCCTTGGCATAGCCTATCATTTTGAAGAGGAGATTGAAGAAGCCTTGCAACATATATATGTTACATATGGCGAGCAGTGGGTCGATAAAGAAAACCTACAAAGCATTTCACTTTGGTTCCGAATCCTTCGTCAGCAAGGCTTCAACATCTCGTCAGGTTTACTTCACAACCTTACTTGCACATGGTCATTTACACCCTTATGAAATGTATTTTAATATACATAACACTAGTTTTAAAAGGACTTTCGATCATGCTACAGGAGTATTCAAGGAGTATATGGACGAGAAGGGAAAATTTAAGGAATCCTTATGTAATGATGTTCAGGGAATTCTTGCTCTGTATGAAGCGGCATATATGATGGTGGAAGGTGAAACAATACTAGATAACGCTCTCGAGTTCACTAAAGTTCACCTTGACATCATAGCCAAGGATCCTTCTTGTGACTCTTCCCTAAGAACCCAGATACACCAAGCGTTAAAGCAGCCACTTAGGAGAAGGCTGGCAAGGATAGAGGCGTTGCATTACATGCCTATCTACCAACAAGAAACATCCCACAATGAGGTCTTACTGAAGCTTGCAAAATTAGATTTTAGCGTGCTTCAATCAATGCATAAAAAGGAACTTAGCCACATTTGCACGTACGTACCATACACACGGTCTATATTATTATATATTCAAATTTTTTTAGCTAATCTAGAGTTTAATCTGGCTAAGGTGCTAAGCAAACATAATATAGAGTCGAAAATCAGACCTCATGGATAGCTCGAATCATAGGGCAGGTCACTTGGTTTAATTTGTTTATACTCTTAATTTTTTGTCTTAGATGGTGGAAGGATTTGGACCTGCAAAACAAGCTTCCTTATGTTCGAGACAGGGTGGTGGAAGGCTATTTTTGGATACTATCCATCTATTACGAGCCTCAACATGCTCGAACAAGAATGTTCCTAATGAAAACATGCATGTGGTTAGTCGTTTTAGATGATACGTTTGATAATTATGGTACTTATGAAGAACTCGAAATCTTTGCACAAGCTGTTGAAAGGTAAACAGTTTACATTATTATGCTTTTATACCAACAAAGTAGACACTATTATTAGTTTGTATAATCAGTTAATTGGATAATTTCTAGATGGTCAATAAGCTGCCTGGATATGCTTCCAGAATACATGAAACTAATATATCAAGAGCTTGTGAATCTTCACGTGGAAATGGAGGAATCACTTGAAAAGGAGGGAAAAATATATCAAATTCACTATGTCAAAGAGATGGTAAATTACATATTCTTTAAATTTTTATTTCATGATTTGGATAAATATAAAGTTATGTGATTGTCTCATCTCGGATACAATACAGGCAAAAGAGTTGGTTCAAGAACTACTTGGTAGAAGCCAGATGGTTAAAAGAGGGGTACATGCCAACTCTTGAGGAGTACATGTCTGTGTCGATGGTGACTGGTACCTACGGCTTGATGATAGCGAGATCTTATGTTGGCAGGGATGATATCGTCACCGAGGATGCCTTTAAGTGGGTGTCCTCATATCCTCCTATTATAAAAGCTTCATGTGTGATTGTAAGACTTATGGATGATATTGTCAGCCACAAGGTACTATATATAGACTAGTACTTTATCATCCATTTAATCAAGACTCTAAAATACAATGATGTTGTGAGATAATTTTTATAAATTGATATTTCAGGAGGAACAAGAGAGAGGCCATGTTGCTTCAAGCATCGAATGCTATTCTAAGGAAAGTGGTGCATCAGAGGAAGAAGCTTGTGAATATATCTCGAAAAAAGTTGAAGATGCATGGAAAGTTATAAACCGAGAGTTGCTCAGGCCTACACCTGTCCCATTTCCTCTACTTATGCCTGCAATCAACCTTGCACGTATGTGTGAAGTCCTATATAGCGTCAACGATGGCTTCACTCATGCTGAGGGAGACATGAAAAGTTACATGAAATCGTTCTTTGTTCACCCTATGGTCATCTAAGATTATTCTTCAAGTCGGTTTGTTCTAATGTTAATTTGTGGGCTTGTTGCAGCTTTAATTTCTTCGGTTTTCTTTCTTTTATGATACTCTACTCGCGTGGTGTTCTAAAGGCATGGTCACTATGCCATGTCACCTGTTCACATGTGTTCGCCATGTCAATGACCCATTCTATGCTTTGTATTGTTACATTTAGATTATCACAATTCCTAGTGTGCAAACACTTTGAAGCTGTATTGTACTTGATTTCATTTTCAATAATTTCTATCTCTACAAGTACTCTTCTCTATCGACTCCTCGTGTCTCTTGAGTCTCCAATTAACGCTATAACGTTAGGCCATATATAGCGATCCAAGAAAGCTAAATGATCTAGCGATAATGGACGTGGTTAGTTAAGAGCTAACTTGATTCAGTATTAGTTTGTACCACAAACTATGTGATTATATTGGCATGTAGCTTCAAAATTCAACTTCCATCAATTAAAACAACATGTGAGTAGACACGGTATGCATATTTTTTGGATTAGCATTGTTTTAAAGCTAATTTTTACGATATTTTCGACCTCACAGCTTGCCTAATATTTTTCTAAAACACAAATTGGTAAGTCTGTATTATAAGAAGCATAAATATTAAGCAACATGTGAGTATGTAACGGGTTTAAAAGCTAATAATTAGATATGATAGAACAAATAGTTAATTAGCGGTGTTGATACTTACACCATTTTTTTATACATACACCATATTTATGTATTACATGTGACATAGATTACAGATATACTGATGTATGTATCAAAATAAATGGTGTGAGTATCAACACCCTTAATTATTATATATACTAAATAGCAGGGAGGAAAACAGTACCCAACCCAAGCATTAAATGCAATCTTTTCCAAGTTGGCGAAACAATGTTCAGTAAACAAAGTAAGTCCAAACATTAAATGCAGAGTTTCACAACTTGGCAAAAATAGTTCCTGAGGTTTAAGTGTATTCAAAGTAAGTCCAAACATTAAATGCAAAGTTTCACAACTTTGCAAAAACAGCCCATGAGGTTTAAGTGTCTCAAAGTAAGTCCTTTGAGGCCTCACGCTACTTTCGACACTCGTTAACTCTATTTCATGACCAAGATATAAATTATCTCTAATAGTGCAATGATAATGACAGATGTGTTTATAAAAAAAAGCATGTTTTGTAGAGGAATTAGAATAAAGGAACATACTTTCATCCCAATTAAAGTTGTTTGTTTAGTTCCTGTTGGATTCCATAGTGTATTTCATTCTTAGAAAGAAAAAATGGTACAGTATATTGAAGTCTACCAAATGAGGCTAATATAAAATCTATCATTATTTTTCGTCTCACAATAATTGTCACTTAAAAAAAACAATTTAAATAAAAAATAATTATTATTGTTTTATTTCTCTTTTTCTTTTCTTTTCTTTTTCTTTTTTTTTTTTGTAAATAACAATTTTACTTTTAATTAAGTAATTAATATCTTATTTAAATTTTGTAGTTAATAATTTCAAGCAAGAGAAATATGATAAACTCGATCAAATTTCTCTATCTATATTTAGTAGTCGCCAACTAAATTGTGACATCCCAAAATAAAAACGTAGACTATAAATTTAAAACGGAGAGAGTAATATTTTTAAAATTTGATATACAAATCTTGGGGTTGCTTAATTTGAAATGGGTTAAGCCTTGAATTAGGATGTGGATAAGAGTTTAGTTTGGGATTTGATTTAGGTTTAAATATAAGTAAGAGAAAATAATTGGTTTTACATTACGTATAAAAGAAATTAAGCTTTAAGTTTATTACTATTTATTTATAACATAATAAATAAAATATGAAAGGTCCCACTTAAAATAATACATGGCTAAAATAAATTCGAGCAAAAAGTAAATTTATTTTTGAGTTAATTACATAAATAGTTCTTGTGGTTTGCCGGGTTTTACAGATTCAGTCTATTTGTTTTAGTTACGAGTCTGGTCCCTGTGGTTTCGACCTATCACGGATCAAGTCCAGAAACACTTGTAATGAAAAAGAAAAATGGGTTGAATATGTAACACCCGACAAACCACAAGGATCATTTATGAAGCATTTTGGACTGGATCTGTGAACGGGGTCAAAACAACAAGGACCAGACCAAAGAACAAAAATAAAAATGAACAGAATTCGTAAAACTCGGCAAAACACAGTGACCATTTATGTAGTTAACTCTTTATTTTTACGCAACTTTTAAAAAAGCCGATGTTCATGTCGTACCATCCATATTGTAAATAGAGTTTTATATAATCCAAATATATGTTTAAACCATTCTTTCAAATAGCATACAAACAAGCATTTTTTCACTATTGGGTTGGGTTTATTACCATAATAAATAGGAATGGGTATGACTTTTCAAACCCATCAGACTAGATGGGTTTGGGAAAACCTTTATTTTGTAGGTTTCATTACAAGATTTAAAACCCATATCTATAAAACAAACATCATTAATTATTCTTATTCTCATTCCTTATTCCCACACCCATATTTCAAACGCACCCTTAGTTTGAAAGATGATGTAAGATTCACTTACGATAATCTAAAAAGAAAGTGCTTTACCTCATTTGGTTATGGGTTAAGTGAAGTTAGAGCTTATAGATTAGTTGGGGAAAAATTGGAAAACCTGCACTTGGAATAAAATGAATTAAAAGTATGTTTGTCAAAAGCAATTGTTGTTGTGACTGGAGATGAAGATGTAAATTATAAAAAAGATAATTTTTATAAGCTATAAAAAGTAGCATTTGATTTTTGGAGATTATATAAAATTATTTTCTCTTATAATATTTTATAAGTTTTTGAGTAAATTATAATGTTCATCCCTGTGGTTTGGCTATAATAACATCACAAGTTCTTCGACTTTTATTTTTACACGGTTGGTCCTTTTAATGAAGTTTTGCAACATCGTTTGTCCTTCTCTATACTACTTATAAAGCATTTAGCATCCTATATTCTAATAAATTTTAAGATTTTCTAAAATAGAATTTAAGCAAATACAATTAGCTAAGCTATTAGTACAATCATCTAATGCAATAAATATTCAGCCATTTGACTTTTCAACCCCTTATTTAATGTTAAGAAAAACACTCCCTACATAAAAGGTACATGTTGATATATTTATTGTACAAGCTAATCAAACATAAATATATATATATATATATATATATATATATATATATATATATATATATATATATATATATATATATAACTTTTCCTTTTATCTTGTATACATGGTTTTTAAAATTTAACCGTACAACGAACCACTTTCCCAAACGGTTCCTGATTTTTGAGGGTTTTTTGTGGTTTTTTTGGGGTTCAACTGCCGCTTCTTGATTAATTGTTCCGGATGAACCGCCTTATCCGTTATCAAAACATTGGTCATATATGCAGCCTTTATCATATTCATGTTTTCATTTCATTAAATGCTCCTTGATATTTGTATCACCGTAAGAAATAATATATGAATATCTCTTAACTCTATAATATAATCAGATACATTACTTGCATTAAGTTTAACATTACATGATACCCCACTAACGCTGGGTACCTCCTCAGAATAACACCCCCAAATTTGTTTAGCGAAGCATAAGTGTTATGGGAATGTTACGAAATCGGAAATCACAACACAAGTAATAAAGAACGAATACATACTCGTTTGACTTCATAAAATAGTTTTAAAACTTTTTCTTACAACATTGTTTAGATAAATGGGCACATCCCATAAGTTCAGTGGTCCCAATTTAAAACATCGTTATGTGTAAAAACACTTCTTTAGATATTACTACGACCATTTACCGCCTCTTGCCTTGCATTCATGATCACAAGTTAAGCACCTGAGAAAAATATGCTAAAAGGTCGCCTATAAGTTCTGGTGAGTTCATAGGTTTAAATTAAAACAGTAGGTATGGACCAAAGTTAAAGACATATAATCATTATTGAGAATATAATGTTATATGGATGAAAATCTACTACTTTAGCACTAAGTTCATGCAACGATACTACGGCAGTTTACGTATGCTAAATGATATCATACAATATAGGCCCATGCGAGTGTTTTGTCCCTCAACACTCGATTCGACATGATATATTCGCTTTGGCCTAAGCATGGCCAACCGAACGGAGGAGTCACCCTCAATAGATCTGTTTATAACATTCGCGCTTCCCAATGGGGAACTGACGGTTCATGAAAAGGGGGCATTCTCTAGGGACATAAGGGCTTAGGCTAAACCACGTAATAGTAATCATGCAATAGTTTAGGTCCATAAAAAGGTTTTTGCATATTTTCTCACCCCAAATGTATAAAACAGTTTATCAAGTAAAAGAGGGGCTATGAAACTCACCTCGGCAATTAGTATTCTGAATGTGAAAATCAATGTATGTTGAGGCACCAAGACCACACCGCGCGACCTAAGTAAGTAGGGCCAAATTTAGTTTATTATTCCCATTTAATCCTTGTGAAGTATAATTACATTCAAAAATGGTTAAACCTATGTTTCTTGTGTGGCAGGGTTAAGTTTTAGGATGGTTTTCGAAACATTAGCTAGTATTGGCTCTTTGGAGGTACGAGAATATTGGGTAGGAAACTATATTAAAGACGGATGAGAACGTGGAATAGAAACTATATCAAAGACGGATGAGAACGTGGAATAGAAACTATATCAAAGACGGATGAGAACATGGAATAGAAACTATATCAAAGAAGAATAAGCCTTCGGTCCGATGGGGAACGAAAGTCGGCACTTATGGAAATGATTATTTATAGCACTAATCGATAACTACTTATGCTATTATTATTGATACGGTATGTACATATGGGCATATGTATATTTTTATGACACCATTTAGGTTACAATAGGTGTACTCAAGGTTTAATTTAGCTTAATTATATTTGTTTTTAGAAGATTCGATGTGTGAAAGTTATGGAATAATTCTTTAAAGCAAGTTAAAATATATTTTTGTTGAAAGTCGAGCCTGGTCCGTATATAAGTTGTTATTTGTACATGGTGACTAACATCAAGGTTTAATAATAAGTTTTATTAAGTTAGACATTTTGAAATAGAGTTATAAATATGTGTCTAACACTTATATACAACTTCTAATTTTTGTCATAAGTAGTACGAAAAACTTTCGTTTATGTTTTATATAGAAACACTCATTCTATTTAGATGATCATGTTTTCCAATTTCTTAGTAGCGTTAATATTTTGAAGCTTTTAGTTTTCTATTACTTGAAGTATAAATATTTTAGGCGTGGTGCCAAACGGTTAAATATGCACCCTGTTTTGCTTTGCACCTCACTATTCCCTCGCATCCACCTAATGGGTTGTGGCCCGATGGTTTTTGTGCCACGAATGGGCTTAGGCCCTTAGATCAATCAACACACTTATCCTTTTACGGGCCTTGACCCAGCTGAAACTCTAATAGGTTTTTCCTATTCGTTTTTGATACTGAGTTAAGCTGATTTTTAGTGGAGCTGTTTTGACACATGACACTTAACCAATCCATGACATTCGAATGTGGGTTTAAGCTCGTAGGTAAGTCGGAAGATGTGAATGTTAGGATTACACAACCACACCTTGTGGTTCCGTGTTTACTGTTCACAACAACACCCGTTAGGGCCTCGTGTGACTCGAGGAGATTGACACTAAGACGGCACCATACCCGACTTGCAAACACTGCTTTTCCTTCTGTGTAGGTGCTGGTTGTTTAACTAGATTGAATGTAGGTTGAATCTTAAAACAAAATACAGGAGTGGACCGTGCAAGCTATACTCTAACGTGACTATGTGAATTGATATGGCAATGAGGTACACCACGCTATTGGTTTACTTAACCAGTAGGTCTCGACACCAGACTCGTTTGACACACACTTTCTCTATGGCCTGGGTTGGGTATTTGACACATAACTAGAACGCAAAACAACTTCGTCTTAGCACAATTGATAACTAATTTTGGATCATGGGGACAAGTGCTCCGAAACTAACAGAAACTGGACCGAGAGTGGGTCTCGATTGTGACTAGCAACAGTCGACTAATCAATAGAACCGCACGAAATGAGCATCCCTAAATCGAGCCTAAGATTTCCGTTTCAGGTTCATTACGTTTTCTTTTGCCACACAAGCTTAACGATAATAGGTTAACAATAAAGACATCATTCTTCTCAAGAATCGAAACATAAAACAATGAAGGAAAGGAAGGTTTCATTTTTATTCCAACCAAATTGAAAACAATATATTTTCAATAATTTTTACAGGTTCATTGTTCAGGAAATTCAAAACACAAACTTAACAAGATACAAGAATTAGAGAACCCTTACAATTACTGATCGACAAGAAGAACCAAGAAGAGGTTTGAGCACCAGTGAGCCCAGTTGCTAAACTGCTATCCTCGACCCGAACGAGAATCCCACCACTACTTTCAACAAAGCATTTATGATTGCTATAACTTGAAGTATGCCTATCACTGATTTGTTGGATGTATGTGGAGTCCTCGTGGGTCGGCAGTCATATAAAGGGGGAAATAAGGGGATGGTTTGACTAAACTTTTATTCTTGGGGTTTTGTGAGAATCATTCTTGAGCAACAATCGCTTTCCACTCGACATCCCCTCGTGATCTATTGCGAGTATGTGAGACATAATGATTGATGGGTGATGTTTCTAGGATTATACCATAAAGGTTGACCGGCGAAGGGGTAGCAGAAAAGAAAATGAGAAGGAAACAAAGACAATCATGGTTATGGGTGCCGTTTGAGAGGATGAGGGGGAAAGCAAGGTGCAGGCTATCCTCTTTTGTATTGGTTTCTTGTTGTTCCTTGTTGACCTAGGCGTGATACATAAAAGGTAAAGGAGGAAATAACTTTTGGGTACTCAGCTTTTGTTTGTGAGGCTCGAGGGTAATAGGAGAAGAAAGAAGTAAAAACCATAAAAATATAATGGTAAATAAACGGTGGAGGAATGTTTAGCATACATTTTTAGGTGCCGTATATTCCATGTTCCGCTGAGTTTAGACTGAACCCGTAATATTTTGATTTGATAAAATTTTAGGTGGCAACGGTTTATGATCACGGCTTGAAAAGTATATTCTCCGTCTCATATCAGTTCACTTGAAATTTTTAGTCTTTCTTATTTAACTTTAACTATTAATATTGTTATTTATGTTATATAATACTTGATAAAAATTATACCAAATAAAAATACATTTAAAACTCAATATATTCATATATTTTTCATCAATTATTATATTACACAAATAAAAATATTTATAGTCAAAGTTGAATAAAAAAGACTTAAAAAGGTCAAAGTGGACAATTATTACGACGGATGTAGTATAATACAACATTTCCCTTTTCCGGGATATTTATCCAAGTTTTATTTTGCCCCTCCAGAATAGTCAGACGCCTTGGTGGTGTCGGTCTCGATGGAAAATGAGATGGCCTCTCGCCTTACAATTTTAAATCATAAGATAATTTCAGGACAAAAATCACCATTCTCTAATTAAATTATAATGCAAAAAGTTGTACAGTATGCTTAATGAATATGTTTAGTAATGATAAATCACTATTTATTATTTAATTAATAAGTGAAAATTTACCGTGTGTCACACCGCTATCACTACAATTTCTGGGACTTCTGCGATGTTATTAAGGCTAAACCACATGGACGAACGGTGTAATTGATAAGGAAGAATGATGTTACAAAATTTCATTATAAGGATCGACCATGTAAAAATGTAAATCGAGGGACTTGCGATGTTATTATGATCAAACCACAAGAACGAACGGTGTAATTTACTCTTAAGTTCTTTTTGCCAAACAAAGTTTTAAGTAGATTAGTATTAAAATGCAAAGAGCAAGGTTTTCGGGATTTTACTCATGATCGTTTTCTTTGTTGTAAGATCGAAGTCGTAAGATCGGATCGAGATTCTAAGATCCTACAATAATGCCCTTTTTTAATAGTATTTGTAACATTATTCAAATCTACAAATTATTATATATCGTAAAGACAAAATTATATGAGTGTTTCTTAGAAATGTTGGCCTAAATTATGAATATGAAATGTTTAAGAAGATTCACATATTGTTTGTTAAATTCTATTAAAACATAATCCATAACTTTGTATTTTTTAGTTTGAGGTTCAAAAAGTAAGATCGATTGGATTAGATCTTAAAATCTTATGGTCAATATCGGGATCGTATAAGATCTTAAGTTTGCTAAGATCCTATGTAAAATCCAAATTTTGTTACTTTGTAATATCAGAAATTGTAAGATTCTACGATTAATATCGGAATCTTAACAACTATGACAAATTTGGCAGCAGAGATTATGGAAGATTATTGAGGCTTAATTTTTTTTTTTGAAAAATAAGCTATTTAAAAAACAATCTATATTTGGCACACAGAACTTATAAGAAAAAAAATCTTTCATAATCTCTGAAAATAAAATATTACTTCACGTAGCTTATAAAAATAATTTTTTTTTATAATTTTTTTTACCAACACCGCCAGCAACATCGCAAGAACAACACCAAAGACCAACATAATCTATTTTCGCCAAACATACCAAAAACTATTAAAAAGAGAATTGACATCTAGACCGTATCTTTTAATGCATGTACCACAATTTGTACATTATAGTAATATCACCGTCATTAAAAAAGTTCAAAGACTATTAAAAAAAAGTCAACTAATCTACTTAAAAGTTATAAGAGGCCGAAGTTAAATATTTTTCTTTCTTTTTGTGTTTTCTCTTTACCGTAAAAATAAATTCAGTAAGAATATTAAGAGATCCAAACCCTAACAAACCTTTTCAATTTAATTCGTAATGGGAGGACACGGAGGTCTAAACATCCCGCCGTAAACGATGGAACGCCTACAACTTTGACAACCGCTAAAAGGTCCAAGAAGACGAAGAAGCCGCCAAAGACGAAAGCAGTTTCAAACGAGAGCAATCCGCAAGCACGCAAATCGGAGATACGCCTCCAACAAATCCGACAAGCGAAAGGAATCTCGCGCAACAACCACCATTCAAGAAGAACAAGAATCATCTAAACATATAAACTTGTTTGAAGGAATCAAGATACTCGACCCATCGAAAGTTGACGTTGTGAGCAAGAGTGAGTCGGTGTTGGGAATGAGTGAGGAGAGGTTTTAAGAAGATGAAGAAGGAGGCCGAGGTGGCGAAAGTTGTGTTACCCGAGACGAAGTATCGCTTGGGTACGGGTTGTTGGGAAAGGTGTTAAGGTGTCGTGGTATATGGATAGGAAAGAACGAGAACGAAAGGATTTTACACATCACCCTACTTACACCTTAGTTACCTAGCACTACTTGTATAAACCCTAGCCACAATTAAACTACATGTACAAAATATTTACACATCACCCTACTTACCAAGGATTTTACATTAGTCAAAATTGGTGGGTAAAACTCTTGGCTAGAGTTTTACCACACCTCTTCATGTCCCCTTGCATCTACAAACACCACCCATGTGTAATAAAACAACTCACCATGTCTCTTCTCTTGGAAGACATGGTGACCTAGCACTTGGAAAACCATGCACTCCCCTTGCCTATATAAACGCCCCATACCCTTTCCCTTTGAGTCCCATACAAACACACACATGATACCATACCATCCACACATCATACGCACCATATAACCCCTCCAATACTCACAAACATTCTGGAATTAAGACCTTAGTTAGTGTTAAGGAAGGCTAAGCTAGAGCTTGGAAGGTGTGAAGATAACTTGGTGACCATTAGGAGCTAGTTAGGCGTTTACCAGAGATAAGCAACTCATAAGCTTGTAAGTACACTCACACACTTTCTTTAGTCATTTTATACATTCAATAAAACATATAAGTGACTATAGATTAGTGTTATGTGGAAAAATAAAGTTAAAACCACGTTTCATTTTCTTTCTGTAATCTGTGCGCCCCAAAGACAAACACATATTTGTAATGCGTTTTCCTTAAATGTTAGAACATGTTAAGAGTCCTTTAAACAAGCAAAATAAACATCTAATATAATTACCAACACCCTATAGGTTTATACTAAATAAATTGCATGTTTTGTTTTTCCCATCAAATTACGCCAAAAAAGCCTAACCCCCAACTTGCCCCTCATTTATCTACTTCATGTTAGAGACATTAGGGTCAAGCAAGGTACCATTGTAAACACCACACGGGATAATACAAAACGCCCCATAACCCGGTTAAAAAGCCTAGTCGTTATGTTTAAAAAATGACCATCATTTTGGTCAAAAGTCATAAATACCAAAAAGTCTTTTACAACAAATATGTGGGAAAACACGGGATTTTCGATAAAATTGATTAGGAACCATCCTAGAAACATTAGAAATGGATAAAACCACATTTCACAAGGTCGCATGCAAAATATATAGAGTTTTATGGTTTAAAAACGAAAAGTGTCATTTGGTAAGAATAGCCTAAATACCCTTTTTTCCGTAATTAATATCTTGCAAGTTAAAAGGTTTCAAAGTACGAGGTTTACATCGCCTTAAAGGGGTTTGCTGCAAAGTTGTTAATGCCCCAATAACGTCTTTAAAAACACTTATGGTCTATTTTATAATTAACCATAAAGAGGGTGACTCATGAATTTCCATAAATAAGCCTTGTGTACATTTTTCAAAAATTGAGTCTTGGGAGTTATAGGATGATGGTAAACAACTTAAAAAGAGTTAATAAACATATTACAACGTCTCTAGGTGACCCCGTAAAAGTTAATGGGTTAAAACTGAAATTTTCATAAAACGCGTCGTGGCCAAGTGGCCATGTTCGTGGACTTGTATCTTTATAACCAAAGACGAATAAGACATGAGACTTATACCATTTAAGAGAGCTTACAAAGAAAGTGTTTAAAGGGTCAAATGTGTTGTAGAAACACTAGCCTGCCTCGTGTAAAATCTGCCCTTGTTTAGCCCTGTTATCACCCAAAACCTACAAAAGGCACCTAACCCCCTTACTTTGGAAAATCATTGCGACCAAACCGTAAGAGCTTAAGACCTATAGTTTGAAACATTAGAAAGACCACCGGACAAACTCTGGAAAGGATCTAGAACGTAGTAAAAACCTATTAAGGCCTCGCTTTTATTCACCCGCACTTTTGTCCATTTATGCCAAAAACAAGTGAATTTTCTTATAAAATTTCAAGCATAAAAATTGTAATTTTTGTAAGATAAAGTTTTTCTTGGACTAAAAATGTAATTTCTGTGAAGTTAATTATACAAGGGCTGATTTTGTCAATAACCCATAGTTGAGGGTTTAAGTGTCATTTTTGAAAGTACAAGGGTAAAAACTGTAAATATTTAAAATTGTAAATTATAACATTTTGGAAACATAAAATATTTAACAGCTTTGGTTATGATAAAAATTTATTAACAAATATTCGAGCCATAAAAATAAGTATGATAAGTATTATTAATTTTTGAAGAGACTTCATGTTATCTCACGAGAACATTTCCGTCGCATAAACTTGAGTACAAATACTAAATACATGATATACAAACTGTGTCGAGTCGGAGCAATTTGTTCATTTTATCTAATTTGTTTTCCATCCAGACTACGATAACACCGAGGTGAGTTCATAGTCCCACTTTTACATAATTGTTTTCAAAACTTGTGGGGAGATACATGCTACAAAAACCGAACACAAGTATTTTTATGTATGCTATCCTGATTGATATTGCCTAAGTACCTACTGATGCCACTAAAGTCCCTCATATCATGAACCATTAATCACTTGCGAGTGAACGCGAATATCGTGAATAGATCTATTGGCAGTTGACACCCCATTTGTGTTAGCCGGATAGGTAACCAAATGCACGTTATTTGAGAATACTAGGAGAATGGCAAAATCCTACCGGAGGGCATCATTGCTCACATCATCACTATGATGTTTGTAATTTACGTCATTATTATGACGCGTTCGTGTTAATGTTTGCGTTCATGAGACTTAAGGCAATATACACTATGTTGCAATGATACAAATGATGCAACTACTGAATATACTGCATCATGGTATTATCGATTTTATTATCGCTTATCTTGTGTTCAACTGATTATTATTCAAACACTATGGATTCACTCAACCTTTGTGTTGACTTTTTTAGCATGTTTTATCTCGTGAAACTAGAGCACGATCTGCACGGAGTGGCTATGGACTTTCTTATAAAAGACGCCCATTTTGTTATCATTCACAAGAATAAAACTATGTATTTCCGTATTTCCTTTGGGACCTTTATTTTGTAAAACTCTGATTTAAATAAATGAATGATAATTGTTTTATCTAGAACGTCTCTTTTGAGCCGTTTATCTATTATTATGACTGTGCTCCATGAAGTAATACCCCAACCTTAATTCCGCTGCGTATACCGAATTTGGGGGTGTTACACTCGTGTACACTAAACAAACAAGCTTTCTTTTTTACTTTCACTCCTTTCCCTTAACTCAAAAACCCATAACAAAAACCCCTTATAATTAAAGCAAATACCGATATTGAAATTGAGGTATCAACTAATACCAATTTTCATTATAACTTATTTTTTAAAAGGTGTTTGGTTTATAGGTATAGGTATGGAGGAAAGGGTTTCATTCCCAATCAAATGTTTGGTTAAACCTAAAAAACTATACATAATCTAAATGTCAAAAGATGTGAATTTACTAAACTCCTACCCATAACGATATCCAATGTTTATGTATTAGTTTGAAAGAATATGAATGTCTCAAAAGAAAGTGCTTTAACTCGTTTAAGTATGCGTGAAGTAAAGTCAAACCTTATAGATTAGTCGTGAAAAAAAATTCACTTTTGAGTTCACTTTCTAGCACTTTTTTTTTTTTTTTTTTTTTCAAATTTAGTCTTGTGTGACTTCATAAAATCCTCGACATGTGTCCAAAAGTTGATGGGATGCTACACCAAATGACTTTTCGTAAAAAGTTTTTTTTTGCCGACCGATTTTTTGTCTTATTAAAAAATAGAACCCTCATAATTTTTCTTGTTTTAAAAAAATGTTTTGCATTATTAGAAAGGTAAAAAGATTGATATTTTTGAAAATTTCTTAATTAGTTTTGGGTATATTTGGCACCGAGCGGTGAAGAGCTTTTTTTAGCGGTAAGCGATGAGCAATGAGCATTTTTAGTTTTAGTAGTCGTTTGGCAAAAGAGCGACGAGCTATGACTAAATTCTAAGAAACCTAATTTTTCAATGCTATTTTAAGAAACGATGAATTGTTCCCTACTGCTCACTCCTGCTCAAGGTTATAAATAACGCGAGGCGTGACGTGACCGCATGACCAAGCCTCACATCTTAGCCGCGATGGAAAAACTTTTGCGTTTATAGGACGTGACATAAGGTGACACAAAATATAAATATATTTATATATTTATATCATATTTCATAGGGTAAAGTTAAAATAAAAAGACAAATATTCGTAAAAAAAAATAAAAATATTTAATTTTTTTAAAAAATTCTCCAAAAATTCCAAAAAAAAATTCACAATATCGGGTATGTTGGTGCATAAAACTTTTGTAATTTTTTTTTTATAATTTTGAGTTTTGATACATTTTTTTTAATGCAAAAAAAACGAATTTTGATGCGCAAAAAAATTTTGATGCACAAAATTTTCAACTTGTTTTAGTTAGATGCGCAATGTTATTTTGATGAAAAAAGTCAAAAGAAGTTGGGTTCAAAAACCAATTTTTGATGCAAAAAAAAAAAAATAATTTAATGCACAAACGTATTTTTTCATAATTTTTTTCAGAAAAAATATCCAGAGAAAAGTTTTTCACAACTTTTTCATGCACCATCATACCCGATCTTTTGGAATTTCTTGTGAATTTTTCGAGAACTTTTTTTGAAAAAAAATCATTTTATCTTTTTATGTATATTGTTTTTTTATTTGATCTTTATTCTATTTTATATATATCAAGTTTATAAAAAGACGTGACATAAAACGACATTAATTTGATACATGACAACATGACCAACAAGTAAAATGCAAAGACCATTGAAGATATGACCAACATTAATTTGATACTCAATCGTGACCGGAGATGACTCATGTCACCCGTACGCCACATCGGCTTTTCTCTCCGACGATCGCATAACATCGCCACGCTTAATGATCAAATTGAAAAAAAATCGGTCGAAATCTCACCTGATATTGGGTTTTATGACTTGACGACCGATGTTATGACTGAGTGTCACAACCGAGTTGACCGATGTCAACATCGGTAGAGGCTTGTAATTTGTGGTGACCCACCGATTTGAAATTCTCCAGGACTAGCCTAACAAAAAATTATAATAAGACGAGTTAAATATTTTTCTTTTTTGTTTGTTTCTCTCTTTAGACAGTTACCGGAAAAATAAATTCCACAACAGAAATCGAAACCCTAACAAACATTCTCAATTTAAACCCGATCAAATTTATAATCTGCGATGGGAGGACACGGAGGTCTGAACATCCTGCCACAGAAACGATGGAACGTCTACAACTTCGACAACCGCGAAAAGGTCCGCAAAGACGAAGAAGCCGCCGCGAAAGAGGAGCAGCTCAAGCGAGAGCAATCTCGCAAGCACGACACCGAGATACGTCTCCAGCAAATCCGACAAGCGAAAGGAATCTCGCAACAACCACCAATTCAAGAAGAACAAGAATCATCTAAACATATAAACTTGTTTGAAGGAATCAAGATACTCGACCCATCGAAAGTTGACGTTGTGAGCAAGAGTGAGCTGGTGTTGGGGAATGAGCTGAGGAGAGGTTTTAAGAAGATGAAGAAGGAGGCTGAGGTGGCGAAAGTTGTGTTACCGGAGGACGAGAAGTATCGGCTTGGGTACGGGGTTGTTGGGAAAGGTGTTAAGGTGCCGTGGTATATGGATAGGAAAGAACGAGAACGAAAGGATGATGTTGGTGGAGGAGATGAGGAGGAGGAGGGTGAGGAGACGGTGAGTAGGAAGAGGAGGAGGAAGAGTGTGGAGGAGATGAGGGAAGAGAGGTTGAAGAGGGAGGCGAGAGAAAAGGAGAGGGAGCGGGCTTTGTTGCGACCTAAAGGACGAGCTGATCGGAATGATAGAGGAGGAGGTGGTGGATATTCAAATTTCCGTCTTTTTTAATGTTGTTTAATGTTATAATTTGTTTGTTTTAACTTAGATTCGTACTATGAGTTCTCGTTGCCTTCTAGTTTTAGATTTCGATGATTGCCCATACTTGAGAATGCATATTGGGTTGATGTATTATGCTACAAATAAAAAGTAGGGTTGGATCAGTTGGAAAACCCCTTGCCTCTCAACCGAGAGGTCAGGGGTTCGATCCTCACTCCCTACAAAAGGCCGGAGGTCCTTCTACTTGACGCAACATACTTTGAAAGTAGATGTCTCAAAAATACTAGGAAATAGAGAACACTAGTTTCTTTTGCCGGAGGTCTTTCTTGAAGCAGTCCCCTCGGTATGGGGGTTCACATCCTAGCTCTCCTATTTCCCGGGGAGCGGGCTTAGGTATGTTGTTGTGAGAGAACACTAGGTTCAAAGTCTTGGTTTCTAGAATATGATATGAGGTAATATATAGAAAATAGTGCAATGAATGATGCATTTGAGATTGAAAAATGAATGAATACTAGCAAAATAGTGGTTGGCAAATCAATGGTGAGTACTTATATTCTAGTGCATATGCTCCTTAGCCAATCCTTTGTAACTTTATAAAGTTAGTTCTAGGAGGACTAATATATGATCCTGAACCAGAACCAAGCCGAAACATATTGATCGGTTTGATGGAATAAGAATATTTGATTTAGCTGTTGTTAAGATGGATTATAAGAATAATAAAAGTGAATTAGTATTAGGGAGTGGGTTGAGGAGAGGGCTTAAGAAGATGAAAGAGGCTGCGGAGGAGCCTATGGTAATGATGTTGGTGCTAAAGGAGTCTGTAAAAGTGTGGAGGAACTTAGGAAATGAAGTTTGAAGAGAGAGGCAAGAGAGAAAGGAAAGGAATGAGCTTTGCCACAGGTCAGAATGATAGAGGAGGAAATAGTGAAATACAACAAAGTAACTTTAACGGGATTAGAAGTTTGGAACTTTTTGGTTATTGCTCTTGTTTCCATGCTGAATAATGTTCTGATTTGACCTTATACAGTTGAAAAATTCTTGTGTCAATTGAAAGCTCATTAGCTCATCAGTGCTAGTTTAAAGAATTTACCGAAATGGTGGCTCTACTTAAGGATAGAATTTAACCTGATTAAAAGTTAAATGAAGACAGGACCTCTATGAAAACTGGTGAATTAAGCATTGCTAATTTTATTATTTTATTTATTTTTTTATTTTTTTCTAATTGTCGCATTAAATCTTTAAGGCTGCACTGGGATGGTTGGTTGAACGTTTTAGTGATGCAACAGTTTTTAAAACTAAAGGGTACTGCCTAAATGTTGTCAGTGAGTTCCTTTCTTTTTTCCGTGGGAAAGAGGAAATTACAAGCATCATCCTTTGACTCCTGATCCATTTGCAGTTTTTTTTTCATATACTTCTACTGTAGGGTAATTAACAAGAGTGTCGTAGCTAGTTGATGTCCTAACAAGAGTAAAAAATGCATGTGTTCAACAACTAATTAAGGAAAATAGAAACTAGTCTGAAGTCTTCGTATCCAGAAAATGGCAGGACTGGCAATGAGGGAGGTATAGTTTACAACAAAAAGCTCAAAAATGATGCCATTGGCATTAAAAAAACAAAGTAGTGGGTGGCAAATGGTGTGTGTTATCACTTATCAGTGAATTAGCGTAGTAGGTGATGAATAGTTAGGAAAGAGCTAGTTATGGTCTTCAGTGTCTTTTAGAATGAGGAGTGCAGATTATATTATGAAATCTGTTAGTATGATCATTTTTTTGTGTGTAAATGTAATTTTAGGAGGCGACCTCAGCTTAACAGCTAGGGATAATTTCATACATAAGCTTATATAACTTTAATATATTCAAAACTCTAAACTAATACTAGTAGTTATCCGAAACATAAAACTCAAAAAGATTAAGTTATGGGTGTGCATAAGCTTCCGGATTTGTTCCATGTCCAATTTATGGTACACCACAAAGCCATCCAATGTATGTTATTACATCACCATCATCCTCTTTTTACCAAGAAGCAAACAACCCAGGGTCATCTTAGTATAGTCAAACTCGTGAATCCATAATTGAAGCTTCCACATCTCCCAAGCCTGCAAAAGGGACAATACCATGTATAGGCGACATTGAAGATATATTCTATGACAAATGTCGATAAGTCTTCAATGTCGCCTATACATGGTATTGTCCTTTTTGCTTCAGGCTCGGGAAATGTGGAAGCTTCAATTATGGGCTCACAAGTTTCACTATAATAAGTTACCTCGGGTTGTTTGCTTCTGTAAAAGGAGGATGATGATGGTGTAACATAGACGTGCAGCAAATCTGGAAGCTTATTGTCACGGGCTAGATTTTCAACCTGTGTGGCACTTGTAAACCCCGCTATCTAGGATGCCAAGTAAGCGTTTGAAGGATGAAAGAGGCTTGGATGCACTTGCAAAGGAGAAATGAGGCTAATTATAAGAACAATGACTTGTAGTAATATAGAGTCTTTCACGTTGATCAAGCAAAGTAGTATAAAGAGTCTTGTTATTTGGTTTGTGAACTTTTTTGAGCATCAGAAGTAGATAGCGTTAAACATACAAGTGATTCTATATTTGTGGTTGTCGGATTTACTTTCATAAGAAACATGCAGAATAAAGTTGGCCGCCATCACCAAGGCACTGTTTGACCATGAAATACGAAGGTCTTTCAAACAAGAACTCTATGTTAATAACCACTCAAGATTTTTCATAGTATATTAATTCTAAACTTCAACCAAAGGGCTTGTAGCCTAGCGGTATCCATATGGTGTATCTGTAGTTTGTATAGTGTGAGTTTGTTAGTTGCCTTTCTCTTAAAAGTAAATATACAAGGAAAAAATTTGATTCTGAACTTTAAACTTCAAAGCATACTCATGGTAATCAAAATGACGAGCCTTATTATGCAAAGTCGGGGGCATAGGTTTACTTCGTAAGGCACTGCGTCAAAGTTGCTGAGTTATCGGTTCTCTATGACAAAAAAAGCTTTTTTCTGCAGCAATCAGTGAGCACTTGCCCTATTTAGCAACAAAAACCTGAATTGCTTGATTGAGTACAACAGTGAAGAAAAACTTGCATCAGTTGTCGAAGATGGTCATACTAATACGGTTTATTTCCTGTACCTGCAGGAGATAATTGATCCAACTGATCTTATGATCCTACAAGAGAAGGCAGAGCCACCAAAGTTTACTCTAGTAATTGCTTGATATTCATTCTCTCTGTAAAGTAACTAGTTCCTCATAATATGTATCGACTTTAAGTACAGTTAGTTAGTGGTCAGTGAATTGCCGAAAAGCTTTTATATATTCTTGTATAAACTCCTGAAGGTGGATTCTATCAATCTTCATTGTCTCTGAAGCTTTGCTATACTTCCATTCAATTGAAATGATCATTCTCTTGTTGCTATTTAGTTCGAGGATATGTAAACAGCGCATTTCATGATGGGTTCTTATAAAAAAATATCTAATTTTGTCCAGCAATGGGTGACACTTTTCCTGGTTAGTGTGAAAGAAACAAACATGCTGTCAATTTATTTTATTTTATTTATTTATTTTTTTGGATATGAGGACACCTTAACCAAGTCACCTTTGTAAACTACGGAGGGGCAGATTTCACATACCACCTCGCAAGACCCATGGAGCTTAGTAAGACGGTAAAGAAATAGCCCTCCAAGATTTCAAATTAACAGGGCTATGGCAGGTGGCCCTAAGAACTTGCCTTTTGTGCGACTTGGGACAACTAAGAAATCGTTTTATTACTAGTATAGTTACTAGTTAGTCTCCATCAGGATCACACAGTTACTTAAGAGCTGAGTTTTTGGATTCCCACAATCCTCCCTGTATCACATTTGCTTAATAAATTTACAGTTTTAGAACTACGTGACGGTTAATACAGCAGCAACAGGTCTCAAAAATGTAAAGTTTGTAGCTCAATAGAACTGCCCTCGTGCTTTGTCATAAACTCCAATAACTTATGAATCCTATAAACATCAAACTAATGAAACAACAATTATATGAAGCATTCCAGTTTAATTAAATCACACCAGATGCCATTGCAGATAGCAAGCTTAACATGACAATCAGTTTAAGTACAAAGGCGTTGGCTTTACCAGTACTATTGATGATGAAACCATTGTCCAAGGCGAAGCTGCTTCAATGGAGGGCCGGTGTCTGGCTTGCTCTTTCTTGGACACTTCCATTTCCCAATCACGCTTGGTAAATGCTCGGTATTAATGTTTGTCACGTCAGTCAATGTTTTCCTTTTCATGAGTACCTCTTTAGCGTCGCCACCCTTGATGCTATCATTTACAGACGATGTACAAGAAGCTCTCTTTACATTCCCACGTACTAACGTTTCTCTTTTGCTTTTGACGGTGACAAAACCATTCTCATTTGCTTCTAAAAAAGTAGCGGGTGAGTTCAAATTGGCACTATGAGTAGGAGGTAACTCTGTTGAATTTTTGCTTGAACCATTATTATGCTCTTCTACTGTTTGATTGCAAATCAAGTCATTCAAGTTTTCGCCCTTCTTCCTCTGCTGCTGCTGCTGCAACTTCATACACAAGACATGGATGTTATTGATGGCTAAATATCAGTAGTAACTTCGTTTGCTCAAATAAAACCAAGTCCAACCTCCAAATCCAAACCCGGAATCAAAATACAAATATCTTACTTTAATGCTGTTTTTCCTTACCTCTTCATTGCAATCAACTGTATGATCAGAAAGTAAATCGTCGATAGTATCCAGTGGTGGGGATTCATATGCATAGCTTGAGAACCAATTCTCAATGCCAGGAGGTTCTGATTCTTCGTCAACTGATAAAACACAAACAAATCAGATTTGGAACATAAAACTACAAAAGTCATATTTTCAGAGGATTGATGTCATCCATACCAGGGGAGAGCAAAGGCGAGTTTGGAGCGTCTGAAACCTAAGAAATAGGAATGAAACTTGGCATAAGAAATCGCCCTTAAAGGACCACAAGGTTAAATTGACTCGATAATAAAGATGTCAAATATATAAATGTACCTGATTATCGCACTTGTTATCTTCCCTTGGATTCTCTATTGGTTTCGGTAGTATGTTTCGAGTACTAGAGTCCTCTTTTCCGTAAGATTGGGTCTCAGAAAATCCAAAATTATCATTGGTTTCTAGCACAAAGGATTCGTACTCATAGCTAGAGAACCAGTTGTTGATGTCAAGGGGCTCTGATAAAATCAAAACAAATGTTAAAAATCTACATATGGTAAACTTCAATGTTCGGGTAGAAACCGCAATGAATGTGGCGGCTATGAGACATGATTTATACATACATACCAGAAGAAGGCAATAGGGAATCTGGAGTAGTGGTCAGCAGCCCCTCCTAAAGAGTAAGAAATGCAATTTCAAAAAAAAAACCTTTGAACCGGGCTAGCGTAAAACTAAAGGTGCCTACCTGATTGTGATTGTGAATTGAGTTATCTTCTTCTTTTTCTACAGCTGCGCGAGTCGTCATGGTTCCTGGTAATGAAAACTAAAACAGTCAGGTCTTATATTGCAAAGAAAGTTGGAATTTTAGCGCAAAACAATCTCTAGCCAAAACCATGGTTACCAAAAAACAAACAGAAATAATCAAAATGACAAGTTACCTGTGGAGAAGAAGAACAACAAAGGAAGAAAAGAAATCCTTGAATTCTAAGACTAATGAAAGTTATGGAGGGAATCTTTTTTTTGTTTTATGTTTTTTGTTTTGGTTTTTTGGGGGGAAATCTAAAATTACTGAAAAAAAAAAAAAGAGTACCACCAAAATGGTCCCTCACTTTTTCATTATTTGGTCTAAAATTGCCGAAAGACATTCATTTTCATAAAATCACTTTTACTTGTTTCTATTTTTTAAATACAAATATTATTATTTTCATCAAAATCACAACCGGTGCTCAGATTAAATCCCTAAATGACACAATATATACTTTTATAAGTATAGTTTGACATTTTGCGTGTAAGGTTGGATAGGCTCCCGCACAGAGGTTGAATCTTTCTGCTAAAGGGATTGAAATTCACACGATTTCATGCTTTGCGTGCAATTATATTTATAACGTGGAGTCTTGTCAACATATTTTTTTCGAGTGTGAGGTTGCTTTGAGTATTTGGAGACTGGTTCGAGTATAGTGTGACATTTTCATGTCTTTGTTCACTTCTAATTCTCATTGAAAAGATTTGTTGAATTTGTAGCTCGTTCGCAAAGAAAATAATCATCGTATATTTATCATTATTGTATCTATGTTATAGTTGATTTGGAGGTATCACAACAGTGTTACTTTTAGCCCTCCTTCATTGAGGAAATGTGACATTTTCGATAATATTCGTTTGTCTTCTTTTTCATGACTTAAGTTTAGAGGTCGCAAGATTAGTAGTTGGATTGATTGGTTGAAATCTTCTATGTAATTTTTAGCTCCGTGCTAGTTCTCTTTTATTTTTAATTATAATATGACGTTCAAAAAGAAATGCGGTACTATATATGTATCTATAACATTTTAATATTGTAATAATTTGTTTCAAAGAAAAAGTGCATTGTTGACCAAAAAAACATCTTTACAGTGGCAATATATTAGAAACACACAAGCACAATCTATTTTTCGTGAAAGCAATTTCAAAACTATTGTATATCTTAACATTCCACAACGATAAATTAACTTTAAGATAGCATGTTATATTTTGAATCTAACCACGTGAACCTTGAAATAACTATGTGGACGTATAGTCCGGACTGGGCCAGGAATGGGTCAGGCCCGGCAGATAGCGGCCCACTCTACGCCTAAACCCTAATCCATGCCCTATAAATATATGGCTGGATCTCCTTCTTGAGGACATAACATGACAGGTTACACTAACCCTAACTCTTGTAGGCTACATCGCATCGATACTAACTTGACCGTTGGAGGTGGACCCCGGCTACGCCGAGTCACCTCCTAAGTTCTCTTTGTTAACAGTCTACTTAGGGCTCGGAAGACGACGAACGGCCCGGGGAGAGTCGTCGAATCCAAGTCCGTAGCCAGATTATGTATCAACAAGTTGCGTCCGTGGAGGACCCGAACAAAATATTTTGTCTCGTATGCCCACCATATATTGTCACCAGCTGACTTACGGTATGAATACACTCATTAAGGTTAGCAGACAGCTTATCGAATCATTTATGAATACACTCATTCAGGTCAGTAGACTTCGGCTTATCAAATCGTGTTTCACCCATGTGATTTGGCTAAATGTTAAAACATGATAAATCGTATATAGTATTGTCCAAGTTTAAACCAGGACATATTGTTTATTAATTAATTAAGGCCATCCAAGTTGTTACACGGTACCCAATTTGGAAAATAACAAGTATAAGAATCATAATATTTCTTTACATGAGATACAAGAATGTGTATAATAGTCTATTCTTTTACTAAGACATATAAAAGAAAAAGTCCACACGATCGGACCTATTTTATCTTTTAGCCGCGAATAAATTCGCGCAGAATCGTTTTTACGGTTGGTATGCTGTTCGCTTGTTTGTGCGATCGAGCAACGCGATCCACGATAAATCTACCCGCGTTAGGCCGATGCGTTGGACATCTTCGCAGATTAGCTACGAGCAAACACCACGATGCTAGTCAATCGCCATGAAGCGCCTGGACAAAGGCCGTGGTCATGTTATGTTCATCTGCGATCATCCACAAACGTTCGAGTCTATGCGGTCACGATATATCCATCTGCGTCTTTTAGTCGCGGTCACGATGCGTCCATCCGGGTTTTTTTTTTAATATTAAAAAACAATTAATTATTTATGTAGTTTGTAAAACCTCGCGATAGGGGTAATTCAGACCGCCACTTCTCTATGTGTTAAGTTCACATGCTATGTGCTATATATTGCTTCACTTCATTAGGTTTTATATGTTTCGATTCGTGGCATATACTTCTTAATATTTGCATTAAGTGTTTTTTGTTGAATAAATAAGTTTAATGCTCCTACGAAGTAGCACCATCAAACTTGGGGGCTACGGGTATATAATACCACTGTTTCGTGCGGCGTCGCATATTTGGAAGCAGATCGTATGTAAGAGGTATTGCAAGCCCGATACAAAGACAGATTTAAATATTCGCACCATCTTGCCGCATGGGAGACGTCCTCTGTCGGTTGTAAAGACGGATGTAATGTGTGCACTTTTGCTACAGAAGCATGTCTTCTGTCGCACTTCTTTGTCGCGTCGCACAATACAGCGCCGCCATCGCCTTCGCACCTAGAAGCCGCGTCTTACTGTGCACCATCGCTGCGTCGCTCTTGCAGTGCAAAAGGTACGCGCTACCCGGATGCAGCATACGGGATCCACTTTCACCATTGTGAGACTCTCACAATCGCAATGTCACTGTTACCCCAACTATAGAACCACGTGTTCTTCTTACTGGTCTTTACATCACACCGTGGCGGGAAACCTAGCATATGCGCATTCCTTCCCGTCATGTAAGAACGGGTGTTACTCATGATGGAACATGGTCACCACGGACGCGCCTACAAGGTCGCGGATTCGGATATAGTCTAATGGGCTAAACAGGACAGCGCCATGGGTCAAGTGCGCACTGTCGCATTTGGGTGCGCGATATGGTCCGTCCCATGTGCACACTTGAGTTGCGCACACATGGGCCATGCCGTCATAATTGATTGGGCCTACGCGCCATGAACGAACTTAAGTCTAGCATAACATAGCCATGTACTATCTCATACTAGACTTGGGGGGCTTGTGGACGTATAGTCCGGACTAGGCCAGGAATGGGTCAGGCCCGGCAGATAGCGGCCCACTCTACGCCTAAACCCTAATCCATGCCCTATAAATATATGGCTGGATCTCCTTCTTGAGGACATAACATGACAGGTTACACTAACCCTAACTCTTGTAGGCTACATCGCATCGATACTAACTTGAGCGTCGGAGGTGGACCCCCTACGGCTACACCGGTCCACTCCTAACGGTTCTCTTTGTTGACAGGTCTTAGGGCTCGAGAAGGCGACGAGCGGCAGAGAGAGTCGTCGAATCCATTGCAGCGCCAGATTATGTATCAACAAACTAGGCCAAACATATTGAAATTGTCACTTGATGGCCCATAAAAGCTACCTAGCAGCGAGCCTTTGAGTTTAAGGTCTACACTATAAACGATTTGAGACGTGAAAAAAAACCCCTTGAAATACTTGACCTTTAATCCCCGTTTTAAGAGGAAACCGTTAACACAGCTAGACTTGAACTTGGAAAATTAATATTACTAAAAATATGGTTATAAGAAATCTTCAAAATAACTAAAGAAAATCTTATGTTTTTAAGAAAACTGAAAATTGTGAAGAAATCCAACCACCAATGTTGTGGAAATCATTTCTTTTATCAAATGTCATAACATTTTTTCGACAATGGTTTATTTTTGTAATCTTTTTACGTGGTTTGTATTCTTTCGAATGTCAAAACATTTTAATTAGGTACAAACAAAATATATCTCCAGCGAAAGTTTGAGTGTTTGACCATTCTCAAGAAATGGTAGCCAACATACTCACTAGCAGATTTTCCATCGTTTCTCGTAGGAGTCGTAGCAAGCAATAACTTAAACAACAACAAGACGCCTTCTTCCTACGGGGTTCTCAAATGCAATACAACATACTAATGGTTGTCAAATACAAGAATATAAAGGCATAGTAAATAATAACCACAGGGAATTTTTATACCATCAATGTTAAGTTGATACTTTATATTGATATACAAAGTCTACCAAGTTGCCCACCTAGTCCAGATACCAGGAAATGTGCTGTTTTTAGGATGGTAATAGAATCCATCTGGTTGTACTAACCAGTAACATCTTTGAACTACAAATATATTTTCGTTAAAACAAGCACCAAAAATATCATAGTTAAAAACACTGATAGATTTATACTTTGATCCCCAATAAAATTCGCCTTTATAATATGTGCCGATTTTCACACCAAATTTCCAATCGAACTCTTGGTTAAAAGCAAGTGTCTGATTTCCTTGATCGTCATCGCCTCTATAGTTACCATGGACATGGACTACAATATCCTCTTTGATTGCATTGGTGATATATATCCTAAAAAAGCAAATAGTGTCTGGGGTTTTTGAAGCAGTAGAAAGGTATAGCATTATGAGGATGGAAATAACATGAAACAAAAGCTTCATGTTTATTTGATATGAAGGATTATTGTGCATTTTACAAGTCATGGTGCACTCTACTTATATGTACACCATAAGTCAACTTGTGTAATAATATGATTATGTGGATATGAAATGAAATACAATTTAATAGCCATAAATATATGTGACAAATAAGTTTTGCATTATTTGTATAATATTGAAGTTTACCAACAAACTCATGCCAAAAAATACATTCAACAAGTCTGCACATTTAAGATATAATTGTTTTTGAATAATATTTAAGAGAGTAATTGCAAAACATTAAACATATATGATGATTATTAGCATGTAATCTACACATTCAAGATAAGTATAATTGTTTTTGGATAATATTTAAGAGATCAATTGCAAAACGTTAAGAGTGTTGACGATCATTTAGAGAAAGAGGTTACGGAATTTGCAAGTAGAGTGAATGAAGTTGTTGGCAGCAGTAGACTGAGTATGAGCGATGCATATGAGTATAGTTATCGAGCGATCCAAATAATTGTTAAGAGTGATTTTGTCAGTTATTGTCAAGTTTGGATCGGTTGTGTTTATGATAGTTGTTAAGAGTGTTTTTTTAACAAAAAGGATCTCGCTAGCCTCTTATCAGTCAGAAGCGGTAAGAGGCAGAAGTTATTTGTGTTTTTTTCTTCTTGTGAGACGTGATAAGAGGTTATCCATCTTACCCAATAAGATGTGGTGGTAATCTCTGATTGCCTCTTAACCATATATACCAATCTTTAAATATTAACACCAACTTGTGTTCGAAATAAAACAAAGACGAAAACCCATTTTTTGTGATAGTTAGTACAAGAAAAGCGTGGTTAGTTGTTAGACAAATCAGGGTTGTGAGATTAGGAAGGTTAATTATCTATATTTAGGTTTAGGTTAAGTATATTCGGGCTCTGTTTCTTTTGGACTCATAAACATGTAGGCCTATGTTTTAGTAGTATATTATATTCACATATTGATTGGTTTATGTGTTAATTGTGGGTTGAGTATGATTTTGTGTAGTAGTTTAATTAAACATTGGGCCATTTTGATAAATCTGGATTACGTTTTGGATTGGGTTGAAATTTTGGTATTGGATTTACTCAAGTTGGGCTGATTACTGTGTTTATTGATATAACTATCATGCTACTTTTTGTGAAACCGAGAAAGATTGTTAGCCGTAAAACGCGAATCGTGTGTGTTTGTGAATCTCAAGATTGTTTTATTTTTCTTCCAAATATTCATCTTCAAATATACATACGAACTACTTATTCATCGTATTATGGTTTAGTATATACTTAAAACAAAAATCAAATCATTTTAACAATTATACAAAAACAAACAATATTATTTCCTCAGATTCAACGAAAACATATATCATAAATGAAAGAGATTATCTTATATATAAGCCGTGTAGAACATTATAGAATTCCATACAATCTAGTCATACTTATCTATAAACTTAGAGATCTACCAACTTCATTAGGAATATCTCTAAGTTGTTTAGAATTTAGCGCTGTGATCTCAAGTTAAGTTTTTAAAAGATAAGGGGAAGGAGTCGAACACGGGAGCACTTCGCGGTAGAAAATACGCTGTGCCGCCAGGAGCACACACCCTCCCTTGCGGTACCGCAAAACTTGGTGCTTTTTCATCCCAAATCGGGCTTGTCACCTCGCTTCCCACCCCGCATGTTAACGGTCGAAAAAGAAGGAAAAAAATGTGTAACGGCTAGTTCCAACGGTCCAAAAAGAAAAAAAATCTCCTATATATACACATAAACATACACATTCAAAAAACATACCAAAAATATATACATTAAAAAAAAAAAAAAAAAAAAAACCTTCTCTTCTATATCAAAAACTGATGAATCCTTTATTTCTTGAAGATTCAACCTCAAATTCGTCTTCGTCAAGTGATGAGTCGAGACGGGTCGGATGCATTTAAAGCGTTTATGCTTTATGTCGCCAACTTTGTGATGCCTTCCGGTTTCGATTATGCGTCGATAAAGAAGTATATAAAAAGAGATAAACGTGAAATATCTCATAACCGTCTTGTTCGAGATTATTTTCGAGAATCTGAGGTTTGCCGTTTACTTTGAGGATCGGTTTCGGATGAAAAGGTCACTCTTTGAGAGAATAGTAATCGATATGGAAAACAACTTTTCGTATTTTCGAACGACATACGATGCAAGAAACGTAAGAAGTTTTTCGATTTTGCAAAATGCACATCCGCAATCCGTCAATTAGCATATGGAAGTGTTCCGACTCGTTAAAGAGTACTTACAAATGTCATCAAGAACGTCACGTGAAAGCCTTCAAAAATTTTGCCATGGTGTCATTCAATTATACGGGAGAGAATATTTGCGTAGACCCACCAAGAATGACGTGCGACGTTTATATGCCCGTCATGCAAACTATCATGGTTTTCCCGGCCTGTTAGGTACGTATAAATTTTATAAATTATGTAAGTTATATAATTTTTATAAATTTTATTGTATATTTTAATGTTTATTTAAAATTTATATAAATTTTAGGAAGTGTTGATTGTACACATTGGCTGTGGCGTAATTGCCCGATGGCTTGGCGTGGACAATTCATGAGAGGTGACCACCCAGGGCAGACTATCATGCTTGAAGCCGTGGCGTCCCAAGATGGCTGGTTTTGGCATGCATTTTTGGTGTCACGGTTCAAACAACGACTTAAACGTGTTGAATCAATCTCCATTATTCAAAGGTCATGTTAACGGCACCGCACCAGTTGTTCCATTTACTGTAAATGGAACCGAATACAAGCACCAATATTATCTTGAAGATGGGATTTACCTGAAATAGGGGGTGTTTGTGAAAACTATTCGTTATCCAACTGGTGATAAGCGAATACGATTTAGTGCGGCACAGAAAGGCGCGAGAAAGGATGTGGAGCGAACTTTCGGTATGCTTAAAGAGAGATGTTGTATACTTCAAGTACTAACACGACCAACCGAAGAATTGAGAATAAGAAAAATCATGTTTGCTTGTATTATTTTGCACAACATGATTTTAAATGAAGAGGGGCTTGCTTTATGTCCTGATTGGATCCCAGATCCTCCGGTGAATTCACAACCTAACGAAGACGTGCTATTGGAGATCCGAGATGAGGACACACGATGATCTACGAATGGATCTCATCGACCATATTGAGCACGCATACATTTCAAATCTAGATGGCTGGTAGCTGTTTTGTTTTTCAATGTCTCTTGTATTATTTATTTATTTATTTATTATTATTATTATTATTATTATTATTATTATTATTATTATTATTATTATTATTATTATTATTATTATTTATAAATTTGGTAGTTGTTTTAAGTATTTATTGTATTTTGTTTTTAGTATTTAATGTATTTTGTATTTTTATTTTAATGAAATATTGAAGTTAATTGAAAAAAAAATAAATGGTCGTGTGGAGGGGAGAGAAACTGAAAGATGGAAGAGTTTGAAAGATGTTCATTCCCTCTAGAGATGTTTGAAAGATAGGTGAAAAAATAGTGATGTGGAGGAGAGAAGAAGTGAAACATGGGATCCTATCCCTCAACGACTCCCTCCCCCCTAATAAGAGAAGAGATAGGAGAAAAAAAGTAAAATGGAAGAAAATCACTTCTTTTTCTTCCTCTTCCTTCCATTTTTCGAAAGAATACAGAAACACTATATCTTCCTCCCACTTCCTTCTATTTCTTTTTCTTTCTTCCTCATATAAAATCTTGAGAACACAATTTTTGATTTTTTTTTTTTTTTTTCACATTTTCATTTTCTTTCTTTTGTACATCAATCTCAAAAACACATTGTAAAAGTTTTTTTGTAAAAGATGAATATATTAAAAACTATCCTTCAAAAGATAAAGGAGAAACATAAAACAAAATAGAGCATCTCCAAAAATACAAGCCCAGAGAATGAAAACCCCACCAAAACCGCAATCAAGTATCCATAACTTCCAAGGGATCACGAATCCAATTCTCCCAAGATAAATCGGCTTTTGAGCACCTATTTGAGATCCAAAATAACGAATTACTTTGAATATTGGGAAACAAGTCTAAGTTTATTAGAGATTGTCTGACATCATCCGCTTCATGAATAATCTTGTTTCGCCATCTCCAAATCTGCCACATCAACGTAACAAAGCGCCTTGAAAGATCTTTGAGACTTTCCTAAATTTTGAATCTAAGAAAGAAACGTTTGTAAGTTCATCAATTGAGAACCAGTATGGATAACCAATATGCCACCAACTCATAATTTTACGCCAAATTGGTTTAACCCGTTCGCATTTGACAAGAACATATTCTGTAGATTCGATTTCATTTTGACACATGGGGCACTGAACACTAGTAAGATGTATACCTCTTTTCTCAAGATTTGAGAAATTTGGGAGCCTATCATGAGTTGCCCTCCATATGAAGAAGTTGATTTTACGGGGAACCCAAGTATTCCAGTTGAACCTTTTACCCAAACAACTCGAGCTTAAGAATCGGTCGTCAATGATGCGAGATAGACTTCTGACAGAGAAGATTTGTTTAGTGTCCAAAGTCCATTTCCAGGCATCACAATCATTAGATAGAGACATGCTTGATAAATAAGTAGTGAGGAGTCTGAGTTCTTCAAGAAAGTTATTCGGTTCGATCGCCACTCCCAAACCCCACTCCAAATACCGTTTTGCAGGCACCATCTCTCGTTAATCTTGCAACCTTTATTTAGCTCGAGCGCATATAACCTAGGGAATTGGTCCCTTAGACGAACACCAAAACCATGCCAACTATCATGCCAAAGACATATACTTTCCCCGTTACCAACCTTTCTTTGAATTGAGTTTGAGAAAAGTATCTCCATGTTATCTATTACATTTCCTATATTTATAATGTTCTTCCAGACACCTTTTCTAATCCCTTGACCTGAACTTGAGTGAAGGCTTCCATCATCACCATATATTGTGACAACCCGTACTTTCAGGTCATTTCTCGATGCAATTCATGTCTCATTATTTCAACATTTATAGTAAACTTGGTTTACTTGTTCCAAATTCGCGTAACCTTGGAGGTTTAGCGGCGAATTCATGATCATAACATCACGTACATTTCATATGGACTAAGTTTAGTCTACATTTCATTGACATCATTTGCATCATATTAGTCCATCCATGACATTGCATTTCACATTAAACGCGTAAATTTTATATTAAATAAACGTTATCGCGTGAGTTATTATTTTAAATATTTAATCCGTTACTTTCAAAAATGATCCCGATGTATTTTTAAACTTACATTTAGTTTATAAAAACTATATTTTGACTTTACCTAGTGTTTTAAATTTATTTGGTACATAAATCGTTAAAGTTATATTATTACGACGTTTTTCTTAAAAATTACTCGATAATTATTTTATCACTCAAATTTCACAAGGAATGTATTTTTACAATTTTTATTATCTCATTACATCCTACTTTGAATTATTAAACATCTCTTTTACTTAAAAATTTCCATTTACCTTTACTTATACATTTAACTACACATAACTTACATTTTTCTTAAAATTGTTACAAGTATACATTATACACAAGTTTAATAAAAAAAAAATATATATATTTGGGGAACAAAAGCCCCAAAAATCCGGCCCCTATGGGTTGGCATTTATGATTGGTAGAAAATTTGGATTGTATGGTTATATACTCAAAGATTTCATTCAAGTATTCACTTCTTTCACTTCCAATAATTCACATAGTAGCAAAATCATTTTCTTTCTCTTGTCTTTCTTCCTCATAACCGGCCATAGAGGGTTCTCAAAAGGGATCATCATTTTTTTTCTCAAGCACAAGTTATTTACAATCTAGATATCACTCTTTATTAGGTTTTGAAATAAAAACCAAGAGTGGTTAGGCTTAACCTTGTTACTTGCACCTCATCATATTCACTTGTAAGCATGTTTCTTTCATTTTTCATGTTTCATTATCATTTCATATTCATCTTTTCATTTTTGGAGCAAGCATGCAAGACTTGTGTTGTTTATACCATTTTTACATGATTTTAGAGTTATATATATATTAAGGTCATCCTATAAATATTCCCTTGGTATTCATTGGTCTTGATGATGTCTAGGAACCCATGACACCCTAAGAAGGTGTATGGTAGGATTAGATTAGCTTTGGAGTTGATTTGAAGGGATTAGAATAGGTTTTGTCCGAGAAAAACTATTTTCGATAACTATAAAATAGGTTCTGTCTTTGTTTCGATTTTCTGGAAAAACCGACTTTAGTCACGACATTTTGGCCTTGATAATTAGAAAATATACTTTAAAACGAATCCGTGGCCGCTTGAACGGATAAAAACGGAGTTATAACGAAGCCGTGGTGAATTTTTAAAGTTTGACGACGAAACGTATCTTTTCAGAAATTTCAGCAACATATATTTATCTTGTTCGGGTCAAAAACGAGCCTTAAGCTTCACAAATTATTTCGACTTGTCAAAAATATATTAGTATACTTTAATACGAAGCTAAGGACGTATTATACGTAGAAAACGGATTTGAAACGACAAATATATGCACGTTTTCATAAAATTGCCGTAACTATTATTTTCTGAAAAACTATATTATTTTTACGATACAAGTGTTACGGTAGCTGAAACGACCATGTTGGAGGCTGTTTTTAACCATGATGTGGAACTTTTTGGAACAAAATGTTTTCTAGTAAAATCAAGTTCACCGAGCATATTTTTCAAAACGACAAACCGTTTGTATATCGGAGTTGTAGTAAATTATTTATGGATGTCTAAACTTGGCCGAAACTCACTTTTTACATAACAATTAGCCAAAATCACTATCTTTAACCCTTATTATCTTTATGTTCGAGACCTTTTGGACGAAAACTCCTGAACTGAAACTTCTAGATTTCGATACAAACTTTCCAAAACCGTTGAGTTCGTTCTCTAACGTTCGACGTACACTATTTTACGACTAGTTTTCCAAAGCCATTTTTGTCACTTACATGAAATTTCCGACGACATTGTTTTGCGGCGAAAAGTGGAAATTTCACCAAAAATCATTATTAAACCATTGTAGGATGACATTTTGACGTAAAAACTTGTAAAGTGATTTTTGATTGGTCAAGACGTCAAACGAGTATTTTTCGACGACAAGTAATATTTTCAAAACTCGCAAATGGTATAAATAACATACGAAATGCATGCATAACATTACATTGCAACTCATGACATATCATATCATTCATAATAGGTCATTTTCGAGATTCACGATATATTTCAGTGTATCCACTTTGTCATCGAAATCATTGCAACAGTGAGTTCATAGCCCACTTTTACTCTTTTAAGCTGTTTACAAACTCTTGGGGAGATACATGCTACATTTTAAATCGAACACAACTACTTTGAACTGTATGCTATATCCGATGTTTTATTGTCACTAAGTATTTGCCATGTTCGAAGTCCCTACATCATAAACCATTAGTCACTTCGGGTGGCTGAGTATAGTGAATAGGCCTATTGGAATTAACACTCCCGCTCCTATTGACCCATTTAGGGGAAATCGAGCGCACTATATTTGAATCATTAAGGTAAATTGGCAAATTACCTATTAGGGCGGCGATGAAACGATGATTACCAATTTTTATTGGTGCGATGTTTACGCTTTGGTGTCATGAACTTAGTGAAATAAATACGATGTTGTTTTTAACGATGAGTGTGAAACAATTTAACTCACACTACGATGATTGTGTTCAAACGAATTAATTAAACCTATGGTTTTACGTCGAGTTAGGTACTATTGTGAATTCATTTGACATCATGTGTTTGAACCAACTATATTACATTTTGGCAGTGGGTTGTGAACACACAGGTTGCAAGTTTTGTATGGGCGGAACTTGGAACTGAGTGGATTTACAATGCCTTTGCTGCATAAACGATTTTGAAAGGCTTTACATTTCAACACAAACTCTATGAACTCACTCAACCTTTGTGTTGACACTTTTTAGCATGTTTTATCTCAGGTATCTAAGGCATTCACTTCATGGCATGCATTTGGACACCTCATGGAGTCGTGGTGACGACGCGTCTCACTTGGGTTTTACATACTTTAAAACATCGTTTGAATTGTAACAACTTATTTCCGCACAAGATGATTTTCAATTGGGACCTATCTTTGTAAACTCTGATTGTTTTATTAAATCAAACGATGTATTTTTCAAACGACACTTTAGGTCGTTCAATATAACTGTGATTGTGATGCTATGACAGTCAATCCCCAGGAATTCCATTCCGCTGCAAAACAGGTAAATTGGGGGTGTGACATATATGCTAGTCACAACCTTACTCCATAATAGTCTCCACCACCATTTACCTAAAAGAGAAAGGTTTTTCGAACGAATACTTCCAAGGCCGAGCCCACCCTTGCTTAGAGGAGCTAAAAACATTGTAAAAGTATTTTACGGTATTTTAAATAAAGATTAATCTAGAGAGTTCTATGGAGATATCTTTTGATTAGGTTTGTTAGGGACATCTAGACCATTAATTCGAGAGGTTGGTCTCGTTACTTGGCTCGGTCTTATTATTTTGTTCGTGAAAATATGTACACCTCTATAACTTTAACGTTTTTGAACAATATAGCATTAAACGAGTGTTGTAACCCGCGCGTTGCTGCGGGGATACCTTTTAAATCGTGAAGTATTGGAGCGTGGTGATACAGATTTGTTTTGTTATGTTTTTTTTTTTTTACATAGGAAATATGTAAATGCATTTTATAAAAATTTTAGTTGTGTAAAAGTTAGTGGGCCTATGTAATTTGTTGGGCTTGCAGTAACAAATATGTAGGAAATAATGATTTGGATTACCTTTCCAATTTTCAGTGTCTCCTTGTACACTTTTTTCAAATGAATCATCTTTTCTCTTTAATCTTTCATGTCTTAATGCACCTTGTCTGCGTTTCTTTTTGTGGTTCCGTGATTGGTGCATGGCGTCTGAAGGGGTTGCTCATGAACACCATGCCTTTTTCGTTTTACATTTACAGGGTAGTTGATATTTTGGGCAGGAAGAGGTTTGTGTTGTTGTTGCTCACAAATACAATTTGCCAGTTGCACATGAGGTATATGTTTTATATTTTGATTATTTAGATAATTTTTTACGGCATCTAGTGTCAGATGGTCACAAATACGATTTGCCAGTTGCACATGAGGTATATGTTTTATATTTTGATTATTTAGATAATTTTTTACGGCATCTAGTGTCAGATGCATTGTTTTCTGCTATCGTCTATGTGTATCAAGTATAAAAGTGACCTGAGTACTAAGCTAACTATCTTTATGAGCAGATTGTAATAAAGCATAATTTTAAATTGTCCAACAGACAAAATTAATAAATAAGTGAGTAATAGGAAAAAATAATATTCATATAGGTAGTGGAGAATGATGTAAAGTGTTGTACCTGTAGGTTACTTTTAATTGTGAATTCAAACTGATTACCTGCATAAATGAATAGTAATAAAAAGAATATGTAAGTAAAAATGATACACACTTAAAGGAGAGCACACAGTGACTTTTAAAACACACTAAAAAGCGAGGCATGATGGATTAAAAGTAGAAGCAATAGATGTATGATTAAATAATCTTATGCACATGTATATGTAAAAAGATAGTAGCAGATACCCTACCTTTGCAAATATTTTTGTGAGTATATTCACTTCTTTTTCTCCAACCTGCAGCAAGTTTATGAAGAAAAGCAAGGATATAAGGAGATGGCTAATGACAGATCTGATAAGTAGTAATTGGATGGAACATTCTGGCTTCCGTTTAAGAAGATAAGCATATATGGTTATCAAGATTTTTTTGTCTCTAAAATTGTAACAGGCTTCATTGAATGCATATAGCGACGTGGTGTGTTAGGGAATACTCTAGCACTGTTATCTTGAAGCCATATTTAATGATCTTCCATCCTTGTGCAGCCACATGGCCAACTTCATTAAATGTTATGCAAATTACCTTGTGACAAATGGCATGTTAATACGCATTCCCCGCATTTTAGTTATATTGGATAATATTCAAGTGATCGTATATTTGAGATTGTCGGAATTACTTTCCCAAGTCTTCATTAAAAGCAAGTGTGTAATTTCCTTGATCATCGTCACCTTTATAATTACCATGGACAATAGACTACAATATTTTCTTGAATCGGATTGGTGATATAATATGAGGATGGAGATAACATGAGACAAAAGCTTCACGTTTTATTGATATGAACGATTATTGTGCATTTTACAAGTCATGGTGCACTCGTACTTATATGTATACCATAAGTAAATCATCAACTTGTGTAATAAGATTACATCAATATACAGGATTTTATTTGTAATATATATGATTATGTGGACATAAAATGAAATACAATTTAGTAGTCATAAATACATGTGATTAAGGACGGACTTACATGAGAGTCGAGTGTAGCACAAGTCACATCCGATTTCGAGTCACGAAGTGTAAAATTTTTAAAAAGTGTCGTTTTTAAGTATGTGCAATGCTCATTAATATATTTGTGTTACTTTCTTTTCTTATGATGCAACTTTAATCTAAGGGTCCGTTTGGTATATAGGTGAGTTTAGGATTTGGATTTGGATTTGAATTTAGGATTAGGATTAGGATTTGGATTTGATGTAAGAGAGAGAAAAAAAAAAGAAAGTAAAAATAATACTATAAATAAATTGAAAATAAATATTTTAATAATTAATAAATGTACTTAAAGTTGGTTTTCTTATTTTACAATAAAGAAGTAAGACACATGCAACTAAAATGACCTCACAATTGTCAGAAAAGTAACCCATGTGCCCTGGAATTTTAACAGTACCATTCTTTTAGCATAAATCTCAAATCCGAAAGTCATTTTATGAAACAAACAGCCGCTTCTTATTTTGAAACCCAAAACCCAGTCCAAACCCCTAAACCAAACTGGCCCTAAAAATTCTTAATGGAGCAAATTTTAGTACTATTATAGCTGTACATGTATAGGTTTATTCAACCAGATGATTTGGACTTGAATATATATGGCTAAACTGGAACAAATCTCATTAACAAGCTTGCAATATGTTGTAGTAGCACCAAAATGTGAATGAGAACATAAAATGCGAATACATTATTTTTCCACATACACTTGCAGAACTGAAGTTACACCAAATTTGAGATACTCATCTTACATTAAACACGGCGTTGGTTCATACTTATTTTGGTACACATTATTACAAGCCAATCGACTTGGAAGTCCAATACGCTGCCTTGGTCCAACGACCAGGGAATGTGTCGTTAGTAATATGATAATAGAATCCATCCGGCTTTACCAACCAATAACATCTTTGGACACTAAATACGCGTCCATTGAGACAAACATCAAACATATGGTAATTGAAAAGACTAATAGTCTGAAACTTTGATCCCCACCAAAACTCGCCTTTATAATAGGTGCCAATTTTCACAGGAAACTTCCAATCAAACTCTTGATTATAAGCAAGCGTGTGATTTCCTTGATCGTGCCAAGCACTCTGGAGATGGAATACAATGTCTTCTTCAATTGCATTTGTGATATAAACCCTATAGTTTACTATGTCTATGATTGAAGCACAAGAAATGAAAAGTGTTGCGAAGATGAGAAGAAAATGAAGAAAATACTTCATGCTTGAATGTAATGAAGTATTATTACAATTCTCATTGTACTCATTCGTATATATAGACTGCATGTATACAGAACATGATAAATGGTGTAATAAGTATTCATCAATATAGACTAGAAGGGTACCCGCGCAATGCGGCGGCGGGTACCCGATGACTATTTTGTAGCGAACAAATGTTTTGAGGTGGTGATGTGATAAGATGGTGGTGACAGCGGCGGCGATAAGTATAGTTGTATGTGTTTGCTTACCCGTTCAGTGAATTCGTTTCACAACACTTCGAATGTATATGTGTTAGTTGTAAGTGTTTGTTTGGGTTACCCGTAACTTTCACACGACATCATTATTCCGATATAAAATACCCCGCAGATCTCTTAGCGTCAAGCACTCCCCAAAAGTATATGATTTTGATGAATCAAGATTATATTGATTGGAATAAATGAAATAAAGGTTAAAGTTGTAAAAATTTGAATTAAAATAAAATAAACCCACTAAAAATATAAAAACTAAAAACTCATAAAAATATATTAAAATGTATGTTGAATTAAAGAGCATAAAATTTTAGAAAATATAGTGAAATTAGATTATAATATAAATAAGTAGATAAAAAGATATTTTAATTTGAAAATAAAGATGAATTTTTAGTTGAGAAGTGACACATGTCATTTTATAATTGGAGCTCCTTATTTTAATTTTTGGTGGTTAGGAGTTAGGCTTGGAGTTTGTTAAGAACTGACACATGTCATCTCATGATTGGAGCTCCTTATTTTAATTTTACATGCATTATAATATATTTTTCCATAATAAGTAAGTAAAAAAGTCTGAATTTTTAAGCCTTCTAATTTTAGAAGGCCTAAATGCATTATAAAGTAGTATAGATGATTTCATTCATGCATGTAACCCGGATTATGTTAATGTTATATGGTATTATTGTAATCGTCATAAACTAATATCATAAATGTATCTGAGAAATAATTCTGTATGAGTTTTAACGAACTTTGAAAATATTTTGCTTCGTATATAAAAAAAAGTACTAAAGTAAAGTAAAGTAACTACTAATACCGTCTTCCACAGGTTATGGGTCTTAATACCGTCTTTTACGATGTATGAGAAAGGTTGAAACGGTAGACAGCCTTCTTCCTATCTAAAATAAAGAGACTACTTTCGATTTTACTAAAGGTAAAAAAGACCCCGGCCTTGTACCAAATATCTTACTTTAAGTGGTGTCACTCTTGATGCATAGTATAATACAAGCTCATCTTTACCACCTTTAATAATAGTAAATACAATTCAGACATAATCAAGTTTATGTTACAAACTATTTAATGCACATTAAATAATCATTAGAGATTTGGGTTGTACGAAGATATAGCTGGATAATATGATAAGAATAGAGATGTCTGGATTCATTTGACGTCTCATCACCAATATGAGGAAAAAAATGCCTTGATCAACTCATCAATCGAGCTTGATTAACAACTATAGAATGCTACTTGTAATGCTTAAGATTTCCATAAATACATTTTAAGCATTACAAGTAAAAACACTATTTACAACTATTTAAAACACAAATCATTTACTCAACACATGCAACTAATATTTTTCTTAAATCACCTTCTCACTCAAAATTATAACTATTTTACCACATGGTACAATCTAATTACGCTAATAATCATTTGTTGTTAAAATCCAATAATTCAAGCACTTAAAACACTAGCATATAAAACATAACATACGCACCGCAGCTTAAAGGACCAACATGTACAACTTAAAGGATCAACATGATTAAAGTTACTCAAATATAAAATTCTCATCATGTATAAAGTTGTTGTAATGAAAAAAATAAAATTAAAAAACATTCATCGCAACAAAATTTATTACAAAATACTTGTCGTCACACCACGCGGACACATTGCTAGTTATATTCTAGTCGGTCACAAGAATTTTCAATCAAGTCTAACTTTCAAAAATGAGCTAACGTTAAATTTAAGTGTAAAATTCTCATTTTTAGTAATTTAACAAATACCATATTGCTTTTTCTTTTTTCCTTTTTTTAAATACAACTTTTATTGTTGTTGTTATTAAATTTATCGTGTTACTAAAAGTTATGTTTACGAAAGCACATGTTATTGAAATGTTCAATATACGAGACTTGGACTTGGTTTTTTTTTAAAGGCTGAGATAATATTAACGGCTTCAACATTAAAGCCGGAAACAATTACAAAGAAACAAAGCCAAAATGCCAAGAAAACAAACATAACATCAGCCATGAAAAAAACACTCTTTCTAATATTATTACGAGATTAAATTAACTTTTATAATTAGTACATTCCGTGTATGTACGAGATTATAACACTTATAAAAATAAATGTTTACTAAATTCAACTTATTAAAAAAAAATTGCGACACAAAACTTTAAAACTAGTTTTATTTCAATCGAATTTCCATAATGGTTGTAGTTTAATCTTTTTTTTGAACTTGGTTGTAGTTTAATCTGAAAAACATAATTTACGCAATAAGTTGATTTATCGAGCCATGCTAGACCCACAAAAAGAATTCATATAAAAAATTCATTTGCTGACGTTGCAGCAGGTGATTGGTGTAATCATAGAGGAGAAAAAAACTATCATAAAATACACCAATCACCCGCTAGCGAGTGAACTTTTTTTTATGGGTCTAGCATGGCTCTTGATCTGTCTACCTATAAAATGGTTGGTAATATATCAACACAACGAAATAACTAAGAGAGTTGAACCAATAATTTTCTATGATAATTTATTTTCCATCATTTTCACCCACCATGTATACATAAAACATGTATTTGTGGATTTGTTTTTGTAAACCTTTTCTGGATATAACATTTCTTTGTCAGTTCATCATGCATATCTTATATGATCTTTAGTGAGGGCATGGGATAAAGAGTGATGGTAGCTGACCAATTCTTACGTAGCATTCTATATTTCTATAAGATTTTGGGATGTGACTAATTAACAGTTGTTTCTTTTCTTTGCCCATCCCTATTTTTTGGGCTTTTCAACTTTAACCTATTCATCCCAATACAATAAATCTAGGGGTGTTAGATCGGTTCGGTAATCGGGTTGTTCGGTTAGTTCGGTTAAAATTTTTTTTAGGGTCAACTCAAAGACCCAACTGAACCGAATTCGAGTTCGGTTTTCGGTTCGGTTCTTGGGTAGACCCGAATAACCAGAATTTCATAATTTATTTTTATAAAAATTAATAATTATATAGATATTTGGCAAAAAGATATATTTCAAACATAAAAAGTGTTTTTTTATATTAAAATAACATTTTAATAATATATATATATATATATATATATATATATATATATATATATATATATATGGGGATAGCTTGGCTATAATTTTTGTAGCCAATTGGCTACAATCCTTAATTAAAAATACACTAATGATTCGGGGACTGACGAAAAGAATCGGACCCACAAAATAATCAGGGACCCACATTTTTAGTGCAAAATTGTAGCCAATTGGCTACAATTAATTAGCTATATATATATATATATATATATATATATATATATATATATATATATAAATATTTTTGTAGCAAATATATATATATATATAGTTAGGATCAAATAAGAAGAAAAATTAAAATAAGAATAATAAGAAGAAACCACAACCACTCATTTCAGATGCATCTACAAAATAGATGCATCTCCCCTTAAAATTCTCCCTCTTATTCAAAATGTGTGGTTAGAAATCATTCTTATTCTTCTCATTTTAGTTTTACTTCTTACTGGATCCCTTCCCTATATATATATAAATTAAAAAAAATGTATATTTATACGGATTCGGTTTTCGGTTCAGACTGCCAAACCCATATCCAACCCGAGAACGGAATTAGTAGTTCGGTTCGGTTCGGTTCGGTTTTAGCAAATTCGGTTCAGTTATTAGTTCGGTTCGGTTGTTTTCGTTTCGGTTCGGTTTTGGTTTTTAGTTTATTCGGTCTTTTCGGTTTTTACGCTCACCCCTAAATAAAGCACTTACATCACCCATTTTTCGTTCTTTTATGAAATCATACTTAATGTCATTAAAAAAAAAAGGCGATTTAACAATTCAAGTCTTGTTTTTATTGTTTTGGATATCTAACTTATGTAACCACATGATTCAGACTTGAATATATGGTTAAAGAGGAACAATTCTCATTAAGAAAGTTGATGTATGATATGATAGCTCATGCATGTGATTCAATTATTTTCCACTTACACTTGAACGCAGTGTTTTGAAAACCGGACTGAACTAGCGTGTTGAACCAGAAGCAGTACCAGCTGGTTCAACTAGTTAAATCAGAAACCCGAGAAAACCGGGTTCAACTAGAAACTAGAGAAAAAACCGGTTCTATGTCCGGTTCGGTCCAAAAAGACCATGCTTGCACAAGTCACTCTCTTTTGTTAAAGAATTAAATATTCATGGTTCCAAAGTTACTTTGTGTTACTCAATACTCCACAATGACATAGCTTAATTTTCAAGTGAAAATATAGAGTAACACAAAGTGATAAGATGCCAGCCTGTACAAGTACAACCTTCTTTCTTCCCTCAATATTTACAAAATTACAAGTTTCCATAAATAAATACAATGCACGTGTGGTCAATCTCACCAACTTAAAAAGTCAACCCAATGTATCCCATAAAGATGAGCACTTCCTTCTAGCAAACCCGACCCGTTTATTCAACAAATCATAAACCACTTCCAAACCTTGTTGCTGATAGTTACCCAACAACCCGGCCGGCCCACCCGAATCCGGAAAATAACCCGCATTCATCAAAGTCATACAACCCACATTCCTTTTTACCTTTTTACCATCCGTAAACTCGTAAAAATAATTCTTTTTAGGCATCACCACACTCGAATTCCCCCCAAAATGCAACACTAGTTGCGGTACTAATACGGGCTGACTCGTGTAGTAACACGGGCTCAGCCCGGTTTTGTCCTCAACTTCCCTAGCCCTTTTATAACCCGACTTGACCCGTTTCCCAAACTCGCCCACAACCGAGTTATAAAGCTCTTCGGGTAACATAGTGTAAGTAGTACCCGAGTCAACCACCATTCCACCGTTACCTTTTCGGTCAATGGACCTCATATTTAACGGCGCGGTAATTCTTTTTTTACCCACGGTAACACCTTCTAACCCCACGTAGTAGTAGTAAGGATGCTTTGTGTTCTCAAGCATAGGAGTGTAGGCAAAGTCATCCCCTTTGACTTTGACTTCTTCGTTGACTTGGGGCGAGTCAACGCGTCGGCCCAAAATGAGTGGGCTCGGTTGTCTGACTCGGGTCGAGTCAAAAGAGTGAGAAATCAAACAGTAGGAAAACTGCGAGCCGAGATGAGGCGAGTAAGCCGCGAGCTGAGCCGGCAACGACAAAGCTCCACGTCCAAACCCGGCTACACCAACCGGCTCAGCAAGCGACTCATGAGCGCAGCCAAAAGTAAAATTCTCAACGGTCAAAGAAGGCGGCGCCGACATGGGTATCTCCAAAACATCTTCATACAGCTTCCCTACAAAGCTGCCGTCACCGTAGGCGTAGTAGAAAGAAGGACACGTGTAGTTCTGACACTCAGACATCTCGATAGAGTCTAGAGGACATCTAGCCATAGCACAAAGATGTGAAGAAGGTTGGGAGATATGGACAGAAGAGCATGCACGTGACTGGCACGTGACAGGTGAAGCTGAGGAAGAGTTTTTTATGTTATGTGGGGAAGGTGTGGCTTTAGGGTCGGATTTGCCTTCACACATGATGCAAGTGAAGGGTTTGCATGGGACCCACACGATGTCACTCCCGGTGTCCATGTAAAGAGTGACTGTTGTTTTGGAGCCTAGAGAGAAGGACATGGTGTAGTCGCTACCAGGGGACAGAGCGACTGAGACTTGCTGATGGTGCTTTTGGAAACGGTGAGTGGAGTGTGTGGTGGTGGATTTGAGAAGGTGGTGGTCAGTTGATGAGTTGAATAGTTTTGAGTTTGAAAGAGTATGAGTTAGTGGGAATACAAGTGGTGATGATTTGGACCAACATGTTCTTCTTGTTGTTAAAAAAGTGATGAGAAAGAGAGTATAAATGAAACTAGAGCAACGAGGAGGAGGAGCCATTTGTGATGGAAGTGAATAGGAGCTAGCTAGGATGACGGGGTTTTAAAGGAAGGAAGAAGGGAAGGTTTATGTGGAACGTTAATTTGGTGCCTTTGAATACTTACTAGTTACTACCTATCAAACTATTTTCTTTTTAACAATATAATTTTAAACGCATACAGCTGGATTATCATAAGCTATTTTTAGACCCACTAATGCTACATCCATTCAAATTAATTCACAAAAGAATCTCACTCGCTGAGATGGCGCTGGATAATTGGTTTTTTGTGAGAGTTCTCTCACAAAAAACCAATCATCCGGCGCCACCTCAGCGTGTAAGATTGTTTTGTGGATAAATTTGAGTGGGTGTATCACTCTTCTTTTAAACCTTTATTTTAGATACCACATTATCACTCAAAATCGACATCTAACAACAATGAGTCTATCCATGTTGATAAAAAGATGGCTTAGATTATACATGCACCTAAATAAATAATGGCACTTCCATTTTATTTTATTTTTTGTAATTTAAATTTTATTATAAAACAATAAAACTAAAAGAATGGAACATATAATATAAAGTTTGATAAAGTGAAAAGTATTAAAAGACAGAAAATACAAAACATAAAACAGTAAAAACTATATTTTCTTATTCACAGACTGTTCAAAGACTGATAAAATAGCTTAAGATGGTGCCACTAATCTATAAATGTACCCATGAATTAGGACTGAGCACGGTCCAAAAACCGCATCGGTCCAAGACCGGACCAGACCGAAAAACGATTTGGTTCAAAAGCTTAGACCGAGGATCGGACCAAAATGTTCGGTTTAGGTGCAGTCGGTACAGATCCGTCAACAAGGTATATTAGTCGGTTGTGCACAAAACCGGACCGAATCATACCGAAAATTAAAATGAAGAAAAGACTGGACCGAGAACTGAACCGAAATATGTTCAATTCGATTTCTCAGTTCAGTCCGGTCCACGATCTATATTCTATAATGCTAAAAAAAAGGAAGATTATAATTGAATTAGTAGATATAGCAAAAGGAAGATAATAATTGAATTAGTAGATATAGTGGGAAAAATAATGCTTGCTCCTTTTGACTATTTGTACATAATAAATCTTGTGTTTTGTTAAGGCTGCATGCTCGATCGACTGCACACTCGATCCTCCTTGTTGTGAAGCCAGTCGATCGCCAAAACAATAGGTCCACTTGGTCGCGATCACGATCGAGTTTAAAGCTTTTATTTCAAAAAAATTACCGTTTTTTGCAACGGTTTTAAAAAAAATAAAAAATAAAAAATTAACCTTTATAAATACACAATACAAACACACTTCAATTCACAAATCTATTTCACACAAATCAAACTCAAAATACTTCTCAACACAAGATTTAATATGGCTTGCCGTCTCCCCCATTCTGTTGAAGATATGCAAGTGTACGTTCAAAATCAATGCAATAACGGCGATGAGGCTCGAAAAAACGCTATTATAAGCGTCATCGAATTGTTTGATGAGGCGAAGGCGGAGAAGGAGCAGATGAGAGAAAACTACAAGAGTTGCAACGACATTACGCCTGAACGAAAAGTTGTGATCGACAAATTTTTGAAAGATCAAGCCCAAGAAAGATCGCGAGATTGTTGACAAGTTGTGGCGGTGTGTTCAAAAGATAACGGACAACGTCAGCACCAAACTCAATTGGAGCTATCGGAGAACAAAACGATGGTGTAGGTGCATCAACTTCGAACTACCAACTTCGAAGCTACGGGGAACCTCTGCTAGACGAGGAAGATTTGGCTCGCTTCGAGGTATTTGCCGGTTCTCGTACTCCTCGTATGACTCTTGCATGCGGAGCATTCAGATTAGATTTATGATTTATGTATTTCGTATCGTTTTTATATTTAATATATTATTGTTTTATTTAGTATTGTAACATTTTAATTATTAATGAAATTTTATTTTGTGTTAAAAATGTTTTTTGTTTTTTGTTTAAAATGAACTTGGTCGCTTTACTTGGAAGACCTAATCGCCTCGAAAGTTCTTTGGAGAAAAGGCGTAACAGTGAAAAGTAAGGGATTGAATCCCTTCTTGGAAGGCGACCTAAGCGTAGCTTGGTCTATAATGCTTTTTCTTCTTAATTTATTAACATTAACAATTTGTTCAAAAAACGTGAGTATTGAAAATCAAAGATAACGTCTATCAACACCAAATTTATACTTTAGTTCGCTTGTTGTTATCATACCTCAAATTTAATGTCACAACTCACAAAGACACAAATTAGGCAAAATGTATATTTTACTCTTCTGTTTCATTGTTTCTGAGGTTGAAGTGTTATTTTTAAGACATAGTTTAAAATTTCTGAAGTCAATTACATTCCTTAATTCACAGGTGATCAAACACATATCCCTATATAAAGAAGAAGTCTCAAAAGGAGATAAAACGTACTTAAATCTCAACAGATTAACAAATTCTTCACTCACATTATTTGGTAGATTGATTAGTTGCACTAGATAACAAAGAGGATTTTTAACATGCGCTATATGTAAGGATATAACCAGAATCAAATATGACCGAAATATATTAACTAAATAACAGTAACACTTTTTGATAGACCGGGTTTATTTAAAATATATTTAAAAAATTGATGTTTTTTCAAAAATTAATACTATATCGAAAAAATATATGAGTGTCACGGTATCCTGCAGAAAACCCTAATTCAGACCATGATTTTACGGCATGGCAATTTGAAAACATTTAAACGATAAAGCTTTTTGCTATGTTTGTACCAATAAAAGGTTTTGTGATTTCATATTTTTCGCTATCGATATTAAGTTTTGTATTTTCTTAAATAAAAACGAAAGCAATTTTAAATACTAATATTATATAAACAGTTTATTAAAAATCTACAAATGACGTCTCTTAGAAGTTAGAACAGCCGTAATAGATGTTGGACGATCGAGTCTTTATTGCCTAGATGGCATGCAAGACATGTTGTTTCTATTACGGAAGCAAAGGAGCACGCGTTTTAGATGGCAAATTTGTGAGACTCGATGCTAAAATCGAGTCATGTAGTGTGTGTTTTTGTGTTTGTGTACGTTTTGTTAAGTTATATTTGTGTTTAACTGAGTATATTTTAGTGGCGAAATTGTATTATTATACTAAGTTAATGAAATTTTTTTTGTTAAGGAGAGAAAACTATATCATTATTGATGGTAATAATGCAATCTTATCCCCAGTCTTATAAATGGCCAAACTTTTTGGAACACAGTTTTTGACCGAGTCATATAAATGACCAAACTTTTTGAAGATAATTTTTGGATGGGTAGGAGTGAGAAAGTAAATGTAGTGACGACTGGTTTTGGGAATGGATATGAGGTAATATGCCAGCTCATGCTCCATGGGCATAATGTACACGTGTCAAGTGACTGTAAAGTCGTACACCCCAATATGTACCTCTTTCAGTGGGGCCCATATATTTTTGAGTTAACTTTCCAGAAGCGTCGCATTCATGCGCCACACGTATGCATTCTTTCTTTTCCTTCTTCTGCTCGTCGATATTAGAGCACTAGGTATTGTAGTAACATTTAACACGTTATTGGTATGTCATCTCAGCGTCACATCACACCTTTTCAATAACACACCAATCACTCAAACACTCCTCCCTTATAACACACCACTAACATATTATTAGGTTCCACAAAATACCCCATTAAAAATACGATAAATACCCACCCACTCACAATACAAATAAAATATGTATATAAAAAATAAAAAACAAACAAAAAAGACAAAAAACTTTACTTTTGGCTTGAGCCACTCAACTAGCTCAACTCCATTTTGACATGAACTTGGCGTATTTCATGCTATGGCATTAACATGTAAGGGTGAGCATATGACCCGAACGGACCGGACCGACCGAAGGACCGACCGAGGCATTTGGTCCAAAGGTCCCAAACTTTTGGGCTATGGTCATCGGTCCGTCCGACCAAAACCGGATGAATTTTGCCTTGTTGGACCGGACGGTCGGGACCGACCGGACCGACCACATTCGGTCCGGTCTCGATCTAGGTTTATGCCTTAATCGGTTTTCGGTCCGGTCCGGTCTTGGCCGGTCCGGTCCGGTTTTTGGACCATGCACACCCTTATTAACATATGCCATTGGTTTAAAAAAGATAGCGTTTGCCATTTGGCGTGTGATTAGTACCTCACCGTATGCTCTTATACCGCTAAAGTTTTTTAATTTAACAAAAAAGTAACATATTTTATTTCAATTCATCTTTCAAAACTTTCTCGAATCATGGTTTTAAAAGGCTCGTAAAGAACCCGTAAAGATCTTACAAAAGTGTGAAACTTGATCATGCCGTCACATCATATCGTCGTCACGCCTTATGTCACGTCCTTTTATAAACTTGATATATATGAAATATGATATAAATATATAAATATTTTTATATTTTGTGCTGACTTGTGTCACACCTTATAAACGTAAAAGCTTCGCTTTGGCCACAAAAGCATGATGCTTTGTCATGCCGCCACGCAATGCTTCGCGCTATTTATAACCTTGCCTCAGATAGTCGGATTCACGTATTTCAAACCTAAATTTCAAAACCTTTTTATAATATTGAATTATTTTTCCGAATGACTAGTTTTTTCTACAATATGTGTATAATATATCATTAGTCCGTATACGTTTAAAAGATAAATAATGATCCTTCAAATATTTGTAGTATATCGAACAACGCTTCAAAAAATTCTCCAAACATGAAACATGGTTGGAAACGATTTCATGTACTTCATTCTTCAAATGTGAAAAAAATATGGTTTGCATATCATGGGTGTAATGGTCGTCATACTCACCACCGTCATTTCACCGTTTACTCTCTTCACCCATAACTAGCAAGCGAGGACGGACCTAGCATATTAGAGTGGGGCGGCGCCTCATGGCTACCGCTAGAAAAGTTGATATTTTGGTGTAATTTTATGTAATTTTGACCTTTTTCGAAAGTGACCCACAAAACTCAAATTACTTACATACTAAAATTCAACATTTAACTCTTTAAAGCCTTATAAATCTTTCATGTCTAAGTAAAAATATTCGATTTATCATTACGTTTCTAGTTTTTTCTTTCACATTTTGTTGCTATCGTAAAAAAAAAATTTTTGCCCCCCACATCCTATTTTTCTAGGTCCGTCACTGCTAGCAAATAATGTTCTAAAGAAAAAAAGTAACCAATAAACAATTATAATGATGATCGCCAAACCAAAAACATAAAAGTACCTTACTGTATTATAAAAATACTTTCACCTTTGGCACAAAAAAATAATAATATAAAAATACAAGTTTATAATGTGACGTACAATGGTGTTTAAACATGTATATTTGTATACTTTTCAAGAATATAAGTTTTTAATATGTAGTGTACAATGTGTTTGAATATGTTTTCAGGAAAAGTTTTTAGTGAGTATATATATAACGCTTTTTTTTTGCGCTGCGATATGTCATGTTTTTATTCGGGGACGTAAAGGCCACAGGGGCGTAATGACAATTCATGCAATATGGGTGATTTTCTTAACAACAAAAAGAAATAGTAACATAAAGATAAAAAGATAAATTAGACATACTTGACTTTATAGCTTTATGCTAATTGAATAATGGATACAATAATTTTTCGTCCATAAACTTTGGCTTTGTATCTAAAAGTTGTCTGCGGTTGTCTTTAAAAACAAGTAAACACCAAATATAATGAACATTAGATGCCAACTTTTTTAATTTTTGAGTTAATTGTACGAAAATGTAGCTTACTTGCTGTCTTTTATAGTTTTATGGAGCTCTTATTTTTCTTTTTAATCGATGTAGCATACTTTTAAATTTTATCTTTTTAATGTATCGTGTGATCATCGTGTGTATTGTTTGACCAACTTACCCTTCTTCTAGTTAAATAGGAGTGTGTCAATTGAAAGGTAATTTGGTCAAATAGCACACACAACTTCACACACTACACCAAAAAGACTGAATTCAAAAGTATGCTACATCCATAAGAAAAAGAAATAGACAGCTACGCAACGATCATTTCATATCGAATTTAAATAGATAAACTTGCATTCGAATTTTGAGGCAAACATTTCATGTTTGCCTATTTCAAAGTATAGCAGAAAATTTTCGGCTCAAGACTAGTATTAAGAAAAATTCCTGTAAAACAAGACTCATCGCATCAGACCAAAGTTGCTATTAATTTCACTACAGCAAGAAAGTTAATTTTCTGATCACCTTCTGTTAATAGTATGGTGAGGTTTTATAGCAAAAATAATCTCCAGACCTGAAGCATTCCATCAAGATAAACATGATGTGAGTTATAATAATATTTGTATTTCATTTCAAAAATGACATCTACCAAAGAAAAGCATGCCTCATTTTCATGTGATGCCAAAACACAGCTGTATATGACTAGCTTTCAACCTCTTGTCTGATTCTCTAAAAAAACCAAACAGAAAAACAACAAAATACAATGGAGATACTACCAACCCCACTAATAGAAGAAAAAACGCAATTGTTCAAGCTAGGGAGTCACTAAAATGACATATCTAACCAAACTACATATTATTTGTAGTCCGAGAACAATATCTCATTTTATTTACTGAGATGATAACAAGCAGCCATGACCACATAGATACAAACCGTAAAAAGATAAAAATATAAGACAACACTATTCAAACGATATTTTGATGTTTAGTACCATATATTTACACACATATATACATAGACATTCAGTCAATTCTCTATTTTTTTAAATGAGCCATATCTTTTATAACCTGAAGTAAGAGAGCCATACAACCATATTTATAAACCTCAAGAACGCAAAACAATAAACGACAAAAACGAAGTGCCTTTTTTTAGAGAAAAATGCTTATCCTATAACAATACCTTCTGTTTTAACTTCCTAGACATAGTAGGATGACGAGTGATCCAGCAATTCCTACTACTCATATTGTCAAATAATTTCGTCATATATTATGGGCATAGAGTAAAAAAGGTAACTAGAAACAAACTTCAGAAAGATACAAAAATGCTAAAGTATATATGAAAGGGTATGGGGTCAAGAGACAAAGAATATGATTGGCATGTATCTATCTATAAAGAAAGATAGTTGTTGGGTAGTCTCCATGCATTTAAAACCAATCCTTTTCCATGAATTTGCTGGCAAAACCACCCAAACAATCATTTGCTTGCCCTTCCCGTCATATTATTAATATATTTTTCTATCAACCTAATCATTTGTGCAACAAACTATCACTATAATACATCAAAAGTTCTATTATATAACGTTTATTGGTAGATTTGTGGAACTGTATAATATTATCCTATATTAAGGTTGTATCTAGTTCTGAATTTGAATGTCTCTTCACTCTTGACTCTTGAGAGATTATTAAATGAACTCTTGCCATAAACAAAATGGCGGCAAAAGTTTAAAACCCCTCGCTTTTGCTCAAGTGAAGTTTCTTGACACGAAATAAAAATTATAACGTTGCAATGCTACCCCCTAAAGGATACTTGACAGAAAAATCATACACCCATAATAATTGCTAACTAAAGAAGGTGGTGACCACAAGTCCATATATAAAGTCAACTATATGCGAAATTCCTAATGGTTTGTCTTTTATTTATTTTCTAGTAGCATCTAACAAAACCTTCAGCTAATGATAATGCATCCACCACGAAATACAGAACTTGTGTCCCTCCCTTCATGACCATACACAAACACCCCTAAAAGCGATATTTTTACATTCAATTTGTCTTTTGAAATGCATATATCATCTTCCATATTCTACCATCTTTTCAATAATCGACGGCCTTATTTCCTAACATAAGATAAATCACATTTTAACAACAGCAAAAAAAACGTGCTTGCATCTAATTATTCTATTTGGGATTCACCTGTTGAGAGTTAAATTTGAAGTGCTACACCAGTGTTCTAACTAACAGCCTATTTACCTGCAAAAACTATGACCAAAAAGGGCCTCTGTGTCTAGTTTTAATCTCGAACGCGACCCATGACGCATACGCTGAGAGAAATACAGTGCAAACGTTAACATTTAAGGTGCATATGCAATGCATATCCTACTATATCATTTAGAAACTAAAGGTTTCCAAGAAAAAAAAAAGGACCAACACATTTGTGACCAAATATCGGTATGAGCTGTAATTGGGTGAAATACACACCATGCATGTGATGCTCGGTGGCATAAAAGCTGGAAGAACACAACCCTACCACGAAATGCAAGGCAAGAATTGCTAAGGCTAAAGTATCCACATATACATGTATGAATACAAACAAAAGTTCCTAAAGGGAAAATGATCACGTTTTCATGACCAGAAAAGAAGCAATGTAACCAGAAAAAGAAACTAGGATGTGTACACCCTATATGGTAACTCATCTGTGTTAGCATCAAAGAAGCTAACTATAAATCAATTGCAAGCAGTACAGCATTAAAATGTGCATGAGCTGTCCTTAGGTGCAACACACGCTATACATGTGATACTTTGTGGTATTAGGACTAGACGAACACAAGCCTACCTGCACATATGGTAGAAGAAGCAGGAAGTCGAGTTATTGATGAATGAGAATCTAATGTCTTATTAAACCTTTAGGAGCGATCGATCACTTAACATATCAGAGGGAAAAACTTTGATGTTGGCCTTAGGAGTAGGCCACAGCCTATCGGTAAAGGTTTAATGTCACTAACCAAATAAAGATAATGTTTATTCATCACGATTAACACGCATAATAGACTTTTTTTCTAGAATTCAGCTATAACACAAAGGTTGATGTTAACTCATGGACTCAATTCAAGTAAATAAAGTGATACAAAAGTATCAGACCATTTAGCAACATATATATATGTCAGAATCACCCAGTTAGGTTTGCTTAATTAACTGGATGTTGTTCAAGCTAATTTGTCTGATCTGAGTTTGAATTCTACGTCTCATGTGCATAGTGCTTAGCAAAACACAATGGAAAATTAATAAGCTTACGCCAAAAGTTTCATCCCCTTGCATTTGAAGTTTCTTTGGAAAAGGGTGCAAATGTATCTTCAAAACAAAGGTTATGAGACCAAGTTCCACTAGAATCAAACTGACATTAGAGATTGGAAGTACAACGAATATTCGAGAAGTGCATTTATGTTTAGCTAATGGGATCTCCCATGTGATATTGTATATAAGAACTTGCTTTTTCTAGAATATATCTCTCTTTTCTTCATCTCCGTAATGTGATTGATTGTTTTCATTTCAGTTGCTGTCTAGTAAAAGTTTCACTCTAAACTACGAACTCCTTTCTATTCAAAGCCTAGCTTACATACTAGATTTCCTTGTATATATCGTCCGAGTTAGATTAGGCCACTAACAGAGTGTCTGTTTCTTTTTTACTCAGGACATTGCCCGTGATAGTCAAAATCAAACTACATATTCAACTTCCTTGCAAAAAGCATCAGTTGTTATAGAGCCTTATAGGGACCAATATATTAAACTTCTAACAATGTGAGTTCATCATATGAACTATATGCCCAATGTGAAATAACCTGAATGCAAGTATTGACAGGTTAGGTTAACTAAGGTATGTAACAAGCTTTATAGTTTGGTTGAAGCATTTGTATGTATTATAGCCATGATCCTTTTCAATGGCATGCAAATCAATTCAAATTCAAGTAATTTATATGATACACATCTGTATGTAGTATGGTATGGCAATGATCCTTTCAGAGGAGGCATTTGTATGCATTATGGCCAATAAATAGATAAGAGAATTCATATAACTGATTATTAGCGGGTGGAGGACCTGTGAATAACTTGCTAGTGACGTAGAGTTAAATTATGGCTTCAATCTTTCCAACAGTTTTCGGGCTTCAATAAATCCACCTAGCGGTCCCAAAGATGAGTACTTCACCCTTTTCCACCTATTTTAAGTTTTTGAATAATTAAACTGGTTGTTTGCAGACTTGTTTGTTTTGGAAAGTATTAACCATCAGAAGAAGTGGAAAAAAGGTTAAGAATATCATATGAAGATGAAACAAATGTGCAGACCTGGGTGAATACGGAAGTGCCAAACAGTGCATATGGAGATGGTTTACGCTGTTGAAGGGAGGCTGATGAAAACCAAATCTGGTTCAAATATATTGATCAGCAAGATTAATGTATGCAGAGAAAGAATTAAACAGCTTCTTTCTTTATAATGAGCTAAATAGTGATTTGTCTGATTAGATTAATAAGGTTGAGAAGATGTCCGTCATTTTAGCAGTAACCAAGTTAAACAAAACGTATAAGCTTTTAGACAAGAAATAGACAAGTTTCATGAAATGTCGTGATTGTTTAGGCATCTGTAAAGTGCATCGTCTCAAAGTAAAGCAGACATGTTATTCATGAAACTGTTACCTGTACTGAGTAGAATTAGGTGCATCTCTTGTTAGCAGCATCTGGCCGACATCTAGCATGTGACTGACTAGAGATTAAGATAACTGGAATCAACCACTGACAATAAAATTTGAAAGATATAAATTCAGAATATATGGCTTTGATATGAAGAAGAGTAATATACCCAAAGAATAGTCTTGTGTCCGCCGTTGAAGGTCCTTGACGGTGGCAATGTGGTCCACAGGAATCACCAAGTAATGCCTATCATCAAAGTATCCATCCATAGGGTCAATGCAAATCATAATCAAAAGTAACCTCTTGGTCAATCAGCGAAATGTATAAGCAAGCTACAGAATGCTAGCAAAGAGACTTGTTTAAACGGGGAACACTTGTTGATCAACAAAAATCATGTCATTTGTATGTATGGGATTTGAAAGGTTACACTAGAAGTAGTATCGCTCTGAGCACCATGTAAAATTAGATACCATATAGTATAGATAATAGGACCAGTTTTGAGCATCTTATAGAATAAGAGTGGATAGTTTAGGCATGTAAGGGAAAGGTAATCAGCCGAAACGTAGGTAAAAGTTCACCTCATCACATCACCCACCCCTCACCTACGAGCAACTCCTAACTGATGATATACTAGGAATGAGTAAAGTTGGTGGCTGCTAACGCCTATCTTAATGAATATCTTTAGGTAGAAATCACTTGCCGTTATTTAAATATTTATTGATGATCACTTGTGTTAGACGGACCACGGAGGAAAAAATTTGAGGTTAATCTATTTTAAAATGGTGATACGAACCTATCCCATACTAGGCTCGTATCGATGTTCATAAGTCCAAATGTAGAACTCACTCAAAAAGCTAGCTTGATGAAGAGGGGACACTTAGACATTATAAACCACCGCCCAATCCCATACTTGGGCGATGTGGGATCGTAACAAATGGTTAGAGAGGGAGTTGATTCTAAATTAGGAATACTAGGAGACAAGAAAGAGGCAACAATTATTTCACAGTTTAATTAACAAGTAAGATGAAATAAAAATAAACCTAAAGGCGGAAGGATTAATGTCTTGAAAAGCAACAACCTTGTCATCCTGCAAACAAATTTAATATAATATAATTAACAAGAAATGAAAGTTTGCCGTTTTAAGTTAGATAAACAAGACTAACAGTGTGGAGGATCTTAGTTGTAGTATTGTTGGAAATGATCTGGCAGAAGATACATGATGATACTGACATTATCCTCCGCTCTCCTCCTCCTCCTCCTCCTATGATCGATCGGAGAAGAGAGAGTTTGTTTAGTTTAGTTTAGTTAGGGCATTCATCTTCCAATTTTATTCAATTCCACCGCTCCTACTATTTTCCATCACTTTATTTCTCTCTTATACATAGTAAAAGGTTGTCAAGATCGGGATCCTACCCAGGATCGTTTTTGTCTTTGCAAGATCGTGATCGTAAGATCGGATCGGGATCTTAAGATCCTACTCTAATGTTATTTCTTATTAGTTTATGTAATTTTATACAAATCTACAAATTCTAATACATTATAACCACAAAATACTATGAATGTTTCATATAAATGTTGTCATAAATTATGATTATATAAGGTTTAAAAAGATTAACATATTGTTTTTTGAATTCGTCAAACAAACAACCCATAAATTTGTAGTTTTTTAGTTTGTAATCCGAGAAGAGTAAGATCGGATCGGATTAGATCGTAAGATCGTATGGTCAAGATTCGGATCCTATAAGATCTTAAGCTTGCAAAGATCCTATGTAGGATCCGGATCGTTTTTGCTTTACAGTATCGTAAAATCGTAAGATCCTAAGATCAAGATCGGGATCCTGACAACCATAAGTTTCATCATTTAACACGATTATCTGTTTCTCTAAAAAACCAACTATTAATTGTTTAAGGGTTTATATGTAAAAATTTTAGGGTTAACATTTAATAAGTGTGACCAGGTTACTTAAACATATAAGCCCGGGATGGACATAACATAAGTTTAGAATGAACATACGCCATAAGTTTTGGATGGATATAAGGTAAGTCGGAGATGGATATGAGACACATCTCTTGGATGGACATTAGTCCACGATGGACATAAGACATAAGTTTATGATGGACTTCACTAATTCCGGAGATATTAGTTCCAAACCTTGTAGCTAAGCTATGTTGCAACCACATACTATGATACAAATCTTTGTCTATGCAAAAAGTTAAATACATTTTCGGAAAAAAAAAAACTCTTTAACAAAAAATGGTAAAACTGATGGTAATGGAGACCAAACCCAAGACCAAACTCGTGGTTGTCTTACTACAAACATCTAATCATATGTGTTAAGATAAGCACAGAAGTACAGCTGTATATTGCTAAGCATCTTTGTATATATTTAGAATATCTTTCTGATTCTTATGTACTTATTTAGGTGCTCTAAATAAGGAACGTTGTTACAACCTCCTGTATATATGTATTCAACCATTGGAATGAGAAACACAGAAAACATTCTCACAATATTCTTTATGGTATCAGAGCAGGGATCTTTCTTTGCTTATTGATATCTTTATTATTATTGTTTTACAATTATACAATCATCATGGTTGATGATGATAAGCCGAAAGATACAAAGGCTGGTGATATGAATACTAGTGATACTTCTTCACCATATTATCTCCATCCTTCGATCATCCCTGGAATGAACATATGCCGGTGGTATTGAAGGGCGAAAATTTTCGGAATGGGAAAGATGTATGCGTAATGCCTTCGAAAGCAAAGCGAAAGCTTGGTTTCTTGGACGGGGTTATTAAGAAGCCTGATGATGAATCTCTTGAAATTGAAGACTGGTGGAGTGTTAACTCCATGCTTTTGGCGTGGCTTTTTAATTCCATTGAGCCTAGCCTACGTTCCTCAATTTCTTACTTTGATCTTGTGAAAGAATTGTGGGGCGATTTACCAACGATTCTCAATTGGGAATGGGCCACGTATCCAACAGTTGACATCCGATCTTGCGCGATGTGAGCAGAATGGTCAAAGCATTTCCTCTTACTATGGTAAACTTAAGAAACGTGGGATGAGTTCTCTATGTATGTATCAACCAAGGGTTGTACATGTGGTAAGTGTGTGCAACTGAATTAAGTAAGGAGAGGGACGCGCCGGGTTCATCAATTTCGATGGGATTAGATGATGATTTTATGGAATATTCGTACAAACATTATCCCACAAGATCCGCTCGCCTTTGAACCGCATATGCGCTTGTCATTCAAGAAGAAAGACACAAAAACATGGCGAAAGGGAAGGAAGGAAGGAACGAGGCCGTTAGTTTTGCTGTTCAAAGATCCTCGAACCCATCTTCCAAACAACGCAATGACAAAGTTGTTTGTACAAACTGCAATTACCAGTGTCATGACGTATCTTCTTGCTTTCAACTTAAAGGTTATCCGGACTGGTGGACTGGACCACGTGGAAAAAGCTCGAGTGGACGCGGTCGTGGTGCCGCATCCTCTAGTGGTCGAGGTAAAGGGGTGAATTTTGGGGTTGCAAATGCGGCTCAAAATGCATCGTCGAATCAAAGTAACACACATGTTCATCTTTCTTCTCAAGATAGGAGTTCTCTTAGTCCTGCTCTTAATGACGAACAATGGAACACAGTGATTAATATGTTGAAATCACTAGCTCCAAATAACGACAATCAAAAGCTTCTCGGTATGTCTCTTTGTTTTGGATATTAGATACTGGTGCATCACTCCATATGACTGGTGATAAAAGTGTACTACATGATATCCATGATATATTTCCTATTCTGTGCGCTTACCCGATGGTGTACTAGCTAACGCTGTTCAGGAAGGAACAATTGTTTTTGATAATGGGCTTCGAGTTAAAAATGTTTTATATGTTCCACGGTTACGTTGTAACCTGATTTCATTTATTAAATTGATGAAAGATCATGACTACATAATTACATCAACTCCAAAAATTTGTGTTATACAGGACCGCATTTCGAGGACGGTGATTGGTGTGGGTGAAGAACGGAATGGGGTCTATTGGCTTCGATTCGGTGGCTTCACAACTTGGGCATTGTTGTTCTACTACATCTGACACTTATCAAACGTGGCATCGTCGACTTGGGCACCCCTCGTATCAACTAGTTTCTAGTTTCCCTGGTGTTCTTAGTAGTGATTGTTCAAAAAATAAGAATAAACCTTGCGATGTTTGCTTTAAAGCAAAACAAACTCGTGTTTCATTTCCATTAAGTTCTAGTAAAGCAAGTTCTACTTTTGAGTTAATACATTGTGATGTTTGGGGTCCTTATAGTACTCCGTCGTCATGTGGTGCCTCTTATTTTCTAACAGTTGTAGATGATTATTCTTGAGGGATTTGGGTATACTTGATAGGTGCAAAATCTGAAGTTGGGAAAATTATTAAAAATTTCTTTGCCATGGCCTCAACTCAGTTCCATAAGAAGGTTAAATGTATCCGTAGTGATAATGGAACAGAATTTACTTGTTTGGAAAAGTTTTTTCAAGAACAAGGAACTTTGTTCGAGAGTTCTTGTGTTGGTACTCCACAACAAAATGCTAGGGTGGAACGAAAACACCGCCATATACTTAATGTGGCCCGAGCACTTCGATTTCAAGCAAGTTTGCCATTTGATTTTTGGGGGGAATGTATTCTTCTTTACGTACCTAATCAATCGAACACCTACCCCACTTAACAAAGGAAAAACTCCTTACGAACTTCTGTTTGGACATTCTCCTTCATATAATCATATTCGTATTTTTGGAAGTCTTTGTTTTGCTTCTAAAATTCCTCGTGATCGAAATAAATTCAATTCTCGTAGTCGAAAATGCATTTTTGTTGGGTACCGTATGGAAAAAAGGGTGGCGATTGTATGATCTTGAAAACAAAGAGTTTTTTGTTTCTCGTGATGTGATATTTTATGAAAATAATTTTCCATTCACAGAATCTGAAGCACCTACACATGATGTCGCTTTACCTGAATCAATAATTTTATATTGATTCGTTTGCTAACACTTATGCGGGAAGTCGCAAGTCGGGGGCTACTAATAATTCACACTTGGACACTCCAACTTCATAAGGTATTTCTCCATCCACAGATAATGTAGCTTCAACTGATGATTTTGATGAACGGGGGAGTGATATTGTTAATGATACTAATGATACGGGGTATGCCACAAATGATAATCAAGAAAATACAGGTGGATCTCGTCGTAGTTCTCGTGAACGACAACCTTCAGTTCTTTATGGACTTTGTATGCCATACGGTCCAATCTTTAGACCCCATCCAATCTTCTGCACCACCCATCGCCTCGTCATCCTCAGGTACACGGTATCCTCTTGCTAATTTTGTAACTTACATTAATTTTCTCTTGACACGCTCAATTCTTGGCGCGTCACCATGGGTAATGAGCCTACTCGTTTTTCACAAGCTATAACTGATCCAAATTGGCGTGACGCTATGCGTAAAGAGATAGATGCTCTTGAGAAAAATGGAACTTGGGTTCTTGTGGATTTGCCGCATGGCAAAAAGGCCATTGGATGTAAATGGGTCTACAAGATCAAGTATAACTCCGATGGTACCATTGAGCGATACAAAGCTCGACTTGTCATTCATGGAAACAATCAGGTTGCAGGCATCGACTATAATGAAACATTCTCACCCGTGGCAAAGATGGTTTCCGTTCGTGTTTTTCTGGCCGTAGTGTTATTAAATGGGAATTACATCAAATGGATGTTCATAATGCTTTTCTCCATGGCGATCTTGATGAAGAAGTGTACATGACACTTCCTCCTGGCTTCTATGGCTCGCGTGGAAAATTTTGTCGTCTTAAAAAGTCTTTGTATGGTCTTCGTCAGTCGTACGCGGATTATTCCTTATTTTCTTTGAAAGCATGCTCTTAAAAATTTTGGATTCACTCAGTCGTACGCGGATTATTCCTTATTTTCTTTCAAACGCATTGGCATTGAGCTTCATGTTCTTGTTTATGTTGATGACTTAATTGTTGCTGGAAACAATTCGGATGCTATTGCTAAGTTTAAAGCATATATGAGTGCATGCTTTCACATGAAGGACCTGGGAACCTTAAAGTATTTTCTTGGAATTGAGATTGCTTGTCATCCTGATGGTCTCTTTCTTTCTCAACGCAAATACGCATTGGATATTTTTCAGAAAGTGGTTTACTCGGTGCCAAACCATGTGACTTTCCTATTGAACCGAATCATCAACTTGCACTCGCAAGCGGGCCTGATTTCAACCAACCTGATCGTTACCGACGCCTAGTTGTCCGTCTGATTTACTTGACATTTACACGTCCAGAACTTTGTTATTCGGTTCATACTCTTGCACAATTTATGCAGAATCCTAAGGATGCTCACTGGAATGCTGCACTACGTGTATTACATTACCTAAAAGGCCATCCTGGTCAAGGTCTTTTGCTTCGACGAGATAGCAACTTACAACTTAACGCATACTGTGATTCTGATTACGCCTCCTGTCCACTGACAAGACGCTCTCTTACAGGCTACTTTATCATGTTAGGCATGTCTCCGATCTCCTGGAAAACTAAGAAGCAACCTACGGTCTCTCGATCATCTGCCAAAGCCGAGAATCGGTCAATGGTTACAACTAGCTGCGAACTTACATGGTTAAAGTCTCTTCTTACTTCTCTTGGTGTTCAAGGTTCACAGCCCATGCGTTTATTTTGTGACAACACAGCAGCAATTCACATTGCTTCTAATCCCGTATTTCATGATCGTACTAAACATATCGAGGTGGATTGCCATTATGTACGTGAACAAATACAGGCCGGTAATATAATCACTTCTCATGTCCCAACTGATGAACAACCGGCTGACATCCTTACTAAGGCACTTGGGAAACGGCCATTTCAGTACCTTCTTCGCAAGTTGGGCGTTCGTGACCTACACGCTCCGACTTGAGGGGGAGTGTTAAGATAAGCACAGAAGTACAGCTGTATATTGCTAAGCATCTTTGTATATATTTAGAATATCTTTCTGATTCTTATGTAGTTATTTAGGTGCTCTAAATAAGGAACGTTGTTACAACCTCCTGTATATATGTATTCAACCATTGGAATGAGAAACACAGAAAACATTCTCACAATATTCTTTAATATGTTTGGTATTAGATAAAAAAAGCTAATGTAGCACTGAAATGACAAAGTGTTCTCGTACCATTACTATCATTATGCTTTGTTTTAGCAAAGAAGCAAAAATAAGCATAGAAAAAAACTTTGTAAGAAGAAGTACAAATAGTAAAAACATGAGGGATTGAAATCTAAATAGAAAAATATGGAAAGGGGGCTAAACTCGGCTGAGGTTTAGACTTAAACCCTTCAATTTGGCCGGCAGCCGATCAAATGGAACGGAGTAATTAATCCAGACTAAACACATGATTAGATGTCTGTAGTACTAAACAATTACTCAAACGACAACAAACCCTACTTCCTAGCTATAGCCAGAGGACAATAATGAGCTCTACTAGTGGTACTGGTGTTATGTTCCAGCTGAAGGTGGACCCACTCACTGGTAACTCTGAGTGGATTGTCATTCAAGAACAAGAACAAGATGATTTCTTAACTAACAATAATAATTCTAAGCAGCTGTTGGCTAATACTTCATACCTTGACATGCTTAATGACTCCCCTAGAAACACGGCTTATCGCAATGCCATTGATTCCACTCTTTCCAAACACTCCCTTAATTGTTATACTCATGTTCTCGATATTGGGTCCGTAACTTCCTTCTTTCTTCTCTTATTAACCTATGCAAATTTAGGGGGTGTTTGTTTAAGCTTATATGTATTGTGGGCTTATTAGCTTATTTCATTTCGGCTTATATTTCACAAGCCTCAATTCTCCGGCTTATTTTGAGACTTCTGAGCTTATATAAGTTTATTATGATATGATAAACTTGTACTCAAAATAAGCCGGAAAATTGCAGCTTATGAAATATAAGCCGAAATCAAATAAGCTAATAAGCCCACATATAAGCTTAAACAAACACCCCATTATATTGCTTATATACCGGGTTTATGGCTTATTTGGTTTTCGGCTTATGTTTCACTAGCTCATTTAGGGGGTGTTTGTTTCGGCTTATATAGTCGGCTTATGGCTTATTTGGTTTTGGCCTTATGTTTCATAAGCCGGAAAGTGTCAAAATATAAGCCGAAACAAACACTTCCTAAATTAAACTCATACCCAAACGCCAGCTAGTTTCTCTAGGTCATTGTTTTTCGTGTATATATATGCTGCCTGTTTTTTCTTATTTTGAGCTCAAATAGCTATGATATCAAATTAGGGGGTGTTTAGCTTATTAGCTTAGCTTACACAGATAAATAACCTTGAAAAGCCAATAACCTCATAAGCTCATCAAATAAGCTTACGGCCTTACACGGGCTTATGAGCTTATTGAAAAAAAAAAATATGCTAATAAGCTTATAAGCCCATCAAATAAGCTTACACAAACACCTTGTTAGTCATTTTGCGTGGCTTATTTTGAAACATTTCGGCTTTTATATAAGCCGAAATGTTTCAAAATAAGCCATAAAAAGTGAGCTTACGAAACATAAGCCGAAAACCACTTAAGCAATAGGCGTGCTATATAAGCTTACACAAACACCCTTTTACTACGACTACTATTCATTCATTTTACACGCACTTTCTTATCATTCAATATTGATTTTGATTATATTTCCCTTTTTTTTTTCTGTAGGTCTGGAACCGGCTTGCTATCCATGATGGCTGCACGCGCTATGGGCATATCCTCCTGCTCATCATCACAGTCTAGAGGGACGGTAACAGCATGCGAGTCATACCTTCCTATGCTCAAATTGATGAAGAAGGTTTTACGTGCCAATAATATGGACGGCAAGATACGCCTTTTTAATAAACGATCAGATGAGCTGCAAGTTGGCGTTGACATGCCTTCTCGCGCTGATGTTCTAGTCAGTATACACCTTTTACTTCCTTCCTTCACACTCGTTTCTTTCAAATATGAATACTTATTTAATTAGATATACATTTCAAGTGTAGGTTAGTGAAATACTTGACTCGGAACTCCTAGGTGAAGGCCTCATCCCTACCCTTCAACATGCACATGATAACCTGCTTGTCCAAGGCTATAAAACCGTACCTTACAAAGCAACTACCTATGGCCAGGTCACTTTTTTTCTAACGAATGTTTATAAGTTTTATAAAAAATTGAGACTAACCTTCCGAGTGTTTTAATTCTTCCCAGCTGGTTGAAAGCACACATCTATGGAAGCTGCACGATCTGTTTAGCAATGAGACAAATGTGGCCGACGGAATCCGCCTTGTTCCAGAGGGAAAAGAGAGTATTTTACGAGTCAAACAGCAGCAGTTTGCTATGCATTGTGATGCGTTGAGTGAAGAAATCCAACTGGTATATGTAAAAACATAATTTATCGTTGTTAATTTCTATGTTGATGTTTATTTTTCTACTCAGTGTCATATTTATCCAGCTGTCAGAACCTTTCAAAATATTTGAATTTGACTTTTCGAAACGGCCAGACAGTCATGGAGAAACCCAGCTGCATGTAAAGGCAACTAATGATGGTACCGTTCATGCTGTAGTTTCATGGTATGTTATACTGGAGGTTCCAGCGATTTTCTATTGAAAAACTGTAACTAGATGTTCGTATATTGCGTTCCTAATCAATTTTTGCTTTTTAATTATTATCTTTTAGGTGGGTACTTCAGCTTGACGAAGAAGGGAAGATTTTCTATTCCACAGCCCCTAAATGGATAAATAGTCCGCTTCAACCCAATGGATTAACATCTTCATATTCTTGTAAGTTTACGTATTTTCTTTGTTATCATGTATGGAAATTATGTTAGTGCCTATGTAGCTAAAGGAATTATAATCAAATGCATAATTTTTTCTAAAATAAACTGTAGGTAATAGGGATTGGTGTGATCACTGGAAACAATGTGTCTGGTTCAGCAAAGGGAAAGGTTTGCCAGTGTCCAAAGATGAGGATGTTTGTATGAATGCCACACATACGGAAATTAATGTCTCATACGAATTTAAGGCTCAGTCGCAGATATCGGAGGCATCTCAAGACTCGCATATAACTCTTTCCCCTGAAAGAATTGCAATCTATGGAGATAAATACTGGAGGCGTTCCATGCTAGATGCTATAAACTATGCTGTACGCTTGTCTCTCTCCCATCAAAAAGTATAGATTTTCACATATCTGTGTGTCACGTGCACACACATGATGTTGGTGGATTCTAACTAGAGTTTATCTTATTGCAGCTGAAAGAGAAAGACTCTTCTTTGTGTGTTATTGCAGATGATAGTGTTTTCTTAACAGTCGCAGTTGCTCATCTTTCCAAGACATCACACATAATATCGTTGTTTCCTGGTCTGCGGGAGAAGGGTGCCCAATACTTGCAAACTGTGGCTGTTGAAAATGGTTTCTCAATGGATCGGTTAGAAGTTATAAACCCGAGTAAACAACAATGGACCATGAGCGATACTCATCAAAAGAAGGTTACTGCTTCTAATCCAGCTTCTTCACAGTTTGAATATGACCTTCTGCTGGCTGTACTGACTTATGATACTCATCAAAAGCTTACACTTAGATTCAGTATATTACTTAAATAATAAATGAGTAGATGGGTGGTCGTCCATTACTGTAAAAAAATTGACCTCACATTTAGACGCCTTTTCACTTATTGTCTTAATTACAGGTTGATCTCTTGATAGCAGAGCCATTTTACTTTGGTGCTGAGGGGATGCTTCCTTGGCAGGGCCTGCAGTTCTGGTAAATATGAAGTGCTATTACACATGCATAGAATATATCTCAGCAGTTAGTTTTCATAAGCGAAAATTCGTTTGAATGAATAAATAATTCTCATGTAGGACCCCCTATTTTGAGACATGGCTTGCACAAATACTGAGTAGTTTGTGTACAACTGTACATTACTCTGTTTTTTCGGTATATAGGTGCCACCGTACCGTAACAGTAAGGTCTTAGAGGGCGATTGGATGTGATTAAACTGAAGCAGGCAAGAGTATTTAGCAAAAACTTATCGTGATTACGATTTTTCCATTATCTAGGGTCAAAACAATCAGATTTGGAGCAGGTAAGAAATTGCTGTAACTTTTAAGAAATTACTATGATGCATATTCATCCATAACTTTACGCAACTAGATATCTGATTCTTAAAGTCGGTAAAAATGCACATATGAGCACCCGTTAGTGGCCCACTTTTGTAGCAAACGAAAGAAAATCTCAGTGCGATTTAAATGACCCATAGCCTTTCTGTTAGACCATTTTTATCCTTATCAAAGGTGATTGACCTAGATCGGTGTTTCTAATTTTGAAATTGTTTGTAGGAGTAAAAGAACGATGCTCGATTCCATCTTATCCGAAGACGTGTGCATAATGCCTTGTAAAGGAATTCTGAAGGCTTGTGCAATGTCTCTCCCGGTAAGTTAGTTTGAATCTGCTGATGTAATTTATGTTCCGTTCGTTCAAGAGGGGTAACGCATAATCCTTCTTTACCTTTATGAAAAGAGCGTTCCCTAGAAATGGTTGATTTTCATTACTGCTTGTACAACAGTGTCATACTCACAATTGTGTTAGTTTGTACAGTTCTTATGAAACTATTTGTAAATTTGGTTAATTTTGAGCTTCATTGCCTGATGGAAGTGAAACTGTAGGATCTTTGGAGAAGTCGTCGTACCCTAGAAAACATTGAAGGCTTCGATCACACGATGGTCAACTCTACATTAGGAGCATGTGGTGGTTTATCATCGTCAAGTGAAAGCCCTTGTTTACCCTTTTTTATTTGGCAGTGCGGAGATATTGAGGTAAGCTGTATTCTTCAACCACACTAATCTCATCGCTGAAACAAAATAACTATATTTCATAATCTCTTATTGATGAACTAAAGTTTGAGTAATTTCAGAAACTAAGTGATGCATGCACCATTATGGAGTTTGATTTGTTGAAACCCTTGAGTTCATGCCAAGGGGAAGCCAAGGTAGCAAATTTTCTCTTCGTTATTTCTGGTTTCGCTTTACGAGGACGTTAGTAAAGAAACCATGTTGCAGGTTGAGTTCACGGAGGCAGGTGTGTGCCATGGCTTTGCACTTTGGATAGATTGGGTGATGGATTCAACTAACAACATCGTGGTGTCAACTGGACCAGGTCTGATTTACATTTTGTATTGACTTGTATGTTGTACGAGTATACCGGAAGTCAAAATTTTCACATATGTATCCATGGCTTTAAGGTTAAGTATAGTTAGGTAATCTTATGCGTATCTTTAAAACCTGTTCTGCTGTAGCAGCTCCTTACCAATTCAAAATCCAATTTATATCAGCCTGAAAAAGAAAACTCAGGAAATCAGAATTAGATTTGCCAAAAAAACGTAAACTGGATTATTTCCATTAGAGCACTAGGTACAGTCTCGTGCCGTAGATGGTGCCATGAGAAAAAGTGATGCCACCTCAGCATTTTTTTTTCCATGACACCAGTTTTGGCTATGACACCAAAACCCCCCTCCCTAGCATAACACCAGTTTTCTGGTGCCATGGTGCATAATTTTTTTATTTTTTATTTTCTTTTAACAAAACAATTCTTAAACACACAATTAACCAATCTTAAACACATCAACAAAATTTGGATATCACAGTATCACACAATTAACCAATTTTAAATACACCCTTATATCAAAATTCGGATATTACAAATGTATAATTTAAGCCCATAATAAAACCCTTAAACTTACTGATATAAATGGCTTGGATAGCCCAAACAAATATACAGCCCAAACACACCCACCCTTATAATTAGGTCGTCTTCTTCTTCTCCCTTTCTTTTTTAAGAGCGCCTTCTTCTTGCAGCCACCTGCAAAAAAAATACACACACACACAAAAAGAAGAAGAAGAAGAAGCAGATCACACTAACGCATCACAAACACAAACACAAACAAAAACGAAATAAAAGAAAAAAAAATTGCTTCGGCGTGAGCTGGTGGCCACGGCGCCGAGACCCACCAGCCCAGTCTCGGTGTGGTGTCTCGCGCCATAGGGTGGCGCCGAGGGTGATGGCTCAAGCCAACAGCCCTTGTACCCGGTGCTCTTAGAGTCGCAGTAATCTGTTTTTGCAGCTCATCCTAACCAACTCTTAAATAAAAAGGTATACATTAATATCAGCAAGTATTAAATGTCTTATGCGCAAACATAGACTCAGTAAGTTGAAACTTGTGTTTTGATTAGATCACCGGTATTGGAAGCAAGGTGTGAAACTTCTGGGGGAGCCATTGATGGTTGGGAAAAACGTGTCCAGTATATGTTCGACAGTTATTGAAGCATCTTTTGATTCATCCAGTGGCGAGCTTTCAGTCAAAAACAGACTATGCTAAAGACATTGTCAAGAAAGCGATGCATTGGGATTTCATGGTTGATGTTGTAAGGTGATGATGCTTCGAAACTTTATAATCTTGTAACTTGAATTATGAGCCTGAAGAAATTATCTATTTTAATGTCTTTTTACAAAGATATACATCTAAACTCATCAAATTTTTTACCAATACAAAGAGTATGTGTTAACTACATTTTCTTTCTATTATATTATAGAAATAACATTTGTGAAACAAATGTTTTTCAAGGATTATGATCCTCAAACATTGAACTTTTCTTTCCATGTTAGTATATTGTGAGAGAAATTAAATTGACGTGTCACATATTTTATTTAACAATGGCTCTATTATTTTACTTATTTTTATCTTATTGGTTCAACATAACGTAACTTGAGACACAAACATTAAAGGATCTTAACGTTTTTCAATGCTTTGTGAGGAAATTACTGTTCATATAGAATATATTCTCAAAAACGGCAAAATAGTCCCTCTCGTTGACTTGCGTTTAAAAGACAATCCTTAATTAAATTATTATTATATATATATACTATTTGTTGGGGAAGAAAACAGTGCAAAGCATGCATTAAATGCAAAGTTTCAAAACTTAGCAAAAACAGTCCATGAGGTTCAAGTGGCGCTGCAAAATAAGTCCTGATGCATTAAATGCAAACTTTTCCAACTTGGCAAAAACAGTCCCTAAGGTTCAAGTGGCGCTGCAAAATAAGTCATGCATCATTAATTGCTAACTATAGCAACTTGGCAAAATTAATCCTTAGGTTTAAAGATCGTTAACAAAGTAAGTCATTTGAAGCAATTGCATCGCGGGTTTTCATTCGTATATCTTATTTGTTGGGGAAGAGAGAGAAACCACCTACATGCATTAAATGACAAGTTTTTCAACTTGGCGAGAAGCCCTGAGGTTCAGTATTGGCTAGGTAAGTCCAACATTAAATGCAAAGTTTCACAACTTAGAAAAAGCAGTCCCTAAGGTTTAAGCGTCGTTACAAAATAAGTCCAAACATTAAATGCAAAGTTTCACAACTTGGCAAAAATAGTCCCCGAGATTCATAATTAGTGTATGTGCATTTAAGTAAGTCCTTTGAACGCCTCCGCATTGCATCGCTTAAGCGGGTTCCATCACTTCAGTATATACTAAATGTGTAAGAGAGTAACAAGCAAAACATTAAATGCCAACTTTCTCAAGTTGGCGAAAATAACTACTTTGAGGTTCAGTTAGCTGAAAGTAAGTCCAAACATTAAATGCAAGCTTTAACAACTTGGCAAAAACAGTCCCTAAGGTTTAAGGGGCGTTGCAAGGTAAGTCCTATAGCATAAATTGCTAACTATAGCAACTTGGTAAAATTAGTCCCTAAAGTTTAAGTGTCGCTACAAAGTAAGTCCTTTGAAGCTAATCATTACATCAGTTTCCACACTCGTTTTGAAACTAATCTTTGTCGGTAAATGTGATTGCAACAACAGTCCTTAGGTTAAATATGCGACTATTTCTGTAACGAAATTTACAAGTAGTCCTTTTAGCTACCTATTGATTTCAGTAATGGTCCTTGACTTAAATTTAGGGATTGTTTGTGTTACAAAATCACTACTACTTATAATGCACAAACCACTCTCTCTCCTAATTAATTTTCAGACTTTTCAGACTTGAAAGCACAAAAATTCAGACTTACAACCACATATGCATTATAAACAACACATTAATACAAGCTTCTTGACCAAACAATTAATACACCCCATCACCAATTAATACAAAATGTAAAGCATAATGTACAAATCTATACTCCATTATTTCCGACAATAAATATGACTCAGGCTACTCATGTTCCGGCTACTTATCCGAAAGTGGCTGCAAAAATTAAAAAATGTTAGATCTACAAACATAAAATCATTAGATCTACAAAAAAATCGGATCTATAAAATTAAAAACTTATGGTTTGACAAGTTGAAATATTAAAAATTTACGTAACTATTTTTTTATCACAAAAAAACGCATATTTATGAAAAAATTTACGTGACTATTTTTGTCACCAAAACGTATTTATGAAAAAATTACTTAATCTATTTTTTTAAGACTAAAAAACGAATATTTATGAAAAAAAAAAAAAAGTACGGATCTATTTTTTTTAAGACAAAAAAACGCGTATTTATCAAAAAAAAATTACGGGTCTACTTTTTTAAGACCGAAAAACGCATATTTATCAAAAAAAAAATTACGGATCTATTTTTTAAGACCAAAAAACGCATATTTATCAAAAAAAAAAATAAAAAATTACGGATCTATTTTTTTTAAGACAAAAAAAGACGTATTTATCAAAAAAAATTTACGGGTCTACTTTTTTAAGACCAAAAAACGCATATTTATCAAAAAAAAAAAATTACGGATCTATTTTTTAAGACCAAAAAACGCATATTTATCAAAAAAAAAATAAAAAAATTACGGATCTATTTTTTTTAAGACCAAAAAACGCATATTTATCAAAAAAAATTACGGATCTATTTTTTTTAAGACCAAAAAACGCATATTTATCAAAAAACAATTACGGATCTATTTTTTTAAGACCAAAAAACGCATATTTATCAAAAAAAAATTACGGTTCTATTTTTTTTAAGACAAAAAAACGCATATTTATCAAAAACATTACGGTTCTATTTTATTTTAAGACCAACAACGCATATTTATTAAAAACAATTACGGATCTATTTTATTTTAAGACCAAAAAACGCATATTTGTGAAAAAAAATTCGGATGTATAAAAAAAACGTACCAAAAAAACGTGGTAGGGTGGAACGTCTTTGGTTCTTTGCTGTAGGAGGGTGGTGGCGTCGGTATGGTGGTGGCGTGATGCGGTGGTGGCGGTGTAGTGTGCGGCGGGTGAATTAGGGTTTGGTTGGGTGTGTGTGTATTTTATTTAGAATGAGTGTGTTATTTGATGAAAAATACGAGTTTGGTGAGACGGCGATATCTTTGTGGTAGGCGTTATTATCACAACTGAAATGTGATTTAGGTTTAGGTTAAAAGGTGTGTGAGATTGTTATATAACCGGATATTAGAAGAATGTGGTTGGATCGGGCCTCATCAAAGTTGGATCGTGGGCTTCTTGAGTTTAATTTCGTTTGTGGGCTGATGCAAGTTGATTTGGACTGAACACGTGATGGGCTATTAGGCAAAGTGATAAATGAAGTTGGGTTAAGCTAAGCTTGTACAAACGCATGAATATCCATAGAACCACATGGACCATTTTTGTGTATTTAATCTAAAAATAAAAACAATAATACTATTTGGGAGGGGGTTGGTTATAAACAACCAAGGACCATTCATGTACTTTTCTAAAGTTTCCCGAGCGGTAGCGGACCAAGCGGGTGAGCCAGTATGATGGGTTCGAGCGAACGGGCAGCGAAATTTATCTGAAATTTTGATATCCAGTAAATTTATTGTAAAAAGAACATAATAAACTAAAATACATTATTCATCGAAAATTTTTATTTCAGGGTACCCAATCGCTGCAACGCGCGGGTACCCTGCTAGTATTACATAAATAGTTCATGTTAGTTACCTCACTTTATAAAGAACGTTTGTAATTTCAATATTTAACAAAAAAAAATATGTCACGGTAAAGATGTTAACAAGTATTTATTTATAAATTAATTGAAATTCAAAGAAAACGAATATTTATTGTTGATTATATTTTTTCCTGCCACAACGTGCGAACAACTCTACTCGTTTTCCAACATTTTATTAACTTTGTTTTGGGTTATAAAAAAGAAGGTAAAATAGGCTTTCCAATATTTGACCGAATCTAAGATGTTGACCAGTTGGTATCATTAGCCATTTAGCCTGGTTGATAGTTTTTTTTTTTTTTTTTTTAGTTGTAATACATTTGTGATTAAAGTAATTTTCACTTTTTACTTAGAAGCAATAACAGTATATATAGTTTTTTATAACGTTAATGTTGCTTTTTGATTTTATAAAACGTGGGATCCTCTATGGCTTTTCTTTTTCTTGTTCTGTAACTGTAACCATCTCTTTACGCTTTCCTTTATTAAAGTAACAACTTAAGAAAACATTCTGTATGTTATGTTAAGGCACTAGTAATAAAATATCACATTATATATTAGTTTGAGTAACTAGTAAGTAAGTATCTTTGGTATGTAGAAAGTGTTCCAAAATATATAATATTTGTATAAGAGTTCACTACTCGACCTACTTTACTCAAACCAACCATGCCCTCGTGTCCAAGTTACTTGGACCGATTTGTATTAAACTGATCAAACTGGCTGACCGAAACAATTTATGGTGAGCCAGATTGATCGGTTCATTATTGAACTGAGATAAGATGTTCATTTTTACAATTTGGAGTGTCAAACCGGCAAGACCAGTTTGGATAAAATGAATAATCATAATATGAGATTGGTTTGCGAAAATGTAGAAGCAAAATGAAGTGTTTAAGCCAAGCTATGACATGAAATGAATAGCCATAAATGGTGATAGGCAATGCGTACACATAATTTCTTGGTGATCTATAATGGATTGGACGAAACAAATTGGCGTAGGGCCAAATAAAGAGGATATGTTACAATCAAGCTATAAAACAACGTTATCGGTACATATGGTTTTGACAACAATATATTTGTCTCCATATATCATTCATGTCAATATATTCCATGTCATGCTACTGTTTTAACATCAAAATAACCAATCATCTTAGTTATGTCACTCACAAAATGTACCCTCTTCCTTCTTCTAAAACTTCCAAAACCTTCAAGCAAAAGAAAACTCATTGTTAGGTTACTTATAAAGATGCAAGATAAACAAACATGATGCATGCTTGCTATCATGTTACTCTTTGATTGAAAAAATAATTTTTATAGCGACCAAGACAACTCTTCGTGTCATGTTTAATTGATATAAATATACTGTACATGTTGTTTACTGGTACAAAAATTGGATGGGGAAGTTAAATTTGGAAAGTTGTAGTTAATAATAAAGTTAAAGCTCGTTCGTTTGGCCGTTTATTCACAATAGTTTAGTTGTATATGTCGGATCAATTTAGTGTCCAACGGTCTCTAACTAAATTTAAATATAAATTAGTCTAAGTATCAGAAGATTCGATCAGCAAAGTTTATGTGAGATACGTCATCAAGGAGTCAAAGACAACTTGAAGATATACTCTATAGCTGATGTGAAGTAAGGTAGTATTTATAAGAACTAGAGACAAAGATTCATCGGGGATCGGCAATGCCCTAATAATCCTATACTAACAAAGCTTAGCTCAATATATCTCTTGGATATTTAGGCGGGACTTTCAAGAAAGCAAATGAGCGGGATATAATGTATCCTCGAGAAAGTCAAAGAAAAATACTCGTACAAGTTAATGAAAAGGGAGGAACATTTGTCATCAATGTTCCTCAAAGGGAGGGTTGTTGTGTTTACAAGAATAAAAGCATTTAATGAAATATACAATTCACTAGTAAATGTTTGACATGTCTCAACAACTCTCACGTAACATCCTCATTTGTTTACTTTATAAAAAGAATGTTGGTCGGAGTAAATGCAATATTTTCCATATTTATTTTATCATTTAAGAAGAGCATTTACTTATGTATTTGAACTCATTATAGTCCCCGATCGCTCTGAGTTTCAGAGTTCACTTGTAAACTCTTACATTCGTTTGATTTTACTTGATCAGAAAGAAACACTTTGTTGTCATTTAATTTAGTGTTTATTTACAAGACACTTTGTAATTCTTTTATTCATTTAAATAAGAATTGTACCTAAAAAAGTTTATCAATATGTCTTTGTTTTGAATACTATTATTTCATTGTTTTTTTTTTTCTTTTCTTATATTGTCATGGATTAGGGAATATCTTATTATATGGGTAAACACTGAGGATAGATTATATACTATCTCAGATAACTTATTATATCTCATCTATTAATTTTATTCTCATTCATCATAACATTTTTTACAGTCAATATTCATCATATGTAATTAGTTAACTCTCTTTCACATAAAAAAGACTTAAACGCCCTTTGTTTTCTTCACCATCCACCATCACCACCATATTTATACCGAAAACCACCCCACCATCAACATCACCATCCTCATAACCACCCTACCATCACCATCACCATCCGCATAACCACCCCACCATCACCATCCGTCATAACCACCCCACCATATCCTTATTGAAAATCAAGACCACCATCACCATCATATATCATAACCACCCCATCATCACTAAAACCACCTCGCCATCACCATCGCCCATAACCACCCCACTATCACCAACAAGTTTTTGCCAAAAACAAAGACCACCACGCCAAACCGCCCTTGCCACCACCACGCCAAACCGCCCTTGCCACCACCACACCTTAATAATTGTGATGGTGGTGGATCTTAGATAACTCAAACAAAAATATGAAAATATTAAGATAAAAAAAAAAAAAAAAAAAATTTGTGGCTATGCCAACCTTCTGAAAAGGGAAGGTTTTATCTGGTTTGAGTCTGTGTGGCGGTGGGTACAAACCATGTGGATTAGTCAGTCAAATGTCGAAAACCATGGTTACCAAAAAAAGAAAAAAAAAAAGAAAAAAGAAAAAAAATGATATATTTGTGTTAAATGACCAAGTTACCCTCAACAAACAATCTAGGAGGTATGGAACGACAAAATTAAACGTCCATTAGAGGGTAAGGTGTGGTGAGTAGATTTTGCTACTCATTTGGGCCCACAGGTGCCACATCACTATAACACAACCCCTCATAATTAAAAAACATACGATTCCTAAAATAACGATACGAAAAAAACGATACGGAATAAAAAAACATACAACACATAAAAAACATACGAAACTTAAACATTTTATTGGCAGGATTGATGTTTCTTCATGATTTCTTCTTGTTTCCAGCGGATGAAAGCGCCTTTGGCCGGTGTTTGGTCGGGATCAAGCATGAGAAACTTAAACTCTTCCATCTCTAAGGTTTGCAGTTCTTTCTGTCTCCTCGCACGTGAGTGTTTGAGCTTCTGCTTTCTGCATATACTTTTCTAATAACATACCCGAAAAAGTACTCGTTTGACTCCTCCGGAGCTAGCCCTGGCGCTCCCCCCAGCGCTCAACGTGTCCACCGACTTGGATTTTTTTCTAGCTCTTTTGTTTGAGCTGGCGAGACGAGGTCATTTGTCAGCGCCGAACATATCCTCGAGATTTTAGAGATGAATCGGGTACTCCGCGTCCCATTTGGGGTATTTTCTCAAAATCTCCCACGCGGGAACATATATGAACTCTCTATCACCAAAGCGTTGGCTGAAATTGGTCCTTGCATTCTCGAGATGATTAGCGTATTTTCCCCCGCTTCTACGCACCAAATGTTTGTAAATAGCGTTGAATTTTTGACAATCACCGTGAATCCTGGTCCATTTACCAGCGATCATATTTTTGGTACGCTTGTCACGGTTTGTACCCCTGTTGAAATCCTCCACAATCTGGTTCGAAAACGCGTCATCGGAACGGTCATTCTCGATGTCTCTATCTTGGGTTACTTCCACCCAAGTTTCGGCTAGCAAATTTTCTTCTTCTTCACTCCAACAATTATTCACATTTGCAACATCCTCCGCGTCTTCCTCGTCGTCCGCATCCAAATTCACGACTCTCTTTGACTTTTTTGTACATTTTTTCACTTTACCTTTCGCTGGTGCACGGGATTGTGGTACTTTGAATTGTGGTTCGGATGATTGTGATTCAAAGTATTGTTGTGACTGAGATTGAAGAAATTGTGATGGTTGTGATGATTATGGGTTAAAAAATTGTGGTACCGAATTTCTTAGTTGTTGAAAATTTGAGAATCCTTGCATAGCATAATATTGATTTTAGTAAATTTGGTTTGGGTGATAATTGCGTACCAAATGGTGGAATTTTTTGCAAGGAAGAATTAGAGTTTTATGACGATGGGGTAGACGGTTTGAAGAACTTCCGTAGTTTTGTGACGATGGGGTAGACGGTTTAAGGTTGTAAATAGAGAGTATTGATATTTTGGTAATTAATTGTGTATTTGTTGTGTGAAATATAGTGTGTTTGTGTGATATTTATAGTGTTTTTAAAAAGTGATATTTGTAAAAAAAAAAAAAAAAAAAAAAGAAAAGCCGGCTAGTTTTTAAAAATTGTGATTGTTTTCCTCTAAACTTGGCCTCACTCCAATGTTTAGTTGTAGAAATTTTGCTCGTCGTTCAGGTGACGAGGTCACGCTTGGGGAAGGGTGGCGAGAGACAATGGTATGGTGGCGAGGGGATGGCGAAGCGTGGCGAGAGCCACTTCGATTTGACGAGAGGCACTTCGTTACCGCACCTTACCCTCTTAAGTATAATAAGTTATGTGAAATAGCGCATATACTATCTTCAATGTTTATCTTATCAAATACATTTTTTGTTTCTTTTTGATTTCTACAGTTTTAAGTTTTAACATTCTAATCCTAAGAGTAGTTTATCAGTTTCCTTTTAATATGTATTCAATATTTTTTATTTTTTGCAATTATATTTGCTACGGAACAAATGATAGAGTTCATTAACTTTACTTTTTTTGGTAAATAAGCATGTCAATCAGCTTGAAAAACAAGCTTAAAGAAACTAGCTACTTGAATGACAATATTTTGCAAAAGAAGAGTGATTTTACTATACGGAAGAGATCTAGTAAGAAGAAAAATTAAAATGAGAAGAATAAGAAGAATTTATAATCACACATTTCAAATTGGATAAAGAATTTTAAAAGGAGATGCATCTATTTTTTTAAATGCATCTGAAATAAATGATTATGGTTTCTTCTCATTATTCTTATTTTAATTTTTGTTTCTTTTTTAATCCTAAATATACATGCGAGATGTATATTGGTGAAAAGCCAAGCAAATGATTTTTTTTCTATATAGATTTTTAATGAAGAAACTAGTATAGTAGTATATTTAAAGGGGTGCTTTATGTACTCCGAAATAGACAAGACTACAAGAGGTCAGATGTAAAGTTATATATCCATTACTCAAAACACAATCTATATATGAAACCCCATTATCTTCTCTTCCTCTTCAATTCTTCCAAAAAATTAATAAAGCAATGGGATTGCACTTATTAGTTTTAGGGTTTTCTAAGCTCCATGCTGCTCCATTTTTGGCCAACTTGGCATGGCCATTCTTTCTAAAAGTAGTATTAAGTTTGAAACCTTTCAAAAATCTCACCACATCCATGGCTCATGATCTAAGGCTTTTCATCTTCCAGTTGAATCACATTATCGCTTTTCGAGGCAGAGCGAGCCATGGAAGACGATGGGAGCGAATTATCCGGTTAGTGCATGAAAGGTTACCTGTGGCTAATGATAATAATAATCAGTCGATGATGATGCCATTTGCAAATTATGACCAAAGCTTGCAAGCTCTCTCAATTGTTGCCTTCTAAGGTAAGTACTCCATTAATACATTCTACCTTCTTGCTCTTTCTTTTACTTCACGTACAATTTATTAGTGAAAATATTGCATCACTAGCTAGCTAATACTTTCTAGAGTAAATTGCAAAAATCGTCCCTATGGTTTGGCTAATTTGCGTGTTTTTTCCTTACCTTTTTGAAAATGCAGACATCGTTTTTGTAGAAAACTTACGAGTGCAATTTTCATCTCAGACCAAAACAAAATGACTAATATGACCATCCTTTCTTCTATTAAATAAAAATAAGACAATGGTAGTTCAATCATTTTATTTTGTGTGAAGATGAAAATTGCACTCGTATGTTTTCTACAAAAAGGAAAGAGGGTGCTTACATTTTCAAAATGAGACGAAACATATAAATTGGCCAAACCACAAGGATGACTTTTGCAATTTACTCTACTTTTTATGTCATTTTATCAAATAAAGAAGAGTAAATTGCAAAAATCGTCAATGTGGTTTGGCCAAATTGCACGTTTCGTCCTTGTGGTTCGTTAAGTGCAAAGATCGTTCAGATTTGGCAGATCGTTACGTGCACTTTTGGTCCTCTATCATTGCAAAAACCGTCCTTGTAGTTTGCCAAATTTCACTGTTGAAGGACCAAAAGTGCACGTAACAGAATCAAATCCGGACGATCTTTGCACTTAATGAACTATAAGGACGAAACGTGTAATTTGGCTAAACCAGACGGACGATTTTTGCAATTTACTCAATAAAGAATTAGGCTATTTGGATTTTTATGGAATTATCTTTTTCTTGTTTGTGGTATCATGTATGCATTCAAACAAAATTCATAGCTATTCCCAATGCGAAAAAAGGGCCTGTGGGGGCACTTCAATATTGTTGTTTCTTGCAAGCAATGCAATATTTAAATGAAAGAACTCAATTATCTTAAAGATGTGTGTTTAGTCTAATCGGCAAAATTTCATACATTTTTATAGAATTCTTTTTTTCCCCCCTCACTTTGTTTAATTATGCTCTCAATAATTGCTAGAGTAAGATTTAAAATCTATTTTTAGTAGGTCGTCCGATATTTGGAACTGACTGAATTTAAAAGTTGAGCACATGAAACTACAAAAAAATAATAGGTTACACAAAACTAAAAAAAATGACAAATTAGATAAATTTTCGTACAATTAGCCCTAAATTTAACTTTTTAGCAAGAAGAGAATGTCATAACTAAGATTCCATGCCAGGGTATACTTAAAGAATAAGAATATGTTAATTTCATCAAAATGTATTACACATTTACATTGGCACTACCTTTTTCACTGTGTGTAATTTATTAAAACTTTTACATTATATATCCAGTAGAATTAATATTGTCGTGTAATTGCATGTGTAAGTAAAACTGCAACAAAATTGTAAAAATACTTTTATTTTTTCTTTTACTATCACTTAATGTTTTAATGTGACAACAATAAAACATACAATGCGTGAACATGTAAGTATTTTAAGTTTGAAAAAAAAAAAGTTAAATATCTGTATACAATGAAAAATGAAGAAAGAATGTTACAAATTGTTGCGATCATCGTAAAAGGTATTTTAGGTAATACTAGGACATATTTTGTATTATGGACGATTACATGCGTATAACGGCGACGGTATATAGTAGCGTTAATTTATGTGTGCAATTTTTCTTATGTATATATGGGTGTGCAGTAAGTGAGAGTTAAGAAAATTAGTGATTTAAATTGTAATTAAGTATTTATATATTTAATAAATTGCACATTTTAAAAGTAGGGTATTTTAGTCTAACAACATCACTCAGTTTTAAAGTTTGTAACTTTTAAGCAAATGTGTTTCTCTTTATAAGTTGTATAGATGAATAATGTCGGTACTTGCATAATTTCGTTTGAGACTGATCATGAAATGGTAACACGTTATATTTCTCTACTTCGTGCAGAAAGAATTCGATTTGAAGGGGCGGATTGACATGAAGCCTAGACATGAACTCGTATCGATTTAAATTTATTGATTGATCTTGTTTACCCTTAATTAAAGGGTTTATCATTTTTTTTCTTCTTAGAAAGGCACGGTTCCTCCTTTGTATACCTTTTACCGAGACGATTCCATAGAACACAATGAATTAGCTTTTACGATTTAAGTTCTCTTAAGGAAAATCTATTGTTCACAGATTTCTGCGTTTTCTTAGAATGATGAATTTGCTCGATCATAAAATGTTTCTTCGAAAGAGCTTAAAGTTATGAACTTACAATTCAAAGGTCGACAAGCTCTCATTCGATAGCATTGGTGCAAATGCTTGTTACTACCTTTCATTTGTATTTATACTGATGATTTCTAATTTTACATACTGTAAGATGATATATTGATTTTGTGAAAGAATTGCAAGCTTTATGCAAATTAGGTTATTTAATTAAGGGCAAATGACAAAAAAAATGCATCAAACCTGACATTTTTTATGATTGTGTGTAGCCAACTATTTTTTTTTTATTGTGTGTACTGAACTTTCAAAATTCGATAATTATATGTATTTTGTGACCATTTTACTCTTAATTTTTTCAAATTTTGAAGGGTAAAATGGTCATTTTACGTGGCAAAATAGTCACAAAATACACATAATGATCGAAATTTGAAAGTTCAGTACATACAATAAGAAAAAAAATAGTTAGCTACACACAATCACATAAAGTGTCAGGTTCGATACATTTTTTTGTCATTTAATTAAGAGTAAATTACACGGATGGTCCCTAAGGTTTGTCCAAAGTTTCACTCACAGTCCCTGAAAGTTTAAAGTTGCATGGATAGTCCCTATCTCTGAAAAGAATAACACCTGTGGTCCCTTATTTAACTTGCGTTAAGTAAGCTCCGTTATAATTAACATTTTTAGCCCTTTTGGTTGAAGGTCGTTACCTTGTCATCCATTATCATAAGCGATCGTTTATAAGTTAAAGTATTTCGACATTAATGCGTTTTTATACATTTTCTTACGTTTTTACGTTTTAGATTTTGTTTTTAACGTTTTCGTCCCGTTTTTATCGCGTTTTCATCCGTTTTTTATACGTTTTTACCGTTTGCTTACATTTTTTTACATTTTGGTCGTTTTTATCGTTTTCTTCCGTTTTCTATGTTTTCTTCGTTTTTAACGTTTTCGTCATAAAATTTTTTTGACATAAAATTTCAAAAAAAAAATTTTGAAAAATTTTTCGACATAAAAATTTTTCAAAATTTTTACTCCAATTTTTTTCCGAAATTCTTTTTCAATTTTTTTTCGAAAATTTTTTTTGACATAAATTTGAAAAATTTTTACTCCAATTTTTTTTCGAAAAATTTCAGTCCCGTTTTTATCGTTTTAGTCCATTTTTACGTTTTCATCTATTTTTTATACATTTGCTTACATTTTTTACATTTTGGTCCGTTTTTTATCGTTTTAGATCGCTTTTACATTTTCATTGGCTTTTTATGTTTTCATCCATTTTTATCGTTTTACCGTTTGCTTACATTTTTACATTTTGGCCCGTTTTTATATGTTTTTCTTTCTCTTTTAACGTTTTCGTCATAAAAATTTTTTGACATAAAATTTCAAAAATAAAAAATTTTGGAAAAAAAATTTTCGACATAAATTTTTTTCCATTTTTTTTTCTATTTTTTTCCAATTTTTTTCGAAATTCTTTTCAAAATTCTTGTTCAGAATTTTTTTCCCAAATTTTTTTTGAAATTCTTTTTCAAATTTTTTTTTTCGAAATTCCTTTTCTTTTTTCGAAATTTTTTCGGTTATTTTTTTTAAAGTCTTTTTCATAATTTTATTTTCCAAATTCTTTTCAAAATTTGAAAAAACGGATGAAAAATTTCGAAAAAGTGGAAAAAAAATTTTGAAAAAAAATTTCGAAAAAAAATTGGAAAAATCCTTAAAAATTGGAAAAAAATTTTGAAAAGAATTCGGGAAAAATTGGAGTAAAATTTTTCAAAATTTTTATGTCGAAAAATTTTTCAAATTTTTTTTTTTTGAAATTTTATGTCAAAAAATTTTATGACGAAAACGTTAAAAACGAAGAAGCGGAAAACGGGACGTATAAAACAGGCCAAATGTAAAAAATTTAAGCAAAGCGGCAGCGATATAAAAGCTGTCGAAAACGTTAAAAACAGGGCAACGTAAGCGTGGGAAAATGTATAAGCGTACCTAATGTCGAAAAACTTTAACTTATAAACGGCATTATGATAATGGACTGACAGGTAACGACCTTCAACCAAAAGGGCTAAAATGTAAATTATAAAGCTTACTTGCGCCAGTTAAATAAGGGACCACAGGTGTTATTCTTTTCAGAGATAGGGACTATCCATGCAACTTTAAACTTTCAGGGACTGTGAGTGAAACTTTGGACAAACCTTAGGGACCATCCGTGTAATTTACTCTTTAATTAATTTATGTTACATATAAAACATGAACTCATATTAAACCCTTGATTCGACTTTGTAGACTGTTTGATGGGTTGGGCTTTTGTTTTGGGCTGGATTTTGTAAGTGGGTTTGAAATATGTTTGGGCTTGGAAAGATTGTTGATTTGTTATGGTAACAATGATTGCTACATTATCCGGCGTTCTTGTGAAAGCTTTTTATTTTATGTATACGGGCTCCGTGATAAATCTGTAAAGAAAACGGATAAATGGCGCGATTATGTTTATCGGCATACCTCTTTTTTTCATTTTTTGTTACGGAGTAGGTACAATATTTGTTGTCTTGATTAAGCATTTTTTTTAAAGTGCATGTGTTTTGAGTTAATTTGTAAAGAAAACGGAGGTATATCCGATTAAATTTATCGAGTATACTTGTTTAAATCTTGGTCGATTATTGATTGTATCAAGAAGACTCTGGTGAGGGAGCGTGATAGGCTAGCAAAGTTGGTGAATGTGGTTCGAGGCTTTGAAGAGGGTATGGAGGAGAAGCAAAGGCACATCACCTGTAATGGAGTTAACCGATTTCAGCCGATTAGGTGTAGGGCTGTGGATTATGTCTTTTGTGGTTAGGTAGGGTATGTGTAGTAATCGTTTGTTAGGAAATAATGAATGTGTTTAGGGCGTATGCTTGGTAAGTTGTCGTTGTAGGTTGTTGTTTTCTGGATTTGTGTATGTTAATTATGTATATGTGGTTATCGTCGTAGCTTATTGTAATATAAGTAGTAGTTTTTAAGTAACTGTTAATGTTTGATGCATTTTTTGTGTCATGAATGTGTGGTACCTTGGCATATGTGTTTGTAAATACAATGACATTGTTGTGCATTTGTAAGTGTATGTGGCATTGCAAAATACAACGAAAACCAAAGCGGTGTTTATTGGCGGTAGGGGATTTTTGTTCGACCGGACATCAGGCTTGGATATGACTTTTCATGGTCAATGTTTTAATGTTGTCATATAGGAGTGTTGTATGTTGTTTTATCGAAGTAGAAGCATATAAGTGAACAATCGTTGGTTGCTCTCATTCTTTGTCATTTGCGCGGGTCATTATACGTTTGCTTGTTTTTGTTCGATCGGCGATGTTTACATTACGGCGTTATTATAATTCAGATATATTTTATATGTCTTCGGTGACGATGATATATGATATCTTTGGATTTGGATTTAATACATGGCAAATGTTGAGCCGGCGCCAAGATAACACGTTTCTTTTTAGTGTACAATTAAGCGACGGACCAAGATAACATCTGCTTTTTTAATGTACAACCTATATTATCAGAATTGTGCAACGTTATAATGCTGCGTATGTTCTTTGCCATAGGCATACAGGTTACTTAGTTCTAGTATTATGCGTGGCTACTTATACGAGAAAAGCAGCGATAACAAAGTGTCTTGGCTATGACAAAACTATTTTACATACCCCCACGTGAACGGTGTCATTCCTGCTTTGTTCTTTTGGGGCGGTCTCGGCCGATCATATGTAATGCGTCCTTAGCGACTCTCTACGAACCGATGGCTTCGGTACGTTGTGGATTGGCAGCGGTGCTTTAGTCAACGAGGTTTTGTTTCAGCGGGGGCTTGGCCGGTACTTGGAAGATTTCGGTCGGAGGTGTTGATGGTAGTGTATCCTCGCGTGCTTCTTGCAGCTCGTGGATAATGGGCTGCAGTGCCAGGATACTTGCGGCGCCTTTGGTGAGGTTGGTGCGACGAAGGTTGTGCCTCTGTTGTGAGACAAAGCACTTCGTTTGTTTGTTGCAACGAACGATTTCCGGGTTGCGGGGGTTGAACGAGGGGCACGCGGCAGGTGTGGCAGCTTTCCATCGCGGCGTCGAGGATAAACAACGAGTTTTCTTTTGTTGATTCCGATGCAAAGTGCGGATGGAACAAATGCGTTGTTCCTTCAAGTCTGATGAGAATTGGAGGTAATACATACGGATCGATGTTCCCTTCCTCGGAACACCACCTTATTGCACTTTCGGCGACCATTGAATGTGCTTCGTTGCTAAAACATGTAAGTATTAGCGTGCGTCTTGTCGGAGTCGAAATCTGTAGGCGAGAAATGGCAAATGCAAAGTGAAAGAATGAGGTACATTACGTTTGTTATAGCGATCGGTTGCTGTGCGTATGTTACTATTAAAGGTACCAACTACATACACTGTAGTCGTTTGCTTCACAGGGTTCGGTGGTGGGGCGTGGCGTGCGGGCGGTCATTAAAGATTTTGTGGCAGGTCTTGCGGCGAAATTACCGAGCCCTCCAGAGAATGGCCGTGGCGTTAGCTACGTAACCCGTGAACCTAACATTCCGACAAAATCGGTGTAGAGTGAGTGCATTTTGGTGAATGTAGCTGTTGAGAATGCTTGATACTTACCGTTTGATTCGCGGGTCTTCGAAGAAGCTCATCTATTGTTGCCCTGTTTCTTAGTTTTTCTTGTTCAATATCATCGTATCTCTGTGACCGAACGTTCACGTATAACCGGTGGAGCTAATAACTCGTTGTACCTACAAACAAATAACGTTGGAGATTAGTGTTTGTGGAAAGGAAAAGAACGAGGTTTGTGGCCGGGCGGCATTATGGTTATTTATGTATACGTAATTTATTCTACTAAGTGTATATCTCACATGCTCAATATGTACTCCGTTTTAGGAATCCTGGGTTCATATAGTAGTAAGTCGCCACGGTACTTGAAAAGCTGTAACCACGTGTTTATGTTAATGGCGGTTAGAATATGGTGTAGTTAATTTACATGCAAAGTAATAGCGAGAAGCCATGAATACTGCGTATGTTTTACCCGGCAAGTAAATGTAACCCATGACAGGTTGGCTTCGGCTCTTTATCGTGAGGCGTCCGTGTCAAAGTCCGTGCTTTTTCATTCCACAAAGTAAAACGAAGCTGTATTACCCACGTAAATAGATACAAATATTAGTGCAGATCTTGCGGGCAAACCATTTGTGAAAGAAATGTCAATTAATGAGAGCTACTCTAAGTTACGAAGAACGATATCCCTCGGACAGCCAGGTCTTTGGTTTCCGCTACCCGGTTGGCGTAGGTCACCGACTTGGAGGACACAACCAATGTAATCTGCAGGTATGGAGCGTGCGTTGAGAATAGGTACCCATTCTTAATCAACAATGTAAATAATTTGTACTGTCAAAGCGACATCATTTCGATCCTTCGCATCGGTAGTTCGCCGAAGCCGGCTGAAGTAGTGGTCCGGAAAGCGAGCCTCGGAAAATGGCTGAACGTCGGTTAGTCTGCCAAGCATGAGTATAAAGTTGTTGGGCAAAGTCTGCATCCATTTTCTTGTATCTAGCAACGAAGCTTTGTTATAGTATATGCGTTGCCCATTTCAAAGAGGCTTTCAAAACGACCGCGTTCCTTTGGTTCAACGTTTGCTTGAATTGCCTCCTGCAGGGATATGTGTGAAAGAGGCTTTAGAGTCTACAACGCAGCGGCATGTAATCGAGCAAAGAGCTAGTATGTGGCGTTACCGTTTGGTCAAGTAACATAAAAGTTAAAGCTACTGAGGTTTTGTACTGCATGGCGAAATTGTCCATTTACGGTAGACTTTAACTCGGACGGCTTTTCCTATATCGGACGGCTTAATACTTGGCTGGTACAACCGAGTCTGTGACGGGTCTTTTACCCGCCAACTTTGCTGGTGGCGAAATCGTGGCTAGTGGACATGTTCCTGCAATGAAAAGAGCAGACTAATGGTGTTAGGTATACAATACATGAGTCATGACAAATGGAAACGAAGCTACATCGGATAAGTCACATAGCAAAGATAAATACATGTAACAGGGCACTGGACGGTTACCGACGATAAGAGACAGTAGCGATGTGCATTTACCTTAAGTCGAAAGTATATCGCTAATACCTACGAAGAGGCACATTGTTCTGCACTTGTGGCAACTGATATAATAAGTCACGGAATGCTGCGAGACCTAGGTCCGAATATAAAGACGCGCGAAAAGTGGAAGTGAACGGTATTGGATCGTAAAGTAGTAACTGCATATCCTTTTTGTGTATAAACTTTAGCATATAAATATAAAGCGGGGACAACTAAAGCATATATCGTGGGCGTGTATTGCGAAGGAACTAAAGTGTAAGCTATCCTATAGAAAAGCGGCCTGCGATTCAGCGTAACATAGAAGTCTAAAGGCATGTAAAAGTACATCTAATGAGCCTAGGATCAGGAAAAGTCAAATAGTGATCGCATGTGTATGTATTTCCTATCAGACCTCAGGGAAAAAATAAGCAAAAATCGGAAATAACTAAATGTAACAATCGTCAGGCGACTACGATGAACGGAGATTGCAAGAAAACACATGACAGTATCTGAAATCGCTATGAAAAAAACCTCGTTTCTGACAATGTTTTCTAGAAAATCTCTGTATACGATATTCTTGGTCGTATTAGAAAGCCTGCCCGGTTGATTGGTGGCCAAAATCCTTAACCCTGCAGGGGACGTAGCTCTTGAAAGGGCAACATACAATTGGCCGTGGCCAAATATTGGCTCTGGAAAGTAGATTCCTATTTTATTTAGTGATTGGCCTTGGCTTTTGTTAATGGTCATCGCGTAACAAACTTTAACCGGGAACTGTTTGCGCTTGAATATGAACGGTAGTTGTTCTTCTCTGTTGAATAGCATTATTCGTGGAATATACACTTTACGTAGCATTCGTGTGCGGTGATAATCCTTGCTTCAAAACTTTTGCAAGCATCACGTGTGACAATCATTCTTGTTCCATTGCATAGCCCCCGCTGGGTTCAGATTCGTAATAGCATAATAGGCGCCCTTTTTGAAGATTATGAGGGATACCAAAGCGATAGTGTATTCGGATATTCAATGGGATCTGCAATTTACGGCGCCGCCGTCGTTACCGCAGCGGTATGGCCTCGTCGGTCTTTGGCGTAGGTGTGGGCGACTAGCGTCGACAAAGCGGCGAATTTATGGAATCCGCGGTGTCATTCTTGGGACACACAATAGCTCTTTCTTGCAACGCCTCACGGAGTTGGTGCACGTAATATGGCATCGTCATAGATAAAATCTATAAGTTCTGTCTAGCATTTTTCGAGTCGGGATACGATACATCTCGTATCCGGAGCCATGAAGCATTTTACGGATCCCCCGTCTCGTTCTCCAATAACTCCGTCGCCCACATCTAACACCCATTGAGAATGCTTGCGTGTTAAAGCTGTTGGCTATTTCTTGATTGCCAACCTCATATTTTCCGTCAGCGATATGCGTTGAAATGATTCCGAGATAAAACTGCGTAATACACGATGATATGATCTTGTTTGGTCGCCCTTTCTTGGCCGGCAAAGATTCTGCGCACGAAATCTCCGCCAAGGATGACAGTTTTGCCAAAGACACGGGATGGAGCATCGAAGATCCCGCAAGGTCTGTCAAGAGCTTGAAACATCTGCGATCGCCATAGGGGCTTCGTCCCAAATAACGACGTCGGCCGTATAAGCGGCTCGCCAAGTGAGTATGCTTCTTTATAGCACACATAGACTTCGTTGGTGACATCGAGGAAGTTTGAACGGGAATGGGGCATGCGACCGGACGACAAGAGAAGCGGCGCAATCCCGGAAGAGCAACCGCAGAGCAATCTTGCTTGTGCTCAAGCGCATATATTATACTCTTCCCACGAAGGTCTTTCCATCCCGCCGTGACCGTACACAAATATAAGTTCTTGTATGCGAACCGCATCCATAACTGATGTCGAAGGCGACGCATTGCTTCGTGGTTGGCGCGCGCACCGGTCTCGCTTCGGCCATGAGTTCCGGATCATAGTTTCTTTCTTCCATAATTGTTCTATTACGTAAAATGTCCAATAAAGCCGGGATGGCGGTTGCAAACCAAAATCCGTAGCAGATTTTCCGTAGAACACGAGGGTTGCTTCGAGGTCATACGAGAATCGGCCTGCAATTGCGTCGGTGAGGTTAACCGGTGTATGCGCATAATTGCGACATCATCAACGGAATATCATCACTCATAATCCGCCAGGATGGTTATTCCAAAGAATCCGGCGGCGTCGCCAAAATAGCAAAATCTGAAAAGCGCCTGAGTTTGGGCGTGGCAAAGCAACGCCGCTTCAACCAATGCAGTGACCATTCTCCATCCCAAGCAAACCCATCGCCTGCAGCGCGCCCGTTCGTGGGATAAACGTAGTCGTCTACCGTACGGATTCCTGGAAACGATGTGCACCCTTTTTGATGACATAATAATAGCCTCTGGTAGAACAGATCACCTGCACTGGGGTGTACGTACGCCAAACGACCAATAGAAGGCTTATTCAGATTACGCCTAGGTGACCAGTATTTACGTCTTTGCGTGCAAACGAATTCAGCGGGAGCGTAAATATGTAAGGTGGCGGCCAAGTGTGGAATGTGTATTAAAATCCAGCCATTGTTTCAGTGTCGTTTTCTTGTTGCTTGGATTGCCGACGACTGATTCTAAAGATTCGTTTGTTCGAAATAGAACACGTTGCATATTTTGAAGGTGCACCGCCAATATTTGCACAGCTGGATCCCTGTGATGAATGTCAAACCCGAGTATACGCCAACAGGCTTCGTGTGGGCCGATGTATCGTGCATCTAAATAATTCTTTATTTAAATGCCGAACTCGATGGCGGGCGGCTTGCTGGTCGACGCACCATCTCCTCTGAGACCTCGCAATTTGTGTAACAATCCGGTCCATTACCCTTTGAAATATACTTGAACAAATACTTAATCAACATAGTCCATTCGCAGTATTCGACGTTGATGTGCGCATAGAATCTCCTGAGAAGTGCCATATTATGTGGCACGACATAACCGTTATCAAGCTCCACATTCTGACGCACAGTAACACCGCCAAAGGGACGTCTCCGATAATGAATGTACCCTTTCTTATCAATGGTCGTTGCATCTGAGTAAGGTTTAGGAAAGCTTTTGCTGCATGTATCTCCGCCTTTCATACAAACGGCCGACAAATTTGCGAGACCACAGGGTCCATGCATCATCAATTCAGTAACCATACGATACCCTTCCTGGTCAGTATTCCTATCCGGTAACTCCGCAGACACGTAGCGATCAACATCTGCGTTTGTACGTACTCTTGAGTGCTCCTCAATCCACAATAGCAAATGACAATGCGGCAGGCCACGCTTCTGAAACTCGACAGTGTACAAAACTGCATAAAGCGGTTAAGAAATTAGCAACGTATAAGGAAAGTTAAACGTGTAGAAAGACACGTAAACACATAAGGAAATGTACCTGCAACAACCGGTCCAAAAGGACGAAAGTCACGTAGGTATGCAATTAGCTGGTGTATTTTCTGCTCAAATACGGTCGGCCGGTCGGTCCTGCGGCAGAATCTGGCGGGAAGTCTTCCATGAAATTTAATATTTCTGGCCATTTGACATTGCATGTGAACGTAATAAAAAACGACGGATTCCCGTAAACCCGGCATATCGCCAACGCGTCTAGATAATGGCTATACATATAGCGGGGCCCCCCAACGAAGGATGATGGCAGAATAGTCCGCGTTCCGACTTCTAATCCGCTCCGGTCACCGCGCGCTATGGCGTCGTACAACCCGGCCAAGTAATCATTTCTGATATCATCTTGATGCTTGCGGATGTAATCCAACCGATACTGCTCGACACTACAATAGGCCGTCACAACATCTCTGAAATAACCTTGCCCCCTCGTTAGCAAAGTATATTGGTGAAAGCTCATGAAGGCGATATCGTAGTACATTTTAACAGACAATTTCTTGTCTTAGTCGGCCAATATGAGTACTTATGTCCGTAACCGAAGACCAATATGGAAACCGTCTTCACCATATATAAAAAGCGAAGCCTGTAGCGACATATAAGGCGGGTGTAATTTACGACCATTCGGCGTCCCGCGCGCTGTGGATAACGACATCAAACTTCGGTACCCGTATCGGGACCACCTTCATAGGCGATTGCCTATCCGAGTCGCCAGATGGCAATTCATGTTGCCTAGAACCCGTTACTGCAAAGAGCCTGATCTTGAATTCTGGAACCTCTCTTGCCTGGAGTAAGTCCCGTGCGGTTCTAAAAATCCGAACCAATTCATTGTGATCGTCTAGTAAATGAATCAGTTGTTGCACAATATCTGGATCTAATGTCCGGCCACCTCTATCGAAATGCTGCAGCCGGTTTTCAACCTCGTTGTCAGTGTCAAAGATATAAAGCTGTAAGAACCGAGGGTCACAATTGTCCTGCGGACAAAGGCCACCAATCCAGTGGTATATCTGACCAGACAGTTTGAACACGTACGGGCCCCGGCCTCTGTTTATTGAATCGTCAATGTCGGCCCCTAAAGAAGTCATCGCGAACATCGAATTATAGGCCCTTACATTATCCATAAAATGAGAAACCGTAAACAACCGCCGCAACTGAAGAGGGTACTCAGGTTGATAACGCAAGACTACCTTACCACCCATACAACAGCGATGATATTCTGGAAATCAGACCCCCGCATGTTTTAGCCGCTCTTCAAACCAAAACAACGCACCGCAATGACAACACACTCTGTTGCAGCGACCCAATGAAACGTAGGTAGATGGTGCCCCTGGAAAGCAAAACCACAAAGTAAGCCGAAAATAACACAGTGTATACGGCAACAATACACTTGTTGGTAGATGGTGCCCCTGGAAAGCAAAACCACAAAGTAAGCCGAAAATAACACAGTGTATACGGCAACAATACACTTGTGACACAATAGTCAAATATAAAGCATGGCAGTACCTGTAGCGTTCCTTGCCGGAACGGCTGACCCTGCGGGATCACGCCGCTCGCGTGCACACGGAGCGGTACGTTGAGCTACAACAAAAATAGACAATAAGAAGACGAAAAGAGCAAGTGAAGACACGAAGCGAGTAGCCAAAGCAAAGCCATTAAAAACCTAATAATATGAGTCCACCAAAGCAGCAGACAGAAAACATACGGTGAAGACGCGGACCCGGGTGGGGCGCCGACCTGGGCATCGAAAGGTGAGGAACTGACCCGGCAAAAGGCTGGACACCTTGTACAGCAGCGACAGACGGAAGGTTATCAGAACCACCTACGATAGCTGAACCGAAGGAGGCAAGGAAGAAAGAAAGATCATAACGGCACACGCGCGCGCATTAGCAAACGAAAACAAAAGATGTAGACAGACAGTTTGAGAAAATACCTGGTGGCACAGCGGCGTGTACACCAAAAGAATGCTCCGATGCAAGGGGCTGTTGGTCACGCTGGATGTTAACGGGAAAGGAAACAGCAGGTGAAGAGTTTAAGCCACCTGCGATGAAAGGAGCAAAAGTTATAAACAGCTAATAAAACAGACGCACACTACTGAAACAGAAAAAAAGGGAGGAAAAAAAAACAAAGGTTTACCGTCAGTAGGCTCCAAAACCGTACCAAAAGTAGCGGTCGGCTCCAAAGGGAATGGCACCCGTAGGAGGGTAGGTCAGCCGACGGAACATGCATAGGCATAGTAAAAGTATAGTCCGATGCAGCTCGATGTCCGGTGTGAATGTCAAAAGAAATATCGGATGAGGTTGATGCTAGCGTTGGCAAAGGCAAAAGGTGAAACCATATGACAATGTAAAGGACAAAGCGGGCGATAAAAGAAAATGAAAACACCAACCCCGGTACCGATCTAGAAAACCAAATTGGAAGACGCATCCGGATGAATTAAGAAAGTAATCCAATAGGTTAAAACAACGAAAACGAAGATACATGTAGAAGGACTAACCTTGCACGGCAGTTTCAATGCGGCAATGAGCGTTTGAGGTCCCGACAGCAGCTACATTAATAACAGCAAAAGAACAAAACATCGGAAAACCATAAAAGCATCGGAAGAGCATAAAAGGAAAAAATGGCAAAGGGCAAAGTAAGTAACCATGAAAAGACACCGGCGGAGTATCATCCACTTTGGCTTTTCCCTTTCCTACATAATTACCCGAGGCCGGCAAGTCCTGAGAACGCCTAACATAAGGAGCGCCAGAAGACTGAGGCTCATTAATGACTATGCCACCCGACATCCTCATAGGCGTAGACCCGAAAGCATCCCAAACGTGATCAGGAACCAAACAATTATCCACATCCATAAAATCCCCAACCCGATCTCGTTGATCAACCAGAATCGAAGCGGTAGTGGAGGTGCCAAAAAGGATCACCAACGAGAGTACTTCGGAATAGGCCTAACCGAGCAATCAGTAACAACAATAGGAATTACCGAGGAACCGATTCATCATCCTCTAACCTATAACCACTACTATTTCTACGCACAACCTTAGTCTTAAATTTCATGTTCCACCCGTAAAGATAAGAAACAGGAAACTCCTAGACACCCAAAGAGGATATAGCAAAAAAAACAACGAAAAAAACAAAAAAACAATGGAAAGACACATCCCAAATAAAACAAAGAAGAAAAAGCAATAACCTAAGCATGAATCACATACCTTGAAGGAAAGCAAAGGATAAAAACGATACACCGGAGATAAAGATCGGCACCGTAGCAGGGACGAATGCGATATCAAGACACGTATGGAAGAGAAGCCACGTATGAAAGCGGGTATGAAGTTATCCACTATGCAACTCTGAAGCGAGATATGAAGTTTATCGGTATCGGCGGTTTAGAAAGAGAAGAAAGCGGAAGAACGATTGAAGAAGAAACCCAAAAAAAAAGCCCATAGACCCAAGAGCCCTAAACGACGGCGCATGCTGCCGTTTCGTGTCCACATTTTATATATATAGTAATTGTTTTGCTGGTCAGAAGTTGTTTTGGAAGCAGTCACTTTACTCACGAGTAAGCGGATTCAGAAATTCTTCAAATGTGACAAAAGATATGCACTAAAAGTTTCCACCATATAATCATTTTTTCTTTAATCAAGTTTTGTAACAAATACTTATCTGATTATACTTTTCAAAACGCATGATCTATTTTCAATAACCAATCTCCAACATCCCTTAAAACACAAACACAAATTTTAACCTAGTTTTTATGTTTTGTCTTTTTGACAGTTATCCCTTTGCTGAAAATAATACTCAAGTATATAATGATTATTTGATAGAAACTTTTAGTTAAATACAAATTATATCAACGATTTTAAGTTAAAATATGAGTATAAAACTTATAATAAGATATCTAATAAGTGGTTTAAAAAGCTCCCATCTAATTCAGAAAATAAGAAAATATTCTATCTAATTAAATATCATAGAACATATGTTTTATACAATAAAGATTATCTATAGCAATTTTTGACATAAATTTTCTGATATTACATTTTGCTTAGTATTTTACAACAACAGCACCAATCTTATGATTGGTTTTTAATACAATTTTACATGACCAAAAGGCAAGTTCTACAAATAGTAAGAGCAAAAATTACAATCTATAAACATAGAATACTAGCAAATGTGTTTGGTGCAGAGAAGTGGCATTAGAACAGAAGCTTTCCAAACTTTTCACGATCATCTCTCGATTGCATACCAACGTTGTATGGCTCGGCGTCACTCAGCATCTTCTGACCTCTCTCATGCTCGGCCTTAGATTTGGGAGCTTCGTAGTACAAACCAAACCGATCATCAACACCTTTTTCATGTCGTCTAGTAAATATTCCTCTGCCTCGTCCGAGACTAACTTAGGATCAAGAAGTTTAAGAATGTTTTCTTGGTCATTAAGGTTAGACAAAACCCAATAGACTATGTCTTTTCCTTCCCCATACTCCTCATCTATCGCGCTTTTTCCCGTCACCAATTCTAGTAACACTACCCCGAAACTATAAACGTCGCTCTTTTCTGTCACTTTGAGAGTGTACGCCAATTCTACAATACAAAATAAACCGAATTATGAGTTTATATTATGTACATGTAATGGTAAAGAAAAAATAACGAATGCATTTTGGAGATAAATACTGACCGGGTGCGATATAACCATGAGTGCCCACAAAACAGTTGGACTCTGACCCTAAACATTCCTCGTTAGCGATCCTTGCCACCCCGAAATCAGCAATCTTTGGTTCAAAATCCTTATCGAGCAAAATGTTACTTGATTTGATATCTCGATGTAATATAGCCGGAGTACAATCATGGTGCAAGTAAGCTATCCCTTTTGCAGCCCCGAATGCAATCCTGTATCTCTGAAACCAATCCAACTCGGGTAACCCGTTCTTCACCACTCGACCCAATGCCTCGTACAGGTTCCCATTAACCATATGCTCAAAAACCAAAAAATTAGAACCGCCTTTCACCAAACAAGCGTACAGTTTTAGTATATTCCGATGACGAATCTTTCCAAGAATCCCGATTTCCGCTGTCATGACTTGCACCTTATTCCCCTTCCAAATCTGCTTTACCGCAACCGTTAGCCCAGACTTTTTCAACTCGACCCGATACACTTTTCCAGTACCTCCAACCCCTATCAAGTTACCTTCATCCAAGTTACATAATTCATCTGCATCGAACTCGATTTGATGGTAATTTTCAAGTTTCCACTTAGGATTTTTCGTACCTTTCTCGTCACCAAATCCATCTTTGGCTTCGTTACGCCTCTTGAAGTTTCTGTAGCTTGCATACATCAATCCTCCAATTAGTACCATCAAACTGAATAGTATGATACAATACATAACTAGTTTGGTTTGGTTAATTTTGCGCCCGTGATTTTTACCATCACAAATGTCCAACCCCAAATTCACTTTCCTCCCCGAATTTTCGTTAACACATAACCCTTTGTTCCCTGCGAAAGCATCGTCTCCTCCCATGTTTAAAAGATCAGACGGAACTCTTCCCGACAAACGATTAACAGAAAGATCAATCGAGCTTAATCTTAAACGCCGAAGGTTGTCGGGAATACCACCTGTCAAAAGATTTCGCGACAAGTTAAGGGCATTAAGCGACGTTATATCCCCCAAGCTCTCGGGAATTTTCCCTGTAAGAGAATTCCTTGCAAGATTTAAATCAACTAACTTGCCACATTCTCCCAGTTTCGCGGGAATTGAACCAGTAAACATATTGTTTTCGAGATTCAAATAAGATAACTGCTTTACATTCTGAACTTCAGTTGGGATTATACCCGAGAACTTGTTGTTGGATAGATCGAGCTTGCCAAGCTGAGTTAACTTCCCGATTTCGGATGGAATCTCACCCGAAAAGCTGTTATCAGACAGGAGCAGCTGAGTTAAGCTGGTGGAGATACCAATCATTGGTGAAATTTGGCCACTGAAATTGTTGTCACTGAGATCGATCAAATCGACAGAAGGCAAACCCCACAACCCGTCTGGTACTTTTCCAGATAAACGATTCTGATTGACTCTAAACCTCGTTAAAGACTTGCAGTTCGCGTATGTTTCAGGCACTTCACCTGAGAATTCATTTGACAGAGCTAACAACTTCTGCAATTTTTCTGACCCGCATAAGAACCTTGGAAACTGACCCGTGAACTTGTTCTCAGATATGTCGATTTCAACCAAAGGAGCAAACTTTGCGAAATTCTCAGGGAATTTTCCTGTGAAATTGTTTCGGTAAATAGAGAACCCTTTGAGAAGTTGCATATCTCCGAAACCTGGAGGGAGTTCACCCGTGAAATGGTTCGTATTGCATTGAAAAACCGTCAAATTCTTCATGTTTCCTATTTCAGTAGGCAGCTCACCGTGCATCTGGTTCGTCGAAATATCAAATTCTTGCAAAAGGTTGAGCTGAGCAAACTCGGAAGGGATCACTCCTGTCAACTCGTTCCCAAAAAGCTCTATTTTCCACAGGTTTCGTAAATTGGTGATCTCCTTAGGGAACTCGCCAGATAATTTATTGCCAGCAAGATCAAGCGTTCCTAGTTCTTTCAGTCCAAATATCGAATTTGGAATTTGACCCGTCAATTGGCAGCCTCTTAAATAAAGAAAATTCAAATTCTTTAAATTTCCGATATCATCTGGTATGCCACCCTCTTCAAAGTCGTTATCTCCGAGACTAAGCTGTGTTAAAGCCGTCAAACTTCCTATCCAAGCAGGGAACTTTCCGCCAAAATAGTTATCCGAAATATAAAGTACTTCCAATTTGGTGAGCTTTGAAAGATCAGGTAATGACCCCGTGATGTTGTTTGAAGACACGTTTAAAACCCTGAGGTCAGTGCAGTTGACAATAGATGCAGGCAGCTCCCCGGAGATAAAGTTGGAAGGGAGAATAAGAGACTGGAGGCTGTCAAGTGCAGAAATAGCGGGTGAGATCTTTCCCGTGAGGGAGTTGTAGTTGAGTGAAATCTTTATGACTCGACCCGTTTGGTTGTGGCATAAAACCCCGTGAAACCCGCATGGGGAATCTGCCACTTTCCATGAATCCAAGTTGTTGAAAGGATCTTCAAACTCTTTCTTCAGTTCAAGCAGCGCTTTGACCTCATCGCTCGGAGAAGCAGACCAACATAATGCTGGCAACGAGAATACGAAGATACAGAATACTAGTACAGCTGATTTCGACATTTTAGTAATAGTGTCGTGTTGAAATCAAATGTCATTTGAAGAAAACATGAGTGTCCCTCTGCAGCTGGCAACTTCCATTATTGGGACGCCTTTCGTTCTTAATTTCTTCTGTTAAAAAACAAAACAAAACACGTTTAAATCTAATCTATCAAATCTACTCATTCTCAGTATATATGTTCATAGTTGTTCTATGTAACTTTTTTAAAACTCATACTAGTTCAACTTTTCAGAGTCAAACTGGTTCAACTTTGACCGTAAATATTTTTTTGGTGTTATATAATACTTGATGAAAAACTATACCAATGAAAAATACACTTAAAACCCAATCCATTCATATACTTTTCATCGAGTATTATATAACACCCGCAAAAATAGATAAGATCAAAGTTGATCTAGTTTGACTCTGAAGAGTCAAATTGGACACTTATTTAGGGACAGAGGTAGTACTTAATTAGCTATTTTAGCTAATAATCTTAAGTTCTTAACTCATTCGACTCGAAAAAATATATTTCCAAACAAAAGATAAGACAATATATATTTGATCATGGGCCAAGGGAGATGGTGACATACTGGCAATGGGTCAAATGGTGTCTTAAAATAATACAGTAATTATAATAGTGCTATCAGAAAATGAAATATATCTACTTCTTCTTCTGTGCATATCTCATTGTCTTTCACTTCACTCATCATTTTAATCAACAATATTGTAATTATTAATTCAATCAACTTTCTAATATTGTCAATAAGAAAAGAAAACAAGAAACATGCCTTTTGGTGTTGGTAAATTTTGAATTTAAATGTTTAGACTTATTATTCAGTCACTATATATTCCCTATTATTTAGTGCTTAAAAATTGTCATTTGGATTCTAGTTTCTAGACGTTCTACATTAAATCTTTTTTTTTTTTTTTTTTTTTTTTTAGTCATGACTCATGACGTTGATCTAACATGTCATGTATGAAGAAGACATTTCTTTAAAAACCAAACTAAGTTCAGAACAAGGAAATTATATAATCAACGAGAAGAAATTATAAGTCTGATAACATCAGCTTTCTCTAACCGAACATTTTAGTGTTTAGTGGATGTAAAAATCTAGCTTACAAAATACTAAGAGATAAAAGACTAAAAAATATTCCACCAACTAAACGGACGGGTCAAAAATGTCCGTTCACATGCAATATGTGAACGTATAAACTAGCTAGCAATAAGCAAGTACAATGATCGAACGAGTTTATTTCTAAATTCTTCTATAAATATAATTATTACTTCAACGATGGGGAATTTATCGTAGAAAATGATTAATTTAAATTTAATCTGCTAGTAATTAGTATTTATTTGCATAAAAGAAAACAAGCTAGCAAGTCACATCAGATTAGATCAGTAGTAACAAAATGACTCTGAAACATATATTCCAACGTAATATAACGGATGTCATTCACTAACTAATTAATACATGAAGAAATGAAAAGAAAAAAATGAGAATTTAAAAGAAAACAATCCATATCTATATTTATATAAAAAATAACTTTCATATTATTAATGCAAAGTATTAATGATTATAAACTAAACGATAAGAATTTCATATCTTAAATATAAGTATTAATGATTATAGTTTTTATTACAAATAAAAACTATATACTAATAAAAGTTTACTAATACATAATATAATAATACAACTTTGAGTTTCATGTAACAAATGTACTCCTTTGTTCTCAAAATATAAGTCCACTTTTGATTTTATAAAAGTCTTTTCTTTCAGATTTTGACCGTAATTATTTTTTTAGTGTTATATATACTTGATGAAAATATATAAATGGATTTGTTTTTCAAATGTATTTTTATTTGTATATTTTTAATCAAGTATCATATAAGCGCGAAAAAAGATATTAACGGTCAAAGTCAAAAAAAAAAAAAACTTTGAAAAATCAAAAATGAACTTATATTTTGGGACGAATGGAGTAACTTTTTATGATTCAAGTCTTTATTAAAAGTAGTATTATTTAACAAGTTAGAGCTAGAGTTTCATAAAAAAATGTAAATATCAAATATTTTAAACTCTTTTATAAGTTTAGAATGTTAACTTTATACAGTAATGTTAGTATTAAAGTTGAGATTCAAGTGACGAACGTGAATTTTTAAAGACTCGAAACTCTTTCAAAACTTCAATAAGAAAAGTTATATACTCCGTAATATACTTATTACAAAAAATATCTCTATTCTCCACACTTATTTTGCTACGGTATGCTCAAGTATGGATTTTTTTTATATAGATAATAATTTGCTACACTAATGTGTAAAAAATATTTTAAAAATTAATCCACATATATAAGTGTGTAAAATTACAATAAAGCTACACTTATATGTGTAGCAAATGTTTTCACACTTTTTATTATAAACAATTTTTGCAATTTTGCCGTGTGGACATTCAAAATTTTTTTCCACACTTTTAACTATAGAAATTTGGATAATATATCCACCCTTATATATGTAGAAAAATTTGTCACACCCATTATTACCGCACATGAGAAAGTGTGAAATAAATAATTTTACATATTTTAAAAATGTGGCCAATTGGCCTTTGAAATGTGTACTTAATCAGAATTTTTACCTGCTGATGGAGATATTATTGTAACTAGTTTCCCGGTTGATGAATGAAAGATGGTAATTGAGTGAGTGTGTACGTAGTATATATATTTCAAGCGAGAATATGAGAGGAAGAAATCTTCTTAGGAACAAGAGAAATCATTTGAAGAAAAGAAAACATTGGGAGAATTGGATGGATTTGATTGTATTGGGATGGAAGAGATGAATGAACCCAAACCCAACGCTTTTCAATAAAAAAGAAAAAATCTTTTCAAATGATGGATTATTATTATTGAGAGAGAGAAAATAAATAGTGTATATACTACTAGTGTAACTTTTATTTCATTTTTTATATCAAAACATATCCATCGAGTGAGGGTACTACTACTTTAATGAGATGAAAGAAAAGCCAAACAACTCCCTTTCTAATTATTATTAATCATTCCGATTTAAAAATTATTGTCACGAGAAAAAAAAAAATTTACAAAATTTAATAAATGTGTGACCATTTATGTATTTTAACTAATCAAATATTAACTTTATTCACTACTTTTTTATCGATTAAAATAAAATTTGAACAATTATATTAAGATATTCGAAAATAAAAATGTGAACTACAATTTTAAGACAGAGAGTATATATATATATATATATATATATATATTTTTAATATCATTTCATTTAGACATGCATGCTCCTTCTAAACGAACATGATTAGCTAGGGCGGCTAATTCCATCTACTTTTTGCTAAAGCTAAATTTTGCTCATCTAACTTATCATATGTTGTTAACTAACTGACAAGTTTAAAAGTTAATTACTTAAATGGTCTCTCTAATTATCAAGTTTAATGAAAATAGTCCTTTGATTTTTTTTTTTCACGGATTATCTTTGTGGTTTTGACATATATGTACGGGTTTTAGTCATTGATGATGCAGCCGGGAAGCGAAAATGATCCTTAGACTTTTTCTTTTTTCCGGATCCTCTCTCTGTGATCAATAAGGGTAAAAGATCAAACACGTCACAGGTCAAAACCACAAAGAGAGGATATGCGAGGAAAAAAAAAGTATAAGGGTGATTTTCGTTACATCGGCAACACCACATGGACACTTTTAGTAATTAACTCCAAATTTAATTAACCTTTTTAAAAGTGTCCATGTGGTGTTACACTATGTTCTTAAGTTTTTTACACTATGTTCTTAAGTTTTTTTCTGTACGTAAATATGAAATTTACACTATGTTCTTAAGTTTTTTCTTAAGAAAAAAGTAAAGTAAAGGAACGTAGAGTAGAGAATATGAAAGGAAAGAAAATAAAAATAACTTACGTAATTGTGTTCTCAAGTTGTACAAAATAAAAGGTAATGAAAGAATGTGATATGCTATATTTACCATAATATCTAAGGGGGTGTTTGGCAACCCTTTGAAAACGTTATTATTTGATTATCACGTTTTCAAAACGTAAATAATCAAGTTTTGGTGTTTGGTTGCAAACGTGATTATCATTGAATTTGCCTTCAAGCGTGGTTTTGAAATTAGAGGTAGGGACTTACTTTTTGGCGTGGTTTTGCAAACATCATTTATGCAAACATGATTTTTACCCACACCCCCCCAAGTAATGTGTGAAGTGAGAAACAATGATAGAGTTGACATTAATAAATAATAAGGGTTGTTTGGTAAATTTAGGTGGAGATATCTATTCTCCTTCACTTTCATCCCATTTTTTAGATGAAAGAGAGTCACTGCAAAATTTATTAAGGTAGTTTGGTTTGTTCTTAGGAATACATGATGGGTATTGAATTTGGTATGAGGTAGAATAATGATGGATATGAAAAAGTGTATCATTATGATTGTTTATGTTTGGTTGAAAAAATATGAAATGAAAAAGTGTATAGATATTTGAATTTTGTAGTGGAAAATAAGGGGCAGGGAATGAATTTCATAGACACCAAATGGTGTGTAATGAATCTATGACTATGATAGGCCATTTAATTCAGGGCCACTTCAAACACATTAATGTCGAAATGGAATCCATAGATTCATTCCAATAGGCGCATACCAAACGCAACCTAAATAACCTTCACTTTTCTTCCTCCCCTTTCCATTTTGATTATTTAAAAATTCTTGAGAACACGCAAAAATATTATTTCATCCCCTTTCTTTCACTTTCTTCTCTAAAAAGTAACATGAGAACATAATGTTAGTTAGTAATAACATATAAAGTTTTTGTGGTACTTATTATTTTTGAGTCGTGAAGTAGAGTAAAAGAAAGACGAGGGACGATTAGATTGAGAGTTTTTAAGAGAAAATAATTTTTAAATGATCAATTAAGGTGTGATACCATATTGTACATATCTAGTGTAATTCGTATTATATGCTTCAACAAGAGGTAAATAAACATTGCTTAAGGATATAATTCTAAAAAAAAAAAAATTCTCCGTCTCAAAATATAAGTTCATTTATTATTTTTAAAGTAACTTCTTTTCTATTTTGACCTTAATATTTTAAATCGTGTTATATAATACTTGATGAAAAGTATATCAATGAAAATCATTTAAAAGCACAAGTCTATTTCATTATTTTGCATTAAGTTGAAAAGTCAAAATAAACATATTTTTAGGATGGAGAGTAAATAAATAAATAAATATTACTTAAAGATAAGGAGGATCCTCTCACTATGTTTTTTGTGATTGTACATTAATTAGTATTACTATTGTAAATATTTATTTTATTTTAATTCAAATGTACATTTACAACAAATATAACATTATCTCTTATGTTCAAATAAACATGAGATGACCCTTATAGAATATGTGTCAAAACTCATATACACATAATAATTTAAGAAAAAGTATGAATAGTTATGTTGGAATTGAGTTTCTTGATTTAGTTGAAAGAAAAAAAAGAGGATAATCATTGTACGAGTGCTAGTGGATGGAAGAAAACAAAGAAAATGACGAGCCAAGTGCTTCTTTATGGTACATGTACCACTTTCTTCTAGGTCCACACATTCACACACTATTTGTATCTATCTATCTATCATATTATTTTCGATTGTGACATCCTATATTATTACACACTAATTTAGGTCTTCAAGATACCGACACCACAGTTTTATAACTCTCTTTTTGTAAGATGTCACTAAAAACTTTATAATGGTGTACTAAAAAGTTTTTGGCATAACAACTAACTTTATGCTAAGTATACAAATTGGCAACGTATGTTTGTTAGGATAGTTGTGCATTTGTCGATATATGGAGATTGGATTAAGCATGCTTGTTTATTGATATTGACCTCAAGTCAACTCAAATCTATTGGGTCTTTCCTCATAATTGGTTTATGGATGTCCACGTAATCCAATATAACAATCTGTAGTACCTTGTGCATTTAATTTGAAACCCAATGCATCTTAAAGATCACTTGAACTTAAGTAGACGAAAACGGGCATAACGAAGAAGAGGGTGCGTAGTTGTCGAAATATATCAAAGTTAATGTCGATGTCGCCATACAGTGAAACATTTCAACTAGGTGGTGGAATTTGGATCAACAATTAACAGACCTTAGGACAAACTTTACAGTATGTGACACATTGGGGTAGAATTAGGAAAATGATTAGGAAACTTTTTAGGAAAATGATTAGGAGACTTAAAAATGTGATTAATTGTGTGGCTAAATAGATTTGGCAATAAGTTTATTGGATAGTGAAAAAGCGAGTCTCTTTGTTGTCACTAACATGATGCTCACACATAGATTTAGACACACATTTAGGCATGCTCTTAGAATTAAATTAATGATGCTTTTACAAATATTTCCTCCTTTCATGGTGATTTATCAATTGCTATCAAAAAATGGGAATGGGCTGTTCAAAACTAGTGGGCTTACTAATGGGTTTGAACATTGACCAAATTTATTACTCCTTTTTTATACTAGTTTCCTTGTGTTGATAAGAGTTTAGTCAGACAACATGGCCTAATTAAGTTCAAAAAAAAAAAAAAGGACAACATGGCCTAATGGGTTTGTGACAATGTTTTAAAAACCGGGTTTATAATCGGCCCGCCAGTCGGTGATCATTGGGTGGCCGGTTTCCATTAAAAATAAAAAATAAAATAGCGGGTCAACCGGTTCGGCCAGCCGAGTCAACCGGTTTTATAAATATATTCGAAAAACCAAACTCGGCGGGTTTTGAACGGGTTGACGAGTCACTCAAAACCGGCCGGGTCTAACCGGTTAACGGTTTTAGCCGGGTTTTTACCCACTTTGCGGGAACAGGTTCAGCCGGTTAACGGCAGAATCGACCGGGTTTCAAAACATTGGTTTGTGATGCCCAACTGCCCAAGCGATAAATTGGATGACTCTAAATACACAAACAAATAACAAAAATAATAAGATCAAAATTTCCAAAGTGGAATCTGATAAAAGCAAACTTTGTTAATCAGTTCAGAATTAAAAAATAATAATAATAATAATAATAATAAAATCTCAAAATTAGATAAACCTTAATCAAAATATTTATTAACTTAAAAAAAAGCTAATAGCTATAAAATCCGGACTCAACCTTACAAAAAAAAGTGTTTAGAACAAACTTAAACACAAAAGCTAAAAAATATAAACTAAACAAAATATCTAGTGAACCTATTGGAAGAGTCTTCCATTGGTTCACCTGATAAAAATCATAAGTGAATCACACAACCTGCTAAAACAATTAAGAAAATGTATATAAGACATTCATTTCACAAAATCGGTAATCTAACCAGATAAATTTATATTCATAAACATATTTGAAGCTATGAAAACTAACAAAATATGCATCATATATATTCGATTTGGTTACATACTAACAAAATACTTGTTTCATAATTGCGCCTGAAAATTCAGATACTAACAAAACAAAAGAAGACATTTTGTGCGTGAACTAACTGCAAATTGCATAATAATACAAAACATCTTAAAAACATAACTTACAGAACATTTGTGCGTTATCCAACTCTTAGTAACAAAATTTAGACTTTTTTATTCATAAGAACCACTTGGGGATGCACATCACTTTCACTTTTATGTATTTCTTTCTCAACATCCGCCTTAGACTTTACCTTTGGTTGAGGCTTCACCTACGTTTTCAACTTCTTTTTACTAGCATCCTCCTTGGGTTGTGCTTCAACTTCTTTTACACTCTAATTCTCGGCTCTTATCTTTAACATGATAGTTTTCTTCAACTTCACTTATAGGAGACCATTCTCGGCGAATCTTAGTCTTAGTGGGCCTAAACTACTTGAGTGATTCAATAACACCATCTCCTTCAGGCTAAAACATCCTTAGCCTCAAGCAACGGTTTAGACCATTTTCTTATTTGTTGTGTTTTTCGCCATTTGGATACTTCTTTTTAAAAACTACTAGACTTGCATAAAACAATAAATATTTGAATATTACAAGAATGCAACTTAATAACTTATGAATAACATCAACGTAAGTTACAAGACAAGAAGTGAAATAAATTATACAATATAAACTACATTTAAATGTTTTTAAATTGTTTATATGCTCAAATCACATGTGATTGTACTACTTAAACTACTCACTGATGTAAGCATATAACTACTGTGGGATAAATGATTGTGTTTATGTTAAGTTCATAAAAACTAAATCACATATGATTTGAAAGATAAAACAAGAGAAACCACATACATCATTCATGTTGCTTCATGAAGCAAAATAGCTCAAATAATTGAAACAAAAACAACATGTTAACAAGGCATCACTAAACAGATTAGCCACATTAGCTTTAGATGTACATTCATAATTAGTTAAATTACTAAAATTCTACAAAGATAAATAAGATAAGAACTAAAATAGCATTATAGCAACTTATATTCAACCTCCAATAAATGTTTTTAATAAAAAACTGACTAACAAAATAAAAACAAAAGCATAATATGTAACTTATCCGACATTTGAAAACACACATGTCTAATGCGCAAATAAGTGACATAAGTAGAAGCAAGGCATATCAAATATAAATTATAGCATCATTAGCCAAAAAATGGATTCAACATAAGTTCTTATGAAAACTAACATATCTAATTCATCTTTATTTTCACTAGTTGTAATAACTTCTTAGTATCAACACAATTCAAGCGTATCATTAATTAATACATGCTCATCACACACATCAACGACTAAATATAAATTCTAGAGAAAAGTACTTTCAAGAACATTGGTAATTGCTCCTAAAGCTTTTTCGTTCAAAAACAAAAACGTTTTCACAAGATTATTGAGTTCGGCATCATCTTTTAAACAAATATCAACATCATCTGAGTTCTTCTTGTCACTTTAAATTACTGTTTTGCGTGAATGGAATTCTGAGGATTATTGTCATAGCATCACAATCACAGTTATATTGAACGACCTAAAGTGTCGTTTGGAAAATACATCGCTTGATTTAATAAAATAATCAGAGTTTACAAAATATAGGTGCCAAATGAAATCAACATATGGGAAAATAAGTTTGGTACAAGTCAGCGATGTTTTAAAATGTATAAATCCTTTGAGGCAGCGTGGTCATCGCGACTCTATGATATGTCACATGCACCATGAAGTGAATGCCTTGGTTACGAAAATACATTGCTAAAAGTGTCAATACAATGGTTGAGTGAGTTCATAGAGTTGTTGAAAATGTTTATCGACTACCACAAGTATAAATTATGTATGACAAATATGTCACAAAAATGTTACAATTGATATAAGTCCATGACAGAAACTAGACTCAGAAACTAGGCTGATCATGATGTTTGCCCCATGAGTGTTTGCCAAACAACTCAAATCTGAAATTAAATGAAATGCATCCGTTTAACAGGTTGGAATCCACCAACCGGATGGAGGAGTCACCTCGATAGATCTATCCCTCTGCTTCTACATGAAATTAGGTTCATGTTATATAATGGGAACATTCAATTGGCATGGGGTAACTTAAGCAATGTAATGAATTTGATATACTTGGTATCGTAATAAAAATGATGTGCAATGTATTATCCCCCGTAGGTTTGAAATAAAGTAAAAACTTGAATAAAAGGGGCTATGAAACTCTTTGTTGCAATGATAATGATGATATAATGGCAACACTGAAATGGTATAACCTCGACCGTGACCTATTATGAATGATATGTTCTAATGTAAATCGTGAAACAATGTCGTGCATGCAAATCCACATGTAATCTATACCTTATGCGTTTTTGAAAATAGAATTTATCGTCGAAATATATGTTTATGACATCTCGTCACGTTATAACATACTTTACAAGTATTTACATTGAAATGATATCTTACAATAGTCATTGAATGATTTATTATGAAATTATAACTTTTCATCGTAAAATAATGTCTTTTGAAAAATTCATGAAAGTGACTAAGTAGCCTTGAAAAGCTAGTCGTAAAATGGTGCACATCGAGTGTTAGGAAATACACTCAACGGTTTTGAGAAGCTTGTATCATTATCTCAAAGTTTTAGCATTTAAGTTTACATCCTAGAGGTCTCGATCACGGAGAAAAACATAGGTAAAGTAGGGTACTTGTATCCAAAATGTTGTTTAAGGATGGTTTTAAAAAGTTTAAGTGGCGTATTTTATTCATTACAACTCGGCTTGAAGCGGTTGGACATTTTGAAAAATATCTTGAACTTACTTTTACTAGAAGACATCCGTTATTAAAAGTTCTACATCAATGTTAAGCGACCTTCAACATGGTCCTTTGTAGCGTAATATTTGTCTAATAGAAATCTAGTTTTTTTATATATAATAAAGTTACGGCAACTTTGTGTAGCGTGTATACTTTAATCGTTATAAGTCCGTTTTCTCGTTTTATATGTCCTCGGATAAGTAATAATATATACTAATATATTTTTGATAAGTCGACACATTTTATAACGCTTAAGACTCATTTTCGACTCGTAAAAAGTCGAGATTACATGCTGAATTTTCTGAAAAAATAGTTTTAGGTCGTCAAACTAAAAATTCATAACTTCTTCGTTATAGCTCCGTTTTAATCCGTTCAAGCAGCCACATTTTCGTTTTAAAGTGTATTTTCTAAATATCTAGGCCAAAAATTTTTATCTACTGTCGAGATTTCCAGATTTTCAAAATATGGGCAGACCCTTATGTAAACTTGTCGAAATGAGTTTTCTCATGGCCAAACCTATTCTAACCAATTCAAAACAACTCCGAAGCTATTCAAATCCTACCATACACCTTCTTAGGGTGTCATGGGCTCCTAGACATCACCAAAAGTGATATGTTTCAAGGGATTCATTATAGGATAATTAAAACCCATTATATGTACTAAAAACTCATTAAAGTGGTATGGATCATGGAATTCATGCATGTTTTTCTCAAATATGATGAAATGAACATAAAATAAATATGAAAGATGAAAATGAATATGAGATGCTTACTAGTTAACTTGATGAGGTTAGTGAACAAAGGTTTAATCCTAAACACCCTAGGTTTTTATTCCAAAACCTTGCTTAAGAGTATGCTATAGTTGTGAAAATAACTTGACTTGAAAAAAATTATGATCTTCTTGCTTCTTCTCCTTATGGCCGGTTGATAGAGTAAAATGGTGGAGAGAGTAGTTTTTCACTTTATGATATTTTGCTTCTATGTGTTAAATGTGTAGTTTATTATTAAAGGTAAGCATACATATTGGTATACTTGAGATATTTTGAACTCAAAAAAATGTGTGTCATCCTAATTGTGTCGACAAACACATAGGAAATAAAAGAGTAATATATTCTTGTATAATGTAATGTAATTTGTATAAGTAGAAGTGTAATTATTTAAGTATAGTTGGTAACTTGTATACATATTTAAGAATTTAGGGTAGCGTTAGCTAAAAATAAATTTTAACGGATCAAAATAAAATATATTGAAGTCATAAAAATTATAAAAATATATTTCTTACAAAAATTGAATGAAATAATAATTATAGGTAGTATTTCACGAAAAGCGGTGTAGTTATATAAATTTAACAACTTATATACAAAATAAATTTAAAACATCGGGTAAACTAATAATATTATTTTTATAATCTTAATATGAGTATAAAAATATATCGGGATAATTTTTGAAAGTATCGGATCAAATGTTCAAAATAATTGTTTACGCGATAGCGTTTATTTAATAGGAAAATAAACGTTTAATGAAAAATGCAGATCCATGCATGAACTAATATGATGATAATGAGGTGATGACATGTAGACTAAACCTAGTCTATATGAAATGTCATTGATGATTGTTCATGAATTATTTGCTAAACCATTAAGGTTACGAATTTGATACTAAAATAGCGTAGTTTACGATAAATGATGAAATAGTGAAACTTTTAAAGTTTGTAAAATGACCTGAAATTACGAGTTGTCACACTTACAACATATATTATATCAGTAAAAGTATAAACCAAAAATGAATCACGTGTGATCTTAATATTTCACAACTAGGTTAAAACTAAACCAATAAAGAAGTGAATCTACGACCTCGTTAACAATCACAACACGGATAATCAATAACTATCATAACAAAAATTAGTATGAACCCTAAATCTACACAAACATATCTATTTAAACCCTAAGTCTACATAAACACGTCAATATAAACCCTAAATTAACAAAACTCTGAACAATAAATATCGCAAAAATGCATAATAGATACAATAATCGAAAAAGTACATCAATATCGAGTCTAAAAATTACCATAAAGTCGTCTTCCATTCTCGAATGGATATAATGGTTGAATAGATGATAAATCAGGCCTAAAATTGCTAGATGGTTACAAAATATCACTTTTTATATCCATGAATTTAATCACGATTATTATTAATGGGTGAATTTTAGGAAATTAGGGGTGAAATGGTTAAGAGAGGGTGTGTGTAAGAGAGATAAATTGAGTGTGTGAATGAGAGTGAATAAAATTAGATGGAGAGAATTGATGATAGAATGTGCCACACACGTGACATAGTTAGAGGTACAAAATAACTACTTTACCCCCTCCGTTAATGTATATTAATTAGAATTATTATTTAATTAAAGTAGTCTTTTTTATTGTAAGCCATTGGATCAAGTTAGATGAATGGTGGAGATGTAACCATTTGATCTTTAAAGTTGATCTTTAATGAACCAAACTCATACGTGTTTTAGTTATCCGTTTACTCGTGCAATGATTTAATGTAAAGTATTGGTGACATCAGAAAACGAACATACAAGTATTACTATCTAAGGTAAAGTAGACCAGATGGTCAATGTATCTAGTTCTATGCATGCAACCTATATCTCTGAAGCAATTTATCAGTCTAATCAGTTACAAGCATGCAATAAGTGGTGTCAACTAATATATGTGATTTATCTGCGATACCCCATTGGTCCTGGCGATACCTACTCTTCTCACGCGGTCACTTTATTGAAGACCACTATACTAACTTAATTGTTTTAGCATTATTAATCTAACCTCGGGTTCCTACTCCTCGAGTCATAAAGAAGGACGAACGTGGTATTATCTTATCAGTCTCACACGCCCGCATCTATAGTAATTCAGATCACCACATAGCTCAAGGATATTCGCATTATGATCTAAGTAAATAGATGTCAAATACTTAAACAAATAAACACGTATATTATTTGAACGATAAACACATAAATTATCCAAAACAAAACATTAAATCTTCATAAACGGAATAACATGAATGTAATAGTCATAACATGGCTAACACCTTAGGGTGTTAGCCCATAATGTATGTAGAATAATACAAAGCTAAGACAACTGATAGACAAATGGAAATCATAATGAAATCGATATGCAAACCGAATAATTAAACTAAATGTGTTGATTCGGAACCTTCTCTCCTTAATCTCCTCACTTCCAGAAATGATCTTGGGGTGTTGAAATGGTAGAACTCAGCTATGGTGAGGTGTGGTGTAAGTATGATATATGCAAAACACGTATTAGGGCATGTATTTATAATGTTCAGTCTGAGGCTCGATACGGCGTATCAAAAGCTCTATACAGTGTATCCGAGATTTGTTAATTGCTGATGAAGAAAGCATATTCCAAGCATGTTGATCCCAGTTGAGCAAACGATCCTTTATAAAAGCTGACTTAAACTGAAACAAACAGTTAAACACTATGCGAAATTTAATGTTTAACCTTAAGAAGAATACTTTGATTATCACTCAACACCTCAATATTTTATTAATACGAATACTCTGAATAGTATTAGGGTTTTACAACCTTGAAGTGTATCGACTTTAGATATAACTAATACATATATCTAACTCTAACCTAGGACCTCCTTTTATAGGCTAAGGAGTCCTATATATTATACATTACGTATTCTACAAGATAAATATAATTACCATATTTATCTAAATACAATTCAACCTACTCAAGACCTTCTAGAATATTACAAGTTAAACCGACACAACATACTAGCAGTGCTTTAAATACATTAGCAGTGGATCCATATTACTACTAGCAGTGGTTCCAGTCTTCTAGCCGTGGTTTCCTTTATGCTGGCAGTGGTTCCATACTTAGAATAATTCCTTTCAGTAGAACCTAAAACCCAACAATCCTCCCCTAAACTTGATAGTTTCTAACAGAATCATCAAGTTTCCTTTAAGCCCACAATGTCTTCATTTGGAGGATGTATCCAAACACTCAGCAGCCCCCTCCTTTTCTTTGTCAGATCCTGATTCTTCATCAGCAACCTTGGATATGTTTGCCTTCCTTTTTAATCTTCCTTGAGGCTTTCCTTTAATGGCTAGAGGACCTTGTAGATCAGCAATCTTCTAAATTTTCAATAACAACTTGTCAATCATTGTATTTGTTGATTTAGTCTCTTGTAGTGCTAGCTTGGCTTCCAACATCTTCCTTGCTACATTCTTGGTCAGTGGACAGTCTTTATCAATGAACATGAATATCTTCTCCTGTGTAGTCTGAACAGCATGTACTCTGCAAGGCGTCTGACATCCATTTACCACTTCACGATCTTCCCAAAATTTATCTTCTAGATTGGGTTGAAACATGTTCTTCGCATTTTGTCCACAAACCTTGCTAAAGATCGGTTGGTCCAAACTTACCATATCTGAACTCCATGATCTTCCACAGTTGTTCGGATCAACTTTAGACATACAAAACAACAAAATTCCAAAATTGAAGTATGTACTTTTCCATCCATCTTTTCAAGTAATCTCAATAACTTCTCTTTTAGTTGTTGTTATAATCTGTCAATCTACAATTGGATGCATAGATCTTACTGGTGTAGGATTTATAGGTTCTTCAGGTTGATCACACACCATAAGATACAATTTCATTCTTTCTTCCGTCTCCATCTCTTCATCCAACTTCTGTTTCTTGGAACTAGACTCCTCCTGATTAGCTCCTTTTTCGCTTTAGTTGTCTGTTCCTTATCCACTCATCTTCTCTTTCAGAATTCATAGGAATGAACTCAAGTCTTCTTTTGTAATTAGTGTAAAGTTCCTCAATCTTTTCATATGTGCAGTTTTTCAAGTTCACAGTCAGTTTCACTTCCATATGTTTGAGAAACCTCATCATTTCATTCCTTTTCTGTTGCTTTGTAGGGGGTTTGTTCTTCTTTGCTTGATACTCTCGAAATGCTCTCTCCTCAGAAGTGATTGCGGATGGATACAAGCGTGGTTATACGTACTAGCATGGATCGACACCTTAGATGGTTGTAGTCACTGCACTTCTTCTCTTCAACAACGACTTTCAAGGTTTCTTCAATTCTTGCTTCTTTTCCTCCTTATTGATTACCACATAATCATTACCATGCTCTCCACAATCCAAATCCAAATCCACATCCAAGTTTAAATCCTCCCCTGAATCTCTGCTTCTCTCCTCCTGTTTGGATGCATCCTCCAAACTTTGATCCTTTGAGAAGCTTGCCTTCTTGCCCACCTTCTTGACTCTCCTAAAAGCATGAACCACGGTCTCTTTTGTCTTTCCAATCTGAATCCACGTGCTTCAACCTCTGAATAGTGCTTAAAGGTTGTGGAGTTCTGAACCGGTGATTGTTGACTCTATTTTGGTACATTTAGCCGTAAATTCCTTTAAAAGTTTAAGTATATCCTCACCTTGACTGTATCAAGCGGTCCTAGGGTGGATCACAGAAATTTCATCATGTACATGTTCGTGCACGTCAATTCAATATGTGGTCCCAACTATCCTCATCACTTGTTGTGTAACTGCTAGAGGTGAATCATGGGATTGAGTAAACATGGCATCATACTTAGCTGATCATCCATGCCCCCATATAGCCAGGTTGGCGGGGATTCCTCCACTGTGTTGAGCTCAAGAGAACTCTCCACATTAAGAGTTGCCAAAGGTTGGGACTTACTTATGATTCCACTGCCCTGCTCAACATTTAAGCCTGAGTCAGTAGTGGAAGCCCTTCCAATCATGTCACCCTCCAATCATGTCACCCCCACACCTGTGACAACCTCATTTACTACACCACTAACACCCACTGAGGTAGCTTGGTGCCTTTCCTCCTCTTTCTTTGAACTAAGATCCTTTTGGGTTCTGTTGTTAAGGGTAAGGTGTGGAAAACTAGAAGGGGGGGCTTGAATAGTTTTGCCAATTAAAACTCGTTTTAAACTATTTAGATCGACTTATGTCAATCTATTTGGATGTGTGTTGGATGTTGATAAACAAACATATAGAAGTATAAGTATGTAATTAAAAGATAAGAGTAAGAAGCACAAAACCACAACGCGAATATTTATAGTGGTTCGGCTATAAGGACACCTTCCTTGCCCTACTCCACTCCCCGAGTCACCTACTCGAGAGTTCGTAATCACTACGACACCGACTCCTTATGGTGGAGAAACCTTCACGTTGCCTACTCTTTTTGGTACTAGGCTAACCATCGGGTTCTTTCACACCAGGTGAACCACTCCTATCACAATGTAAGCCTACCCTTTATCGGTACTAGGCTGAATCAGAGTTCCATTACAATGGAGGAACTACTACCCAACACTACACCAACGACTAATCCCAAAGGAGACCAACTCCTTATTACAACATCATCAAGGATATCAATATCCTTGGATTCAATACTAATCTATCTTGTACATCAAAACACACCATATCGAATGTACATCTAAGGCACCTTTCACTAATGCCTTTAACTAGATCTTCAAGACACCCTTCACTAATGTCTTGTGACTTGACTTCTAGGCACCCTTCACTAATGCCTACAATACAGACGATTGACACCTTTCCTAATGTCTTCGTCTTGACCCTTGAGACATCTTTCACTAATGTCTTCAACACTACACTTTTAGAAGAAAGACCATCAACAAGAGGACTTGATAGTCTTGATGATGAGGAATCATAACAACTCATGGACTTGAGCTTGCACAATTCAAAAGGTGGTGATCTCACTTTAAGAGGAACCTAGAGAATCACAAAATAACAAAACTACAAACATAGATCACTTGGATCTTGGGGTTAGAAATTTTAAACTCGGGGAGAAAGTATGTTAGAAAGGGGTAGAAACAATGAAGAAATGGCTCTCTTTATAGAGAGAAAATGTCTCTTGTTCCCGGATCCCACGGATCCCTCCCACAAGGGATCCGTCTAGTGTAAACCTAGGGATCCGTGGGACGCTCCTCTTTGCCCATGGGTATTTTGGTTATGGGTCATGGGTCAGGGTTATGGGTTGATCTATGGGTTTCTTACTAGATACAATGTATCTTATGAGTGCAATGCACTTAGTCAAATGGGTATGGGTCAATATCATGGGTTATGGATATTATCCATATATGATATAAGCATGATGTCATGCAATGGGTTATGGATCAAGCTCCATGGATATGGGTCATGGACTTTGAGTTGTACCCAACTACATTCAATGTATTTGGTCAATGGGTTATGATACTTAAGTTTCTACCCATTTATATTACCCAATATACTACATACTAGTTATGTGTATATTTTATGCAAATATGTAAACACTAGTTGTTATACATATGTAATACTAAATCATAAAATCACTTATACTTGTTTTAGTGTTTTATGTGGCAATAAGTATGTTAGAAACTATTAGTTCAAACCATTTACATATTTTATTTGTTTCATTAAAATGATTTTCGTTTGTTATCGACAAAACATTAGAAGATCGTAAAATATAAATAAGCGTTTTTATGGCTTATTTGTATTAACAATCTCCCTTTTGTTGATGACAAAGCGTAAAATATTAAGAAAAGATAAAATTAAGTAAAAGTTTAATTTTTATTTTACTTTCTTCTCCCCATTTTGTCGAAACAAAAGAGCTTCAAAGGAAACTAACACATTGTTTTAAGAAAAAATGTGAAAATTAGAAGAAAGAAAAGTAGAAGCAAGTAGCGAGGAAAGGATCTGCGTCTTTACTCCCCTTGACGAGTCCATCCCTATGTGAGGCGTCAAAGAAAATAATACTAAGCTAGTTCATTTGCAACTAAGTTTGCAAAAGATTTCATTTATGTGACGAATGTGCTTCCCCTTGATGATTGCAATTTTGCAAAAGGATGTCATGAATTGTAATCCTAATATTGCAAGTAATTTTGCAATGTATTGCTTTGACACAAAGCTCCCCATAGCTTTAGGGTGTCAAAGTCTTCATGTGTAAATTGAATAACTACAAAACAAGGGTTAGAAAACAAGTATAATGCATAATTTCCTGCAAATATGATTCAAGTTAGTAGAAAAATAGTTTTATCCACGGATCTCCAGATTCCCTCCTTGTAGGGATCCGTCTAGGCAAATTAAAGGGATCCGTCGGTGATGATTAATTTAAGCAATGGTGATATAACACATTATGTTAATATCAAAGTGAGATATGTATTATACAACATAATCATATACTCCGAAATATAGCAAGTAGCATGTATTTTCATTTAATAAAACTAGAGATATGATATACATGATTGTAAAACTAAGAAAATGATCGATACATGACTTGGAATTACTAGACTTTTCTAAGTAGCTTGAAACTAGGACACCACTAAAATCCTCTAGCTCAAGTTTGTTTAGGTTTAATCTCGTCGAAGCGTTCGAGGAGGTGATAGAACATGAAAGCGTTGGTCTTCCATACTTCATGTATCAAACTTTCAACATGTTGACAATGATAACAATCTTTGTCATGGCTGGGTAGTGGTGGTGGAAGGAATGAAATTGCTTGATCTGAAGGATCAAGTGAAGCGAGGTTGTGGAGCCTCGAGCGGCGAGGAGGATTGGTGGAGGCGCATTTGAAGATGGCTCGACCAAGAATGATGGTGGTGGTAGAGATGTCAACTTCCATATGGTCGGGTGGTTGACTTTGATAATTTCTCATAATCCAAATGGGATTATATGATAGTGACGGCGAAAAGGAAGCCGGAGCTAATGTTGACTCAACACCTTGATTTTGTACCATTATTCCTCCTAATGAGGAGAATGTTGCCGGTGGAGGAGGATGAGACGGCCTAGGAGGCAAATCATCTAAAATTTAGAGGTGTGGAGATGATAGTGGAGTTGTAAATGAGATAGCTCTAGGAACCAATGGTGATGATTTAGTGGAGATGGGATTGTTTGGCCTAGGAGGTATGGTAGTGTTTGGCATAGGTAGTTTTGTGGGTACTATCCTTTTAGGAATTGGTTTGATTGGTTGAGTTGGTGGAGGAGGAATCCTTGCATTTGTGGACTTGACCAGAGATGATTCGGTTGAAGAGATTTAGTATTGTAACCACGAGCAATTTTATTAGGTGGTTCTTTGGTGGATAAGTTGCTACTTGGATTTTTCCTCATGATGAGATGATTTCAAGAGGTTTGTAAAGGTTTCTAAGTGCTGAAAATGAGGATGAAGATGATGAATTTAGGAGTCCTAATAATGTGATTTATAAACCAAGGGATTTTCCAAGTGCATTCAAGACTTAAGCCACTAAAATTCATTGGAATGTGATGATTTACATGCACAAGAGTCAACGAGTTATCTTGATCTAGGAACTCATTTAAGATGAGATGGAGTGTTTAAGTTAGAAAGATGAGCTTGGAATGATTGTTTTGGCTAGAGTTGACATAATCTGCACGGATCCCACGGTTCCCTCAACGAGGGATCCGCTAGGCTAATCCTAGGGATCCATATATGGCTAAGAAAAGATAGAAATGATGTTTGTAAGGTCTAATGCCTATTTCTTCTTGAGTGTTTCAGTTTATCTAAGTGTCTTAAATGAAGTGGTGCTTTAAGTACTTGAGGGTAATGAGTGATGTAGTTAATGATTACCTTTTATGGAAGAAGTTGGAACTTTCATGAGTACCAATGAATGAACAAAGATGACACTAAAGATTTTGAGAGTGTCAAGTGGAGCTAAATGATCCTAGAGATCAGATAGTGACGTAGGATAATGTTTTGGAGAATATCCTAAAGGCTTAAAATGGAAAAACTAGAATTTGATCAATTTCGACCAATTTTGAGGTAAGAATGATTATGATCAATTTTGCCATAATCGAAAGATTTCCAAAGCTAGATATGAGGGATCATGTGAAAGATGATGAGTGAGCTTGAGAGCGGAAGAGTAACGGATTTAAGTGAAATGATAGATCTACAAGCGTCTTGAGTGTGATCTAGATGAGTTATGTATGAGTACGAAAGATCTACTTAACTTGATAAGGACTTAATTTGCCTTAAGGCACTATGTCTAACTTATTGTGAAGTGTTCTAAGGACATGTTTGAAATACAATGATTGTAATTGCATTTTCTGTTTGCCGGATCCCACGGTTCCCTAAGAATAGGGATCCGTATAGCACAACCTTTGGGATCCGTCTATCTGCTAAGCAGAACCTTTACTAAAGGTATGCAGTGATTTTGACAATGCATTATATTTCAAGGTTAGTTTAAGAGGTTCTAATACAAAGATATCAAATGTAAGATGTTTTATTTCATGAAGGAAATTGGATTACATTGATAAAGCATGAGTACAAAAAGGATTGATCCTTGATGTGTTACCGTAGTGCAAGTTTTAAAAATTTATAAACACGATTTAACCGTCTAATTCTATTAACACATACGAGCAAGTATACTCGTCCGTGATAGCAAAGTTTGGTAAGTCGAGATCGTCCCAAAGGATTTTTGTGTTTGAAATTGTTTTGATGAAAAGATTCCAACAAGAAAGCTTGTCAAGGCTTCCTCAAATAGTGATGTATATAGTGAAATTCAATAATAAGAATTATATATACTTGTGTGTAGTCTATAATCAATCACAAATAGTGTTCATGAAGGTTTGGTGTATACTCTTGATGTGATGCACAAATCATAAGCAAATGATCCCCAACCATGGTATATTTTTGTAAAAATCATTCTAAGAACAAAAACATATAGGTAATCCTTTCGGTCCTTATCCTAATGATTATCCTTTAGAAATTCCATTTGTTTGCAACATGTTCTTATTAAATTTGTTCTTACGAATCTTTCGACCCTTCGTGATGAAAATGTTCCTAGTCTTGTTTTAATAAGCAAACATGGTGGTTGTCAATCACCATATCCCCATACTAGTTTGTCACTCAACTTTTTGGAATAAAACACAAGAGAAATCCTTTCAATCCTTTTTCTTAAAACATGTTTTATCAACAAATCAAACCAAGACTAGTATTTTTCCAACAAACTTATTTAAACAAGATCATATATACATGCATCACATATGAGAAAACTAGTATGATTAACTACATCCCAACACACAAGTATATCCCAAAACTACTCCATGATAATAAAAACTAAACACAAATCATAACAAAGTAATTCCAATAATTCAAGAGAATAGAAATCCATAACAAAGTTCATAGAATACCTAAACTTTTGTGATTACAAGAATTAGAATTAGTGGATTGTAGCAACCACGCGCTTCCAATCACCTAGATTCACCGTATAACTCCAAATTACCAAAACTATGGATGAGAGTTGTTCCCTCCTTGCTCTGGGCGTTTTTGATAAAGACTAAGCTTTTGGGCTGAATAATATGATTGGTATTAGTTTTGAAGTAAACTAATAAACTTTTGGTTGTGTCACACCTAGTAAACTAGGACTAGGTTCATTATATAGCAAAATATGCTTGCTCAATGGCCAAAACGTTCCCAAATAGTTAATATCAAGAAATGATCGGCCTCCATTGATTATGGGGAGTTAAGGCAACAATAAATGCAACTTTGTGTATACTGCGGCTCATCAATCGGATCGGTTCGCGATTTGACCATTTGCCCGGCCGGATCCGGTTACGGTCCGCGGCCGAAACGGTGGGTGTTGCTCTTTTGACTTTTGTTGACTTTCTTGTTTATACGCTTCATTCTTTGCTCTCGCTGATGATTTCCAAGGCAACACTTGATCTTTCCTTCTTTGTAGATACTTAGAAATCATTGTACTTCTAATCATTGAATCAAAAGCTTCCTTGCTTTCGACTTCCTACTTGAGAATCTTCCAAATGTGCATAAAAACTTCATTTCTTCATCATTCGTGATACTTGGCTACATATACATACACAATACGCATCTTTTGCACTTTTACAACAGTTATGAGTAAATATAGCCGATTATCATGCACAAAACCAACAATTACGCTACTAAAAACATGTTCATTTTAGGCGTTATCAAATTCCCCCACACTTAAGCTCTCAGCCCTCAAGTAGGTCTAACATTTGCAAAGATTGATTTCAATGGTCTTGACACCATGGTTCCAAAAATGTAACAATCATCCCAAAAGAGATAATCATTGGTTTACTTTTAATATGTGAAAACTTTTAAAAATGAACCAAACACTTTAGATAACATAACTAGAACACCTCACAAATGATTTTAAGTATTCACTCAACACTCATATATTGGTGGGTATATGTAAATCACTCAATGCCTAGTCATGATCAATGCTTTTTATCATAAGCTTGTACAAGTATCAAAACAAAGAAAATAAATTCATCAAAGAGGGCTTTTATTCGGGTTATATCGATAAGGCTAAGGGTTCATAAAGGGTATGCATAAAGCATGGGATGGTTTATGAAATTGGTGTTAAAAGAAAATAAAGTCAAGTCTAAACCTCCATGTTGCTAGCCATCATACAAACCACATTCCCGTAAATGATTATTTCACCTCTTCAAATATCGATCTCATAAATATGTATAACTCAATTTAGCTCATTGGCTAATCAATATCCTTCATATAGCTCATTAGCTATAACCTTTTTTTTTTTTTTAACATAACAAAGTTCCCCAACACTTAGTGTAAGCATACACCACAAAAAAAATCGAGAAAGACGTCTCTTTCATCTATGATGGAGAATGGTACACACTATAAACAAAGTGTAGCTTCTTCATAATCATCAAAAACATTCCAACATTCCAAACAACTAGCAACAAACCAATAGACATGACAAGAGTTAGCTAAAGTTTAAAGTGTAAAATCTTTTTGTATTTTTTTGGATTTAACAAATGAAAAGATAGGCTCAAAGGGTGTAACTAAGGGTATCTAGTGCTAAAGATGAGCACTAACAAATGGGTCCATATAAGGGTGGTTAACTAACAGATGTGGCTAGCTAATATATCATTAGATGTAAACGGAAGGCCATTTGGGTAAATCCTACGATGCCTCTTATCACTTGAACAAATTTATATCACTCGAGAGTGATTTTAACGGTAATGCATAACTAGTACAAGTTCTAGAATCGACATAATCACCGGCACATTCATAGCAAATATAAAACAAAAGATGTGTTTTATACAAAAAGAAACCTCACAATTACGTGGAAAAAGGCTATAATGCGTGCTAGAAAATGCTATCGAATCCAAAATGAATTACTTTCGTAATTTGGTTCAAATCCAAAAATTTTCAAAAACCTCATTTTACCATTGAAATTCCCAAGTTATTTTTTTTTAATATTTATCAATAATGCGTGAAAACAACTAGACCATCGGTAGAATTCCTTCTAATTACTTGCATCCAAAGTTATCTAAAAAATAAAATGCATTATCATTTTCCTATTTTCTTCCCTCCCCCATACTTAAGTTTTGCATTGTCCTCAATGTAATAAAATGAGCTTCAAAGTAAAGAAATTGGGAAAAAGAAATAGTTAAAGATACCACGGGATAGAATATGCAACACGCATATTGGGTCATAAGAAAGCATGTGATCCAACTCCAAATATTTGACCATCAATAAGCTTCCGATACATCCATCCTGCAAAAAAAAACTGCAACACACAATACACAAAACAAAACAATCCAAATGCTACTAAAAACAAAATAAAACCAAACAAAATATGTTAATCATCCTAAAGAAATAGTTAAAGAGATAGAAATAATATTGTTCAACACATCATAACCATTGTCTTTGAAACCACAAATCACGAATGATCCATGATCACTCCTCGTCCTCGCTCATCTCATCTCCTTCTTCATCATCATACTCATCATCATCATCACTTTTCGGTTACATAGTTTTCGTCACAATCTCAGAACAAACTCTCCTCTTCTTCTTCAACCTCGACTCGATGGCGATCCTCCAACATCGTAGCTTGCTCCACCAACCTCGGTGTCGACCATATCGCGGGGATTGGATCGAGGAAATGGTCGCGTACCTAGGATATGAATCTGGATAGGGTCAGGGATAAGTGTAGGGGGATATGGTGGAACATTGGGTGGATTGTAGGGTGGTAACTCATAATTGGCTTCTCGAGCCATGTGTTGAAAGATGGGCATTGAATAATCATTGATGTAATTGTTTCTCAACATCATCGAGTCTCTCCACACATCCCTACATTGAATCTCATCTAAATGTTGGTTCCACTCTCCCCAACACGAATCAAAACTCTGGGCGTACAGCTTACTTGCGTTCCCGTTGGTATACTTTCCTGCTGCTGTGGTTGTTGTTGTTGTTGTTGTTGAGGTTCAACCCATAACCCCAAGGTTTTCAATCTCCTATTCGAAGCATTCCTAAAACGGTTGCACTCCACATCTCACTATACATTGGCTCTCCACACTTAGCCATTTCCTCATCAACATAATACCCAAGATTCTTCGCTAACCTTGTCACAAAATGTCCTCCACAAATGTTGCTATTGCTCTTGATTCCGGGGCCTCTAGACAAATACTAGGCTATCGCCAAATCGCATTACCGTCCTTAGTTTCCTCAGGTAACATCATAACCCATAAGTCCGGTTTCGACATTTGTCCCTACTTCAAACCTATTAAGCGGCCGTCACTATCAATTTGTGAAGTATCCTCATTAATGGATTCTGATGGTCGGCATTCCTCTAGTGCAAGAAGGATCTCCCACTCGATTCCAATAGGTGGGTACACTAGGAAAGTCTTTTTCAAACCTCTGAAGCCTCGAAAAGTGAGCTTCAAATAACCGATAATTAACCTCATGTGGCTCATACAAACCAAGAGCCACGCAGGAAAAGTGTAAGCATGATCCCTTCCACAAAGCCTAAACCAAACACAAACTTCCTCCATCAAGTTCTGAACATTCACCTTTCTTTCAAAATACATGGTTGAAAAGAACTCCATACACCATTCTCGATAGACCTCTTCATTGATGCTAAATGCTCTTTCCCATGACAAATCATCGAGCGAATCCCCATCCACTTGGATACACATAAGATATGCATCATTCTTCTCAACTCTTCTTCACAATCATGCAAACAAATCCCAATCAATCACCCTCGGAACCAAACATGTCCTATTTTGCAATTTAGATAACCTTTACTGGAAAGCATGCTATCCCCGTGGTGAGATCTTTGAACTTTAAGTTGGCATTTGCTTCCGTCTTCAAGCTATACTTAACTTTCTTCTTCTCGTTCCTTTGTCAAAACTTTGTAACAATCGGGTTCATTGGGCTGGCCTCGAGCTTGAGCTACCTACAACAATTCTCTGTAGAAATCATAAATATAAGACAATATAAGAGTGTTAGAACAAACGGGAAGGTTCATGGAACCCCCTAAGGTCCACTTCAAAATTTCAAAAATTTCCAACACTGTGTAGGATTCGGTTGCGGCAGTGCATCGGTTACTCTTTTTGGCCAAATCAATGGTTGGTTGTGTTGCTTGGCCCAAGATCGGTTATACAAAGCATAAGGCTCTTGCCTTTTAAAACATTACCAATCGAATTTCTAAGTCCATCCACTCTAGGCGCATTCTAACATCCTCAACGATTTCTACATCCTTGAATTACTCTAAATTCGCTTTTCAAACCTCAAATCCTCACACATTCATCATTTTAGAACTCAACTAATAAGACCTATATTCTTCAATCATAAGTTCTAATCAATAATGTGGCATCTATTACTCATAAAAAAACACATCATCTACCATTAGGAATCACCAATTGCAACTTATCTTGATTCACAAGCACAACCTAATTAAATCCGAAAATTCAATCATCTAATACTCAATCCATGTTGAATCAATCAATACAATTCTAATTGCAATGTATTCCTATATCAATTACCCACTTAATCCAAAAATATAACAACTTAATTCGAATTATAACGAAAACCCCCCAAATTGGTGACCTAATATGCAATTCGAATCAAATGCTCTAATTAAACCTCAATTGAGTTAATTGAATGTAGATGCTTACTTGTTTGGGTGCCATGATGTTCTCCTACAACTTAAACAACCTTCAATTAGCTTCTCTTGGGCCAATTTTGCAAAACCCATTTGGAGAATTAGTGTGTGTGTGTGTGTTTTTACGGAAAAGTGAATTTTTGGTATATATACTTGTATGCAACCGGTTGATCATGGACACAACCGTTTCGGTATGCATTTTGCCAAATTTTGCATTTTTCATGTTACTTAGGCATTTACCTTCCAAGCAACAATTTTTACTCAAAAATCACGGTAAAGATGCACACAACATTCATCCACCATTTGGAAATTTCAACAATCATCCAATCTTAAAACTCAAATCATCATACTAATGAACTAAACCAAAACTCAACTAAAAGCTCGTAGTCATAATGCATTAACCAAATAACCTCAATCATAAAAATAAAAATATAATGAGAAACAAAAAAAAAATCCTAAATGCATCAAATAAAAAAGAAATAGTTCATGAAATTCAAGCAAATAATTTCTTGTTTTTTATGGTCCCTTGTCTTCTCCTTAGAATTCCTCAAAATACTCTTGTCTTAGGATGTCCTCACTTTGAAATTTTCCGGTCAACTCACGGTATGTTTCAAAAGTTTTGAACTTTCTCATGAATCTTCTTCCGTCCGGACATAGTATATCGAACTTAACATGCCATTCTCCATCTCCATTTTGTCTCTTGTAAGTGCGGAGCCCTCCGGTCTCCATTCAAATTCTTAAGTTGCACCGGTAAAGAACCTAAAAGTCGGTCAACTTCTTGTAGACTAGTATGTTTTTGAATGGGTTATAGAATGCTTCCACTGCTAATGCACGTTCCATTTCATCCTCTATATCAAAATAGAGGAGCTAACGGTCCATACATTGGGTTTCCTTGGTTATCACGTCCTACTTCAAAACACGTCAAATCATCATTTGCTTCCATCCATTCTAACTCCTCCATAAATTCCAAAGTTGGGCCTCTTGGTTTCGGATAGTATGTTTGCCTTGAAATCCCATCATCAATAGTCATCGTTCCTCTTCCCATGTCTATAATTGCACCACAAGTTCGTAGGAATGGTCTCCCCAATAGTAGTGGTAAACTCTTGTCCACAGGAATATCTAGGACAAGAAAATCGGCCAAATACGGTTGATAGCCAATTTGCACTCTCACATTCTTTACCTCTCCCATTGCTTTGGCGAGAATTATCCGCCATAATAAGCTTGAATGATTTGGTTGCGGATTACTTAGACCTAAAGTCATAAACAATGGATAGGGCATCACATTAACACTTGACCCCGTATCGGCTAAAGCATAAACTGGTGTAGTCCCATTCACTTTTATTGGCAACACAAAATTACCCGGATCCTTCACCTTCGTGGCATGCCTCTAAACAAAATTCTATCTCTCTCTTCCTCCGTTAGATTCTTATCCTCCAACCTAGCCCTTCGCATCACCGCATCTAATTTCTTACGGTAGAGCACATAATCTTGAAGTACCTCTATCACCGGTTTCTTCTCATTAAGCTCAAGAAACTTTTGTTCTAGGTTTTCTAAAATAGCTTCTTTTTGTTTGTCGGTTAAAGGCTTGAAACTATTTGTAGTGGGAGGTGATGATGGTGTGTAATCATTTTTGTTGGTGGTTGTGGTTGGGGTTAGTTTGTTTGATGAAGTTTTCTTCCGATTTGCCTTCCCCATTTTAACTACTTTCACATCTTTCTCTTCCATGTTGGCACACACTTCCACTAGCATCTCGTTCACTCCTTTTCCTTCTTCCAAATCAGTTATATTAATCCTCATTTCACCCATTGCAAAATCAACTTGACACTTGGTCGTGACAAGAAAGTCTCGACCAAAACATACATTTGGTTCATCCGCATTCCCTTCTTCTAACACAACAAAATCTGTTTCAAAAATGTGACCATGAATATTGACCTTAAGATTTTTAACCATCCTTCTTCCATATGCTTCATAGTCCAAACGTACATGACAAATTTCGTCAAGAACCTTCTCCAAAATGTAGTTTTCTCCATAAGCCATATTAAGTTGCGCGTCCCAAGCACTTACACCTTCTACACTACAAGCTACCAAACCTCATTAGTGGCGAATCATACACCGTTAAAGGTGCTTGTGTGAATACTACAACTCTTCCCTTCTTGGGAAGTTGAACTTTGTTTTCACCCGTTTCCTCCATATTAACCGTATGAATCCCCAAATCTTTCTTACTCTCTTCCAAGATACCTCCAATCTTTTCCAGTGAACTTCCGGTATCCTTGAACATTTCATCCAAAGTACGAAGGTATTCCGAGATTCCACTCAAACTATCCATACTAACTAGCTAAACTAAACAAAACAAAACAAAACAAAATCCGAATCATAAGCTTTAGAGTTAGTAAAACAAGAATAAACTATAGAAACATATACTAAGCAAGTTAAGATACTCAACAAAACTAAAAACATATGTTAAAACTCAAAATCTAAAAATTATAAAATTTTTACCGAGAGCTCCAACCGGATCGGTTGGCTCACCAACCGAATCGGTTGGTGGTAATAACTAGACCAGGTAATCTAACCGGATCCGGTTGCGGGTTGCAACCGATCGACACAATATATATATATATATATATATATATATATATATATATATATATATATATATATATATATATATATTTATATATAAAACTGAATATTAATTGAAATTAAAAAAAATCATTAAGTGTACTAAACTCTAAATTAATTAAGACTCTACATAAACCAATAATAAATGACTTAATAATTAAACCATAAAACTAAAAACTATATTAACTACCAATTAAAAACTAACATAAAGATAATTAAACCACATAACTGAAAAATTACTATCTAATCATGAATATTAAAACTAGAATTAATCTAAAACTAATAAACTAATAATAATAAATATAAAGAAAATATAAATAAATCTAGAAATCATTAAACTACAAGACATAATCTATAAATAAAATCTAAAATGACAAGAATTACTCTAGGAACTATAACACAAATCACTAAGGTAAACTAGAACCATGAAATCAAAAATAAAAATCACTCCGTAGCTCTAACCGAATTCGGTTACAGAGCAACCGAATCAGTTAGCTTTTAACCCAAAACTTTTTTTTTTTTTACTTTTTTACCAAATTCAATTCCAATACTACCAATCTTACAGAAAATCGAAGAAAATAAAATCCCCCGCAGCGGCGCCAAAAACTTGATGTGTTACCGTAGTGCAAGTTTTAAAAATTTATAAACACGATTTAACCGTCTAATTCTATTAACACATACGAGCAAGTATACTCGTCCGTGATAGCAAAGTTTGGTAAGTCGAGATCGTCCCAAGGGATTTTTGTGTTTGAAATTGTTTTGATGAAAAGATTCCAACAAGAAAGCTTGTCAAGGCTTCCTCAAATAGTGATGTATATAGTGAAATTCAATAATAAGAATTATATATACTTGTGTGTAGTCTATAATCAATCACAAATAGTGTTCATGAAGGTTTGGTGTATACTCTTGATGTGATGCACAAATCATAAGCAAATGATCCCCAACCATGGTATATGTTTGTAAAAATCATTCTAAGAACAAAAACATATAGGTAATCCTTTCGGTCCTTATCCTAATGATTATCCTTTAGAAATTCCATTTGTTTGCAACATGTTCTTATTAAATTTGTTCTTACGAATCTTTCGACCCTTTCGTGATGAAAATGTTTCTAGTCTTGTTTTAATAAGCAAACATGGTGGTTGTCAATCACCATATCCCCATACTAGTTTGTCACTCAACTTTTTGGAATAAAATACAAGAGAAATCCTTTCGGTCCTTTTTCTTAAAACATGTTTTATCAAAAAATCAAACCAAGACTAGTATTTTTCCAACAAACTTATTTAAACAAGATCATATATACATGTATCACATATGAGAAAACTAGTATGATTAACTACATCCCAACACACAAGTATATCCCAAAACTACTCCATGATAATAATAACTAAACACAAATCATAACAAAGTAATTCCAATAATTCAAGAGAATAGAAATCCATAACAAAGTTCATAGAATACCTAAACTTTTGTGATTACAAGAATTAGAATTCGTGGATTGTAGCAACCACGCCTCAATCACCTAGATTCACCGTATAACTCCAAATTACCAAAACTAAGGATGAGAATTGTTCCCTCCTTGCTCTGGGACGTTTTTAAGTAAAGACTAAGATTTTGGGCTGAATAATATGGATGGTATTAGTTTTGAAGTAAACTAATAAACTTTTGGTTGTGTCACACCTAGTAAACTAGGACTAGGTTCATTATATAGCAAAATATGCTTGCTCAGCTGGCCAAAAAGCGTTCCAAAATAGTTAATATCAAGAAATGATCGGCCTCCAATGATTATGGGGAGTTAAGGAAACAATAAATGCAACTTTGTGTAACTGCAGCTCATGCAACCGGATCGGTTGCGCTGGCAACCGGATCGGTTGCGATTTGACCATTTGCCCAAAGGATCCGGTTCACGGTCACGACCGAATGGTCGGGTGTTGCTCTTTTGACTTTTGTTGACCTTCTTGTTTATACGCTTCATTCTTTGCTCTCTCTGATGATTTCCAAGGCAAAACTTGATCTTTCCTTGCTGTAGATACTTAGAAATCATTGTACTTCCCAATCATTGAATCCAAAAGCTTCCTTGCTCGACTTCCTACTTAGAGAATCTTCCAAATGTGCATAAAAACTTCATTTCTTCATCATCCGTGATACCTGGCTACATATACATACACAATACGCATCTTTTGCACTTTTGCAACAGTTATGAGTAAATATAGCCGATTATCATGCACAAAACCAACAATAACGCTACTAAAAACATGTTCATTTTAGGCGTTATCAATCCTATTTTAAAAACTACTAAGTTCCTTGAGCGTTTTCGCTAGAAGGATCATCAAATGGTTGATGATTATTGGTGGAATCAAGAATGAAGAAAGTCTTCATGAGAGATGTGTTTAGCGGTTCCATCATCTTGTTCACAAGTACGTACAACGAACTTTGAAATTGAGGATGAAAATGCATGACGTTATGATAGAGGCGCGTCAAGAACATTCCATAAGGGATGAGTTTATTCTTGGATCATTGAAGATTTACAATTAAGCCTTCGAAGAAGTAGGCGAGATTGTATGGTTGTTATGTTAGCAAACAATACATTATATGAGCACAACAAGCGGGAAGAATTTCTCGATTTCCCCTAAGACTCCAAACATTTTCACGTAGAATGAGTGCAAGAGGTTTGTACTCTTCTCGAATGTCCCGTGTAAATATAATGTTTGGATCGGAGTAATATGGTCGAGGTTTGCATATTATGCGATTTAAATCCTCCGGGGAGGGTATGTGTGAACAATATGGACTATTTTCTTCACCAAAGTTGAAGAGAGAATCAAGAGACCAATCTTCGATGAAGGCACATTGTCCATGATTTGGAATCCGGAGGATGTGAGCAAATTGCCCAAGGGTTAAAACAAACTTTTGGTTTTTGATCCGAAACCAAAGAGATAGAGAGCGATCCTCGTTATGAACGAGTTCGACTTGACAGAAGAATTCCAATACAAACCTTGGACATATTTTCTCGTTAATTTCGAAAAGACATTCCAATACTATGGCTCGGAAGGAGGTATTGATACCTTCTTCGAATTGTAGAGAGGTGTCTACAATACGTCCTTCTTGGAAGTGACGGTTTTCGAGATTATTGAACCCACGAACATGATTGCCAGGTGTGTTGGGCTCAAGGGAGATGTTAGGAGTGTAGACGCTAGTGAGTGAAAAATCAAACTCATATTCATGCGACATAGCGAAACCTATAGGAGAGACAAGTTAATAAGATGTGACGTATTATGGGTAAAACAATGATTACCTAACGTTTTTACAAGATGTTTATTAACAATGACATTTAACTAACTTAATGTTTGACATTCTAGTAAAACATTTCTTTTAGGAAGAAAGTGATTTTTATTTTTGCATGAAAATCTGTTTATCCAGAAGGACGGTTCCCATGGTTCCCTTCTATAAGGGATCCGGCTAGTATACTTGCCGGGATCCGTGGGTCTGTAGTAACAGAAACAGTTTTGATAAAAACATATGTTTTACAATTTTATACCAAGATATGTGTTTTAGCCTACATTTTCTTTTAGCATGCATGCATGGCTTCTAATGTATCATGAAAGAATACGAAACATATAAATCAAAAGAAATGACAAACACATTATGATAATAATAACCTAGATAAACTAGACTATTAATAATATTTCATTTCAATGCTAAGAATGATACAAAGGATTGGGTATATGATCCCAATGTAGATTAACAACACAAAGTATATGTCTTCGTATGAGAACTTCATCATAGGGAACACAAGAGCTATGAGTGTTAAGGCAATGAGCACGAGGGCGATGTAAACCATGTTGATGACGAACCTTCTTGGTTTTGGTTTGAGATGAGATGAGAGGAAGATGAAGTTTTGAATGAGAGGTAATTTTTGAAAGTGGAAGATTTGAAAAAGTGGGGATTTGATAGAAGGGTCGACGGATGGTTTATTTATGGGGAAGGAGGAATTTTTGAGATTTGTGTTTTGTTTTATTATTAGAAAGATATGATTTTTGGATTAATTCGAAAAAAACACAAGTTTTACATACCACGACTTTAGACGAAAAGTAACACGTATGTGAGAAAAAGCTTCCTAATGAAGCTACATGTAATACATGTATATGCACAAAAGATAGTCAAATAAATACCTAGGTAACCATACTTATTTATCAAGCTAATGTCATTTAGAGGTAAGTGAAAATTCATACCTCAAATGCACTTAGGAATGTCTTTACAAATGACACAACAAATGTCAGAAGACAATCCCAGCTCCTTTGTGCTTAAGATACCTTCTTAGGGAAGGTATTCTTGTTACCAAGCGATTCCTATGACTTGGTAGGTATGAGCTTTGACTAATCAACATGACAAAGAAGATTAGTGCACAAAAAAAAATAATAATAAGAAAAATGTTGTCATCTAATCAACATCCAGACAAAGAGTTTTTTTAAAAAAATGGTGTTTGTTTTTATGAAAAACCTTCTTTGTAGTTTTCAATTAACCATGGATCGTATCAAGTTTTTTAAAGTACAATATACTTCAAGAAACTTGGTAACGAAGCTCGGATGCCAATTGTGGAAAACTAGAAGGGGGGTTGAATAGTTTTGCCAATTAAAACTCGTTTTAAACTATTTAGATCGACTTATGTCAATCTATTTGGATGTGTGTTGGATGTTGATAAGCAAACATATAGAAGTATAAGTATGTAATGAAAAGATAAGAGTAAGAAGCACAAAACCACAACGCGAGTATTTATAGTGGTTCGGCTACAAGGACACCTTCCTTGCCCTACTCCACTCCCCGAGTCACCTACTCGAGAGTTCGTAATCACTACACGACACCGACTCCTTATGGTGGAGAAACCTTCACAACGTTGCCTACTCTTTTTCGGTACTAGGCTAACCACCGAGTTCTTTCACACCAAGGTGAACCACACATATCACAACGTCGCCTACCTTTTATCCGGTACTAGGCTAGATACCGAGTTGCATTACAATGGAGGAACTACTACCCAACACTACACCAACGACTAATGTGACAACTCGTAATTTCAGGTCATTTTACAAAATTTGAAAATTTCATTATTCATCTCGAGAATTTACTATTCATCGTTTACTATTCATCATTTTACTATTCATCGTTTTCGAAGTCGATTTGATATTTTGAAAGGGTATTTCAAAATTTTACTATTCACTAAACACTATTCATTCCTGGAGAAAATCACTATTCATGCTTCACCATTCATCGTTTATCGTAAACTAGGTTTACGAGTATCAAATTCGCGTAACCTTAATGGTTTAGCTGCGAATTCATGAACATATCATCGGGGACATTTCATATGGACTAGATTTAGTATACATATAATTAGTAACATCATCATCATATTAGTTCATGCATGGTTTTGCATTTTACATTAAACGCATAATTTCCTATTAAATAAACGCTAGGTAATCATTTATTTTGAACATTGGATCCGACACTTCCAAAAATTATTCTAATATATTTTTATACTCATATTAAGATTATAAAAATTATATTATTAGTTTACCCGATGTTTTCAATTTATTTTGTATATAAATTGTTTTATATAAATATTTACGACGGTTTTAGTAAATTCAACTCGATAATTATTTATTCACTCAAATCTTGCGAGAAATGTATTTTTATAATTTTTATGACTTCAATATATTTTATTTTGATCCGTTAAAATTTATTTTTAGCTAACGCTACCCTAAATGCTTAAATATGTACACAAGTTACCAATTATCCCTCAATAATTACACCTTTATTTCTACCTATACATGCTTAAATGATCAAAATACACAAGTCTTATGTGTTTTATATGTTGGTCGACATACATAAGGTGACACACCACTTTGGAGTACAAATATCTCAAGTATACAATTATATACTTATGTTTAATATATTTTATACTACACATACACAATATTATCTTAAGGTGAAAGAAAATTATCCTCTCTTCATCCTCTTCATAGAACCGGCCATAGAAGAAGAAACACAAGGAGTGCATAAAATTTTCAAGTCAAGTAATTTACACAATCTTAGTATACTCTTAAACAAGGTTTTGAAATAAAAACCTAGGGTAATTAGGATAAACCCTTATTCATTAAACCTCATCACTAAACTAGTAAGCATTTCATGATCATTTTCATCTTTCATATTCATATTGTGGTCATTTTATCATGCTTGAGAAAAACATGCAAGTTATATGGTTACCTATACCACTTTATTTGTTTTTAAGTACTATAAATGAATATATATCATCCTATAGTTATCCCTTGAAACATATCACTTTTGATGATGTCTAGGAACCCATGACACCCTAAGAAGGTGTATGGTAGGTTTAGAATAGCTTTGGCGTTGATTTGAAGTTGTTAGAATAAATATTACGCGAGAGAAATCATTTTCGACAACTATAAAATAGGGTCTGTTGGTTTTTGTGAAATCTGGAAAATTCGACAGGTTGTAAAATATTTTGGGCTAGATATTCAGAAAATATACTTTAAAACGAAAACGTGGCCGCTTGAACGGGTTAAAACGGAGTTATATAGAAGAAGTTATGCTATTTTCAAGTTTAACGACGAAAATTATATTTTCCGGAAAATAGCATGCTGTCCAGAATTTTTACAAGTCAAAAATGAGTGTTAAGCGTTATCTAAATGAGTCGATTTATCAAAAATATATTAGTATACTTTAACACGAAGCTACGGACATATAAAACGTAGAAAACGGACTTATAACGATTAAATTACACGTGTTTAAATAAAGTTGTCGTAACTTTTATTACAAGTATAATTTATATATTTTCCTATTAGCCAAAATTACGGCCGCGAATGACCATGTTGAGGGTCGTTTTTAACATCGATAGAATACTTTTTTGAAAACGATGTCTTCTAGTAAAAGTAAGTTCACCTAGCCTATTTTCCAAAATGTCCAACCGTTAGTCAAACGGAGTTGTAACGAGTAAAATACGGTCACTCAAACTTTGCCGAAATTTACCCTTAAACAATATTTTGGGTACAAGTACCCTACTTCACCTATGTTTTTCTCCATGATCGAGACCTCTATGATGAAAATTTAAAAGCTAAGACTTTTAGATAATGCTACAAGCTTTCCAAAACCATTGAGTTTGTTTCCTAACACTCGATATTCACTATTTTACGACTAGCTTTACGAGGTCATTTAGTCACTTTCACAAATTATCAAAGTATTTTATAATACGACGAGATGTCATAAACATATATTTTGACGATAAACATTATTTTCAAATGTACAAGTGGTATGGATTTCATATGAGTTTGCATGCACGACATTGTTTCATGATTTACATTAGAACATATCATTCATAATATGTCACGGTTAGAGGTTAGCCTCATTTGATATTAGCCATTATAACATCATGATCATTTGCAACAGGGTGAGTTTTCATAGCCCCGTTTTATTCAAGTTTATACATTATTTCAAACCTACGGGGAGAATACATTGCACATCATTTTTATACGAGCCCAAGTATGTTCAAATTCATTTACATTGCTTAAGTTACCTCATTGCCAATTGAATGTCCCCATTTCATAATCATGAACCGTTAATTTCGGAAGAAGCGAGGGTGAGTGGATAGATCTATTAAGGGTGACTCCTCCATCCGTGTTGGTGGTCCCAACTCGTCCACGGATGCATTTCATTTTTATCATCATTGAGTTGTTTGGCAAAACACTCTGTTGGGCGAACATCGAGAACAGTCTAGCCCGGTGTCATGTGCTTAAGCAATTGTACCATTTTTGTGACATATTTGTCATACATAACTTATACTTGCGTTGGTCGTATAAAACATTTTCATAAACTCTATGAACTCACTCAACCTTTGTGTTGACACTTTTAGCAATGTATTTTCAGGTAACTAAGGCATTCACTTCGTGGCATGCATGTGAACATATCATAGAGTCGCGGTGACGACGCGTCTCACTTGGGTTTTATGTACTTTAAAACATCGTTTGGATTGTAATGATCTTATTTCCGCACATGTCGATTTTCATTTGGGACCTATCTTTTGTAAACTCTGAAAGTTTTAATATATCAAACGATGTGCTTTTAAAACGACACTTTAGGTCGTTCAATATAACTGTGATTGTGATGCTATGACAGTCAACCCCCAGGAATTCCATTCCGCTGCAAAACAGTTAATTTGGGGGTGTGACAACTAATCCCAAAGGAGACCAACTCATTATTACAACATCATCAAGGATATCAATATCCTTGGATTCAATACTAATCTATCTTGTACATCGAAACACACCATATGGAATGTACATCTAAGGCACCTTTACTAATGTCTTTAACTAGATCTTCAAGACACCCTTCACTAATGTCTTGTGACTTGACTTCTAGGCACCCTTCACTAATGCCTACAATACGGACGATCGACACCTTTCACTAAGGTCTTCGTCTTGACACTTGAGACATCTTTCACTAATGTCTTCAACACTACACTTCTTAGAAGAAAGAAAAGAACCATCAACAAGAGGACTTCAGTAGTCTTGATGATGAGGAAGCATAGCAACTCATGAACTTAAGCTTACTTGACTTCAAAGGTGGTGATCTCGCCCTTAAGAGGAACTTAGAGAATCACACAAAAACAAAACTACAAACATAGATCACTTGGATCTTGGGGTTAGAGAATTTTAAACTCATGGAGAAAGTATGTTAGAAAGGGGTAAGAAACAATGAATAAATGGCTCTCTACTTATAGAGAGAAAATGTCTATTGTTCCCCGGATCCCTCCCACAAGGGATCCGTCTAGTGTAAACCTAAGGATCCGTAGGACGCTCCTCTTTTCCCATGGGTATTTTGGTTATGGGTCATGGGTTATGGTTTGATCCATGGGTTTCTTACTGGATACAATGTATCTTATGAGTGCAATGCACCTAGTCAAATGGGTATGGGTCAATATCATGGGTTATGGATATTATCCATATATGATATAAGCATGATGTCATGCAATGGGTTATGGATCAAGCTCCATGGATATGGGTCATGGACTTTGGGTTGTACCCAACTACATTCAATGTATTTGGTCAATGGGTTATGATACTTAAGTTTCTACCCATTTATATTACCCAATATACTACATACTAGTTATGTGTATATTTTACCCAAATATGTAAACACTAGTTGTTGTACATATGTAATACTAAATCATAAAATCACTTATACTTGTTTTAGTGTTTTTATGTGAAAACGTAAGTATGTTAGAAACTATTAGTTCAAACCATTTACGTATTTTATTTGTTTCGTTAAAATGATTTTACGTTTGTTATCGACAAAACATTAGAAGATCGTAAAATAAAAATAAACGTTTTTACGGCTTATTTGTATTAACATAAGGGTTCAGCAGTGGATTCAGATGGGTTAGCAGTGGGTTCAGATGTGGTAGCAGTGGGTTCAGTAGTTGATGGGTTGGGTTGTGGATTCTCCTCTTCTACAATTTATGGCAAGTTGAGCATGTGAGGAAACAAAGGTTTAAGAGTTCCAGAAAAGTTTGGACTCTTCTTCTTCATATGGGCAAACACCTTAGATAGCATATGAAGTACTTCATACTTCCTTTTATGAGTAATAGGTTCTGTTATTTGACTTTCTACTATCAACTGAACAAATCTAGGATATAAATAGTATTTGCCTTGCTCCCTAATGTTCTTCAGAAAACCATCAAATATCATCCTAGACCAATTGAATACCCTTCCTTGTGATAGACAGATGATAGGAGTTGCAATTTTATAGGGAAACTCATCAAAACCAGTAGTCTTATTGCTTACACACATAAGCAAGGTATGGATCAAAAACTTCCATTGGGGTGAAAACATACCTTTGTGAAACTTTATCCTATCCCCTCTTCTCTCATAACCCATTCTCTTCAATCCTTCAAATATCTCATCATTAGACAAATTAACAACCCCTTCAGCATCCTCAAGCTTCAAAACATCTCTAATCACCTCCTATGTGACTAAAATCTCCTTGTCATCCACTACAACCCTAAGAACCTCTTCTCCATTCCTCTCTTGTATCTCAGCAGTCCACCAAAATTGATGAATGCATGATTTAGCAATGACAGGTTCCACAATTAATGCAAAGTGAATTGGACTGTGTTTTATGAAATCAATCATCTCATGGAAGCCTTCAGAAAGGTTGTTCTTGACTAAGTATGCTACAAGGTTGTGGGTTGTGGAATATGCAGTTGCCATTGTATGTTGTCGGTGAATAAGAAGTGGGATTTGTGAAAATAATAGTTGGAAGTGATTGGGGTTTGTGTAAAGAGCCAATTGTGAGTGTTTGAATGACCAATTTAATGATCGGCAGTGAATTGGGGATTAAATACGTTATCACCAAGATTTTACATAACAGCCCCTTGATTTTCCATATTCAACAAGACTGCACTAGCAGTGGATAGACCACAACTAGCAGTGGATAGATAACACCAGCAATGGAAACATCACTGACACTCCAATCCTTTGACTAAGACCTCCGCTGCAAAATCTTTGCCAAATTATGAATGATCATGCATTGATTTGAAGGATTACAATCTTACATTTTTTTTTAATATCAGCTACTCCTATAGCTCCAAAAGCTCCAGAATGTTACAAAATCTCCTTTAAACCTGCATGTCACAAACACAAACCAAATACTAGAAACTTTGTTAAGGTTAGCAGTATTTAGGAATAACTAGAAGTGGTTACATAATGTGTACTGATAGTGCTTATACAATGTGCTAAGCACCCAGTCAAATAGTCAACTCCAAGTCATTACTCGTCCACCTTAAGTCAAAGACTTCATTTAATTCACAACAACTCACACCTTCCACACATTTAACTCACTGATATCCTCTTTAACTCTATTTAAGAACATATCACTTTCAAACCACACATATCACTTACATTCCCAAAAAGCTTTCTCTCTCAAAACCAAAAGATCATCAAAATGAGTGACTCCAGCAATCCCATTGAGATCTCATCTGACTCTTCAAAAAGTCCTTCTTTTAACAATGCATGGGAAAACTATTTTCCCCCAAAGAACACATCAATCACTTACATGGGCACAAACACTGCTCCTGATGGACCTTCTGCTATACAACCAGTACCCCAAGAAGCTCTCATGAAAGGTTCAAGTTCTGAACTGAGCTCCATGCCAAGTTATGTGTCACCCTATGAGGACACAGATGATGAAGCTTCCTCCAGAGTGTTGATTGTTGCTCCACTTGCTGAGATTCCACCACGGAACCACTCTCGGCTCCACCTATGCAAGCACTACCTTCAGCTCCAGCACAGCCATCTGGTCCTTCCTCATCAGCACCCCCTAAGATAGAGCAAGTGATGGGTCTCCCTAGCCCAAAAGTGTGGGATGAGATTTGGGGAAGAGGAGTAAAGCAGTGCATGCCAGTATGGGGATTAGGAAAGAGGCCAAGGGAGTAGCCTGGTGGTAGTGTTTATGTTGTAGTCTTTTGATGGGAGTCATGTGTTTGTTGTCCTTTGATGGTCTGTAATGATGTCCTCTGATAATAGTAGATTGAATAGGCATGGTTGTATCACTGCATCTTAGAATGCAGTTTATCAAATAAATAATAGTGCCATGTTTCCTTTTAATGTCCATTTCTACTTACTGATTGTGCTTTTACTTCTTTATCTGCAAAATTATTAGTGGGAACAAAAATAACAAGCAATGGATAAAACCAAACTAGTAGTACTAAGATCTACCAATAGCAGATTTTACAAACTTTTACAAAACAAATTTGAGACTTAGAGATTTATCATACCAATACTAACTACAAGATACTGAAACCTTCCCACATCAAAAGCTTTAGTGAGAAGATCAACAACATTGAAATCAGTATGGATTTTAACCATTTGAATTAACCTTTTCTCATTACAATCTCTAATAAAATGATGCCTAATCTCAATATATTTAGTTCTAGAATGCAAAATTGGATTTTTAATGATGCATATTGTACTATTATTGTCAATGTAAATCTTAGTATGCATAAAATTGTACCCAAAGTCCAACAATTGATTCTGAATCCAAAGCACTTGACTACAGCAACTTGCAGCAGCCACATACTCAGCCGGTGGTGGAATTGGCTACAATAGCTTCTTACACTTTGCCATGAGATTAGCTGCTTCCCAACTGACACCCTCTGGTAGTAGATTTTCTATCCAAACTAGCTCCGTATAATCACGCGTATAGGCCACCAAATCAAAAGCTGAATCCTTAGAATACCAAAGGCCCAATTTAGGATGACCCTTAAGATATCTAAAGATCCTCTTCACAACATTCATGTGTGATTTATTAGGTGTGACTTGGAATCTTGCACACACACATACTGAGAACATAATATCTGGCCTAGAAGCAGTGAGATACATCAGAGATCCAATCATGGATCTAACAGCTTCACATCAACCCTGGGACTTCCATCATCAGGTAGCAGTGGTTTCTGTGTTTCCATGGGTGTACTAGCACTCTTGACATCCTGAAAGCCAAATTTCTTAAAAATATCTGCTACATACTTGTCCTGACTAATGAAGATTCCATAAATACTTTGTTGAACCTGTAGCCCCAAAAAGAAAGTGAGTTCACCCATAGAACTCATCTGAAATTTATCATGCATAAGTTTCTCAAAATCTTTGCACAACTCCCTATTTGCTGAGCCAAAGATGATGTCATCAACATAAACCTGAACCAGCAATATATCATCCTTGTGCTTCCTTATGAACAATGTCTTGTCAATCAATCCTCTCTTAAATCCATTGTCCATCAAATAAGTAGAAAGGCAATCATACCATGCCCTTGGAGCTTGATGCAATCCATACATAGCCTTCTTCACCCTGTAGACCTTATCAGGATGATCAGGATCTTCAAATCCAGAAGGTTGACAAACATAAACCTCCTCTTCAATAGTACCATACGAAAAGGAAGTCTTAACATCCATTTGATACACCACAAAATTCTTGAATGAAGCATCTGCCAAAAATAATCTGATAGCTCCAATTCTGGCAACAGGTGCAAATACTTCATCATAATCGAATCCTTCAGTTTGTGTGTATCCTTGAGCAACCAACCTTGATTTATTTCTCACCACAATACCCCTTTCATCCCTTTTGTTTCTAAATACCCATTTAGTTCCAATATCCCTTTTGCCATTAGGTAGATCAACCAATGTCCACACTTCTTGAAGTTTGAATTGTAACAGTTCCTCTTGTATTAATTCAATCCAAACTTCTTCTCATAATGCTTCTTCAAATCTTTTGGGCTCCTTCTGTGACAAAAAGCAAGCAAACAAACAGTTTTGCAGGTCTTGATGACTGTTTCTTTTGTGAAGTGACCTTGCAAAGAAACCTTGTTCAGGAAAGGTTTTAGTGTATTGAGTCCTGCTTCTTGTTTGAATTGGTGTATTCAAATTTCCAAGTATTTTTTGTTTGGAATGATTCTTATGAACTCTGGTGGTAGGAATTGGACTTTCTATGATGACTAGCTCCAAATTAGTAATATCAGCATCTTTGAAATAGTCATCCATGTTCTCATCATCAGTGGGAGTATCCATATCTTCCAAGTCAGGCATATCAGGATCAGGTGGATACTCCTCAGAATCAGCTAGTGGCCTATCAGTGTTTCCAAAGAAAAGACTGCCATCTGAACTTGCAGCAGGGGATTCAGTTGAACTAGTAGTGGTAGAATTTGGCTTAGCAGTGCTTTCAACAACTTTCTTCTACTTCTCAATTTCTTCTACCAACACTGAGTTATCTTGAGACAACTCTTCTTTGATGATGATCACCTTTGCTTCCTGAATCCAAAATATCATCATCTGAGGGACCCTCATTTTCAATGGTGGGTGAGACAGGACTAGCTTTCCACTTTTCAATCAAATAGAATTCCTTTGGAGAATCAGCTTCCTCTGCATCAAAATTCTTTTGTGAACCTGCATCAACATTAGTCGATGTACCTGCAATGATTGGCTCATAATTCATAGACTTTGTTAGCATATCAATATTAAACAGCCAATTTGGTCCTTTGGTCTCAACACTAGGAGTCTCTTCACTAAACTTAACATGTAAGTTCTCTTCAACTATCCTGGTCCTCCTATTGTATACCCTAAAGACTTTACTACTGAAAGAATAGCCAATAAAGTATCCCTCATCTGCCTTTTCCTCAAACTTGCCTAGGTAATCTATGGTATTCAAGATAGTAACAGGATACCCAAAAGGTTTTAGGAAATCTATCATAGGCTTCCTACCATGTAACAGCTCATAGGGGGTCTTGTTATGAGGCTTCACTACCTTATTTCTATTCTGCACATAACATGCAGTTCCTACAGCTTCAGCCCAAATGGTTGTTGGTAACTTAGATTCAGATAACATTGTACTTGCAGCCTCAATTAGTGTTCTATTTTTCCTCTCAGCTACACCATTTTGTTGAGGTGTCCTGGCAACACTAAACTGTCTTTCAATACCCTTATCCACACAAAAAATGATTCATGACATCATTTTTAAACTCAGTTCCATTATCACATCGGATTACTTTGACCTTATGATTCACTCTATTTTCTATTTTAGTGATGAAACTCTTAAGGATCTCACTAGTTTCACTCTTAAAAGCCATAAAGTAAACCCAATAAAATCTGATATAATCATCAGTGATAACTAGGCAATACTGCTTATGATTCAAACTATTTACAAATGTGGGACCAAATAGGTCCATGTGTAACAAAAACAGTGGTTGAGTAATGGTGTTCACAGTCTTGGTCTTACAAGAGGCTCTATGTTGTTTACCTTTTTGACAAGCCACACAAAGATCTTTACTTTCAAAAACCTTAGAAGGTAGACCTCTAACTAAGTTCCCCTTCACCAATTTATTGATTGTATTGAAGTTTAGGTGACCTAGCCTTCTATGCCATAATTTTGACTCATCTACTGATGCCTTAGCAAACAAACAGGTTAAGGATCTATTAGGAATTACATCTTTCATGTTGAAGCAATATATGTTTTCTTTCTTAGGAACCCTAAGCTGTACATACTTATCATCAGGCATTTTAAAATCAGGAGATAACACCACACATTCAGTTTCCCCAAAAAGTACTAAAATTTTCTTATCACACATTTGGGAAACACTAAATAGATTGTACTTCAGTCCCTTTTACCAAATAAACTTTCTCAAAGTCCAACTTTCCAGTTCTGATTGTGCCTTTGCCAACAATCTTGCCTCCCTTTGGATCATTGCCAAATGCCACATAGCCTCCATCAAAGGCTTCAAAATCCTCAAGTTTGCTCCCATCCCATGTCATGTGCCCAGAGCAACCACTGTAAAAAATTCCTTTGTCCATTAGCTCATCCTGTAGATTGCCCTGCACATGAGATTAAACAAGTTAGTTCCTTTTGGTTTTTATAACAGTTTCTTTGTAAATGCTTAAAACTACCACATTTAAAACAAGCCTTTTTAACACAGTGAAACTCATCCCCTAATCTATTTGAGATTAAGCCATTTAAGTTTCTTTGATTACCCCTAGGTTTGAATCTTTTCATCTGGTCCCTTGGAATCTCATTATACCCTACAACTCTCCTAGAGATTTGTGCTCCAAATCTAGGCAAAAGGTTGGCTTTTTTAGAATCATCAGTTTTAACATTTTCTAACTTATCAGACTGTGTTGACTCAGACCTCTCTTCCTCATAATCTGACTCCCAATCTTCAATGATTGGACCATCAGATGACCTATCAGAACCTACCTTAGGGGACATGTTTTCACTATTCTCACTTACAGATGGGTATATAGAGAAGCTCCAGTAAAAATTGTAGCTTGATCCAACAGTTTACGAAAAAGTTATGGTCGTTAGAAAACAGTGCTGCAAAAAAGTTGCGAATTTTTGACAGCTTTGAATTTTTCTTCCTTCTTCGCCAAGAAAACCTTGTGAATCCCTAGGTAACGAGCTCCCCAAGCTCTGATACCAATTGTGTAGTTTGTTAGACTCCTTGAGATCGTTTTGAGCACTAGGGTTCGACAATAACATAGATTAAGAACATGCACAATGGAATTAAACAAACATCAAAGTTATTGACACAAGGTTTCTTTCACAATCACCTCCAATTATATAAATAACGTGTTACCTAAATGTAACAGGGATCAAATACTTCTTTGATATTGGGGGTTAACTAAACTAACTCTAGTCTAGGCGTTTACAAGAACACAGGCCCTAAACACACACACACACACCTTTACTAGACGTCTACATATTGAAAGACTTAATTAATAAAACCTACATCCCATGTCCTCTTTATATACTAGAGGATTAGGGTTTACAAATGTCTACGGAGGACTAAATAATAAATCTTCTTTTGCAAGCAAGTCCCTCCATCTTTCTGTAGATTTCTTTCTTGTCACTTTAAGTCCTTGATGTTTCATTCTTTATTGTTCTGTATCATCAAATCAATAAACCCAACAAAGCATATTTTGCGTATCTTTTAAATATGACGTATTGCTAAAGAGTGATACGCCGTATGACTTCAAATATTCAAAATACCTGGATTGGGGATAAGATCTTCAATACGGTGTATGGACAAAGTTTCATACGCCATATACCTTCATAAGTTGACTTAGGTTTTGACTACAGAGATTGTAATACGGCGTATTGCCAGAGTTAAATACACCGTATATCTTCATATTCACTCATACTTAGTAAATTCTTCTAGATATCAACACGACGTATGGCCATAGTTTCATACGACGTATGCTCTTTTCAGGTTGCATACATAATTATCAAATAAGCTCCAAATCATGTCTTTTTTCGTGTCTTTTCTAATATTGCTCCATAAACACTGAAAATAATAAACTTAAGCAATTAAGTATCAATCCAGTTATAAACATATAACAAATGAGCAATAATTGTGGGATAAATGATATATAAACATAGCATACATTTGATGTTATCAAGAAACAAACTGGCTATGATGTTGGACTGCATAAGAGGTGTCTGGCCTTGTCCATTGTTAAGTACAATAGCCTGCCCACCAGTCTTCTATAAGAACCATGATCATCTAAGAAAATTTCTTTGTTCAACGGAAGTTTAAGATTAGTGGGACGTGGAAATTGTGACAATCCGTACTTTCAGGTCATTTCTCGACACAGTTCATGTCTCATTATTCCAACATTTATAGTAAACTTGGTTTACTTGTTTCAAATTCGCGTAACCTTGGAGGTTTAGCGGCGAATTCATGATCATGACATCACGTACATTTCATATGGACTATGATTAGTCTACATTTCATTGTCATCATGTGCATCTCATTAGTTCATTCACGACATTTCATTTCATATTTTACGCGTAATTTTTATATTTAATAATCTTTATCGCGTGAGTTATTATTTTAAATATTTAATCCGTTAATTTCAAAAATGATCCCGAGGTATTTTTAAACTTACATTTAGTTTATAAAAACTATATTTTTAGTTTTCCTAGTGTTTCAAATTCATTTGGCATTTTAATCGTTAAAGTTTTATTTATTACGTCGTTTTCTTAAAAATTGTACGATAATTATTTTATCACCCGAATTTCACAAGGAAAGTATTTTTACAATTTTTATTATATCATTACATTCTATTTTGACCTAATAAAAACTTACTTGCACCAAAAATTCCCATTTTACCTCATAAATGATTACTACTTACACATTTCTTTACAAGTCTTACAAATAATTATACAAGTAATAGATTTAAAAAAAAAAAAAAAATAATAATATTTGAGAGACAACCCTCCCCAAAAACCGGCCATAGGGGAGGGTGTGTTATAAATGTTGGTATGGTTCATGTTTTCTCAATAATTTCACTCAATCTCAAAGTCTTACAACTTAAATAATTTCACATACATTTCATTATTTTCAAAGTGTTAAGAAAACAAATTTCTCTCTTCTTTTGGGTTCACAAAACCGGCCACAACAACAAGAACAAAGGGGATCAAGATTTTGTAAAATCAAGTGTTTACAACCTAGATTATATCCTTTATATGGTTTTGAAATAAAAACCAAGGATATTTAAGTTAATCCTTGTTACCTACACCTCTTCACTATCACTAGTAAGCATGTTTTATTCATTTTCAAGTTTCCTTTTCATTTTCATATGTTTCTTTTCATTTTTGGAGCTTATATGCATGATATGTGATTTATACCATTTATTTCATGATTTTAGAGTATATATATATATATGGTCATCCTATAATTATCCCCTTGGTATTGGTTGGTCTTGATGGTGATTAGGAACCCATGACACCCTAAGAAGGTGTATGGTAGGATTAGATTAGTTTTGGAGTTGATTTGAAGGGATTAGAATAGGTTTTGTCCGAGAAAAACTATTTTCGATAAGTATATTATAGGTTCTGTCCTTGTTTCGAATTTCTGGAAAATCCGACAGTTGGTACTAAACTTTGGCCTTGATTTTTAGAAAATATACTTTAAAACGAATCCGTGGCCGCTTGAACGGATAAAAACGGACTTATAACGAAGAAGTTATGGATTTTACAAGTTTGACGACGAAATATATTATTTTCTGAAATTTCAGCTTTGCTGTTTTTACTTTGTCCGGGTCAAAAACGAGCCTTAAGCTTCACAAATTATTTCGACTTGTCAAAAATATATTAGTTTACTTCAATACGCAGCTAAGGACATATTAACGTGAAACGGATTTGAAACGACAAAGATATGCACTTTTTCATAAACTTGCCGTAACTAATTTTATGCACACAATTAGCCAAAACCACCATCTTTAACCCTTATTATCTTTATGTTTGAGACCTTTTGGACGAAAACTCCTGAACTGAAACTTTTAGATATCGATACAAACTTTCCAAAACCGTCGAGTTCGTTCTCTAACGATCGGCGTACAACTGCTTTTACGACTAGTTTTCCAAAGCCATTTTTGTTAATTTCATGATTTTTCCGACGACATTGTTTTGCGACGAAAAGTGGTAATTTCTCTAAAAGTCATTATAAAACCATTGTAGGATGACATTTTGACGTATAAACATGTAAAGTAATTTTTGATTGGTCAAGACGTCAAAAGAGTATTTTTCGACGTCGAGTAATATTTTCAAAACTCGTAAATGGTATAAATAACATATCAAGTGCATGCATAACATTACATTGCAACTCATGACACATCATATCATTGATAATAGGTCCCGGTTGACGCATTACATTAAACCTCGGTGTACTCACTTTTGCCATTATTCCAGTTTATCCAAGTGAGTTTTCATAGCCCCGTTTTACATGCTTTCGATTATTTTCAAACCCACGGGGAGAATACATTGCACTACATTTTTCTTTGTGCGATACCAAGTATGTTAAATTCATTACATTGCTTAAGTTACCGCATTTGCCAATTTGAAAGTCCCCATTTCTTGAACATGAACCGTTAATCTTTGAAGCGAGGATGAGTGGATAGATCTATCGAGGGTGACGCCTCCATCCGGGTTGGTGAATCCCAACCAGGAAAGCGGATGCATTTCATTTGATCACATTACGGAGTTGTCTGGCAAACACTCTGCAGGGGCATACATTATTGAGCAGTCTAGTTTGGGGTCATGGGCTTAGAGCAATTGTAACATTATTTTTACGTGACTTGATGGTCATGCATGATAGATACTTGTGTAGTCGTATAAAACATTTACATAAACCTATGATTTCTCACCAACATTATTGTTGACCGTTTTAAGCAATGTATTTTCAGTAAGAGGCATTATCATCATGACATGGTTTAGGGACCTACATTTTGAGTCTCGGCGTCGACTTACATTATGTACATTATGGCACTTTATTTCAAAACATCGTTTGGATTTGTAACATATTTGTATTTCCGCAAACTTGGTAAACCTTTTGGGACCGATGTTGTACTCTGAATGTTTTTATGAAATATCCAACGATGTGTTTTAAAACGGCACTTTAGGTCGTTCAATATAACTGTGATGTGGTGCTATGACAGTCAATCCCCCAGGAATTCCATTCCGCTGCAAAACAGGTAAATTGGGGGTGTGACAGAAATTCAGCAAGCTTTGATGCCTTAAGACCAGTTTCAGTCAGCAGATCAAGGATATACTTTTTTTGGTTAAGATAAGTTCATGTTGTTGTCCTACATTGCTCAATTCCAAGAAAGTATTTGGCAAGACTAAGATCTTTAATTCAGGTATCTCAGGCTCATAGCTCCTAGTGATACGTATATCATCCACATAGACCAATGATGCAGTAAACTGATCATTCTTTGACTTGTTAAACAATGAGTAGTCATGTTTGGATTGCACATACCCTAAGCTTAGTAGAAACTTAGTCAACTCCTGATTCCATTGCCTTGAAGCCTGTTTTAGACCATAAAGAGACATATTAAGCTACAAACTTACCCCTTTTTGGCCTTTTGATATCCTTCAGGTGGTAACATGTAAATATCTTGTTCAATGGACCCATGTAAAAAGGTATTGTTGATATCCAACTGATGAAGAGGCCATTCTTTATGTCACACCCCCAAAATGGGTCGCAGCGGAATGGTAACTGGGGCGTGACTTTCATGGTACAAAGTTGCAGTTATGTCGAACGACCTACATGAGTCGTTTAGAAAATCATTCGTGAATGCAGTTGCCATCGACAACCAAGACTCCATGAAATGCATTCAAGAAAGCTAGACACCTGAGAAATACATTCCTAAAAGGTCAACATAATGTTGGTGAGTTCATAGGTTTAGTTTAATGTAAAATTATGTACGGAACACAAGATTTCAGTAGTATAAAAATAAATACACTTGCACTAAGCTCATGACCCCGACGCTTAATGTATTTGGTATGCAATCAAGCATAAATACCCCCCAAACAAGTGTTTGCCAGACACTCAATGTAATCCTCAAATGGTATGCGTTTATTTGACCAGTTGGAGCAACCCAACCCGAACGGGGGTGTCAACCTAATAGATTTATTCACAACATTCGCGCTTTCTGAAAATTAACGGTTCATGATTATGGTAGGGGACTTAGTTGGCTATGTGGTAACTTAGGCAATGTAACAGTTTTGTACTTATGTCCACATGAAAACAAGCATGTATTCTCACCCTAAGCATTTGTAAAATATTGTAAACAAGTAAAACGGGGCTATGAAACTCACCTCTGTGAAGCAATCCGAAATAGCGTAAGTCAAATAGTAGGAGTACACAGTACCGACACGCGACCTATAATAGTATGGCAAGTCTTAGTTTATATGTTTATGTTTGATTCGATAGCGTTTAAATAAGTCAAAAGTTTATTTTATTGTTGCTTGTGTGGCAGTATTTAAGTTTAAATAATTTAGTAAAAATTAGCTCATGGAAGTGCGTAAGTATATACATATAGATTAGTAAAATATCAAGTCGAATAAGTCTTTGGTTCGCCGATAACCAAAAGACAGCGTACGGAAAATATCAAGTATAAATAGTAACGTATTTATAGAAATGTCGTTAAAATATATGTGTTTGTATATAACAAAATGTTGGTTAATAAGAGGTATACATTTTATATTTCAAGTATTAGCTTTTAGTAAAAATGGTTGTAAATGAATACTTATACTTATAAGTAATAAGCATAGGGTTTAAATCGGGCGTGGCCCGTTTATATGTTTTAGATATATGTTTTGGGCAAAAATAATAAGGCGTTATTATACAAAATAGTTTTGTTTAGTTTGCATATGACGTTATATAAAATATAGTTTATCGTTTTATATGTTGAGTTTTGTTTATAGTTATAGTTGGTGATTTGTTTATAAAATATGCCGTTTTAGAAATACTCCCTCCGTCCCATTTTTATTGTCTACTTTTACTTTGACCAGTCTTTCTTATTCAACTTTGACCATTAACATATTTATTTGTGTTATATAATACTTGATGAAAATTATACCGTATGAAAATACATTTAAAACCCAATACATTCATATATTTTTCATCAAGTATTATATAACACAAACAAAAATAATTATGGTCAAAGTTAAAGAAGAAAGACTAAAAAAGTCAATAGTGGACAATAATTTTGGGACGGAGGGAGTAGTAGTTTAGATATACATACGTCCTTAAGATTTAGAAATTGTGTAATATTAATTATCAAGCTTTTAGAAAGTAGTTTAGCTTTTATAAGCTTTAAGTTTATGAAATAGGTTAAGTCGAATATGTATTACTTGAAATGGTTAAGACGTGGTTTAAGAATGACGAATTACGTAGTCGATGTAAAACAAATAAACGAGTGGTAGTCGTAGGAAGATGTGTCGAACGAGGTATAAGATATGATGCTAGTAAATGATAGTAAATGGGACGACGATTAATCGAGTGGTACTTCGGACAACTCAGACTTGATATACGAAACGATTTATGAGCAAAACTAACACCTCTCATGACCACTGGTCTCCGGGCCAGACGTAAACAAACACCCTTTTATTTTACATGAGGCGGGCTTGGGCCCAAGGAACGTTATTGGATGGGCTGTCAAAAGAGATGGGTTTCGGCCCATCTTCATATACCAAAAGGACCCTATGGGAGAAGGGTTGTAGCCCAGCTGATAAACTAAACACACCCTACTAGAAAAAGGGAAGGCAAAAACATAACTCAAAACCTTTGAAACTCAAAAGGGAACAAGGGACTTTATACATAATCTTGTGTTATTTTGACATTCAAGAGTAACAAAGGCATGATGTACAATTTGATGACATGACCGTTTTGAAAATGTGACACATTACATGTGAGTCGAAGACTCACACTAAGGATTAGAAGACTATACCTAGCAGTATAGATAAGTCTAAATATCGTGAGTCGTTTGTGAGGCATAACCCTTACTCCGCGAGTCCAAACAAGACTCTTGTCTCGACCCTAGAAATCTAACGATTATGCAACAACATTTTTGACAATATGGTGAGCAAATTATGAGCCAAGGACATGAACCAAAGGCGACCCATAATTCTTTCCAAGACTAATTCCTAAACCGCAAGGCTAGCACAAAGTTGAACCACAACAAAAAGAATAATAAGTCGTGACTATTAAGTCTTTACACGGGGTATCAAAGTCGAAACAATTAAACCATTATACTAATTATTCAAAAGCCGAAACGTTCATAAACTGTCTTTCATGACTATTAGTAAATTTCTTGGGTTTTCCTTTTTGACTGCCACACGACACCAACAACCATATCATAACCAACATATATAAAAAATCAGGACTATTAACCATTCAATTATTTGTATCATACATAATTGAATTAATAATTTAAATAATCAAATTAAGACAAATGAAATTATCATCTTACAATTACTTTGACAGTTGGGTCGTGGTGAAGGAAAACGAACACGAGTGCCTCAATTGAGCAAGAGCTAGAGTGAATTAGAATAAATTGAGCCTTGAATTAGAGCTTCTTAACCTTGAATGGTAAAACCCCTCAACCAATTTCAAAAACCCCTTTGATTACCCAAACCCTAATTTTCATATTTTGAGAGAAGATGAGGAACTTAGTGGGAATTCCTCTTATTTATAGCAGAAAAAGTGGTAAGGAGCTTAAAGTAACCCCAAACTTCGATTCTTGGTCTCTCCCATAACAAGTTCTTGTCTTCTTCATTCTTGACCACATTAGGTGGTATATTGTGACTACTAGAGATGTAGCCTTCTTGTTTTTGGGTGTTCCTGTTCACAGGGTAAAGATAAAAGATGATACGGATGGTTCATATTTATTTCCCTTTTCCTCTTGTTTGATTCACAGGTGGTGGGAGCGTGTTGGGAATTGCAGATTTGAAGATTACAAAACCACGAGCAAGAATGAAGAAAGAAGAAACAATGAGGGTCTTGATAGTAATATTTAATAGTAGCTTTTCTTGTAAGCTATGTTTAGGGTTTTCATGTAACCTCCCTCTACTATATAAAGAGGGTAGGCGTCTAGGTTTCAGCTATCCCTTTCCATTATCCTTTTCATTCACCCCTTTCATTTGATTTCATAGTAGTCATCTCTTCAATGAGAGTCTAGACACACGATTATAACGTGTGTACATTAGTAATAGTTGTAGTAGTTTTTATATTCAATAAAGAAAACCTTATTAGTGATGTTGATTGTGTTATCATTATTCCGCTGTTTTCATTCAATCAATTGATATCACTGATACCCTAGTTGAGTCCAGATCTATGGATTCTACAATTGGTATCAGAGCCTCGTGGCTCTCGATTTAGGGTTGATAAGGTTTTCCTGTAATTAGGGTTTATACCCTAATTGATTTATTGCAGCAGATGTGAAAGGATAAGAGGCAATAGGCAATTTTGTTGGCAAGAAGCAGTTTGATGAAGATCAGATCCGGTTGTAAGGCCTTATTATTATTGTCGCTTGACATCAATTCGCATAAGGTAATATATCGGTCCCAATCTTACTTTCAATTATGAATCGTTTGGATTTGATCATAAGTCGGTGGGGTCACATATTTTTATCGTCAATATTCTTGTTCGATTGGATGATTGGATCCCATATTCATAGTGATTGGATGGTGCATCAGTATTTACTTTTGATTGGATGTTTGGCGTATAACTGGTCCATACACAAAATATATTTGTTTAAATCCTAATGGCATGTACACGGGTATAAGCCATTTTATGGTCACGCTGGTCCCCATTTTATTTACACGTGACTATGAATTATTCCATGTAGCTGATTTCATGTGAATTTATTTGATGGCAACAGTACATGGTTACTCGGTTTTGATTGGTCTCATGAGGTGGCTCATTTAAATATTGATTCATTCAAATTATTTTTGCACAATTGGATGATTTAATTGTTGGGCGTGTATTGATGATAATGATTGGTCAGTGGTTCTTCATCTTATACTGATCACGTGGATATAATACTAGTATTTCGTTTATGCTGATTGGTCGCTTAACAAGGTCAGTGGCAATTATTGGTCCGAGTAATTCGCTTCTCATGTGGTATTATATCTGAAGGGGCCCATGAGTTTGTTCCTACTGATAACGTGTATAATTACTTTTAATTGGTCGATAATTTCAAGATCACGTGGGTCAGTAGTATATATATTTAGTTTTTTTTTACATGTTTGGTGCAGATGGGGTCAAAAGTTTGTACTGGTCATACCGTTGTTGCTAGTTATACAGTGGGTCTACTTTGGTCATTTGTGATTATACTGATGGGTGGACTGGCTTCTATACTGATTGGTCTCACGGTTGTACTAGTTTGTATATTGTTGTTTTCTTGTATTGTTTGTATTATTGGTTCACGTGAGTTCAATCATTTATTCTGGTCCCTCGATTTTATTCCTACTGGTCAAAGTGGAAGAGTGATATGGGGCTATATATTTTGTGTTGGTCAAGTGTTTCTACTGGTACATTATTTATCTGCTGATGTACTTTATGTTCCCACTGACCGGTTTCTGCTGGTAGTATCGGTTGCTGCTGATCGGTTCCTACTGATATTGGTTCATGCTGGTCGGTTCCTGCTGGTAATATTGGTTTCTGCTGATCAGTTGCTGCTGGTTATTCTGGAGTTCCTAGTGGTTGATCAGGTGCGTGTCTTATCATATCTCAAAGTGAGCAGGAACAGTTTTGAGGTAACTTGTTCATACATTAATGGTGTGACAAAGACTTGATAAATCTAGCGAAGGGGTGAGATCTACAGATTAAAGGTACTTAATGCGCATATTTGCTAACACTTTAAGAGTTACGTTGTTGTGCTCAGTGTCTCATATTGCTTGAGGGTTTATCAAGATTTGGAGTCACATGGATAGTGCAAGATATAAGACGCCTACGTTGATGTTTCTACTGGTTCTCTGTTCCTACTGGTAGACTAATTTGATGCTGCTGCTGATTTGATTTTTCTGCTGCTGCACTTTATTTATTTTGTTTAGTAGTTAAAAAAAAATTGAGATGGTTAGTATAACTTTAAGGGGAAGCTTATGGTTTATATACTTACCATATACATGCATCACTTGAGGGGAAGCGTCTACGAGTTGCACAAGACCCCTATTAGAAAGGGAAGAAGATTCATAATCTGCAGCTTATTATTTGTGATGACATGTTTTAGTATTGTTTCTTCATACAGGTTGTTTTGTAACATCAAGAAACTGGAACTTAACCTAGTCAAATTCCAGTTTAGGGGAAGATTGTTGGGAATTGCAGATTTGAAGATTAAAAAACCACGAGCAAGAATGAAGAAAGAAGAAACAATGAGGGTCTTAATAGTAATATTTAACAGTAGCTTTTCTAGTAAGCTATGTTTAGGGTTTTTATGTAACATCCCTCTACTATATAAAGAGGGTAGGCATCTAGGGTTCAGGTATCCCTTTCCATTATCCTTTTCATTCATCCCTTTCATTTGATTTCATAGTAGTCATCCCTTTCATTTGGTTATCATCAAAATAGGGAGGATGATTTCTGCTTCTGGGAAAGGAAGATGAAGCGTACCCAAAGAAGAAAAAAGAGAAAGAAGAAAGGCAAAATAATTATAAAAGGGGCGGTGTAAATTTTAGATAGGGTAGGGTTAGGATTTTTGAAATTAGTAATACTATTATTATTATTATTATTAGTATTAACAGTATTTTGTGCACCCCGTGTCCCGCTGTATTAAGCTATAAACGTAGACCCGGTTTGGTAAAAATATAAGAAATATATTTATGGACACGTTTTCATAAAAGTGATATAAAAATAGAGTCGTTGACTTCGATAGTTATTTTTTATATTTGAGCCATAACTGATGTGATGTCGGTACGCGTGTGGTGATATTTTTCAAAAAAACCACCGTAACCTCTTGTTTTTAAATTATAATCTTCCGTAACTACTGGAAAAATAAATAATTCGTGTTTTTCTAACAAAATGAAATAATGACGTCTTTAAGAAAATAGACCGAGAAATTGCCGGTTGTCACACCTTAGCTGTTGCCAAAGCTATCAACACTCTAACTATGGCTAACTTTGCTACAGAGGAAAAGGTATGCTTATAGTCTCGGCCTTCTTGTTGTTTAAACCATCTAATTGCCAATCTAGCTTTAAGCCTTTCCACAGTGCAATTTGGTTTAAACTTTGTTTTGTACACCCATTTTGATTTGACTGGTTTGTTCTTAGTGGTAGTGAGGTTAACTGCCAAGTCTCATTTTGTTCTAAGGCTGCAAGTTCTTTGTTCATTGCATCCACCCAGCCTTCGAACTACTTGTTTGAAGGTGGTAGGATATGAGGTTGTGAAGACATCGGCAAAAAAAGCTAGATGCTATGAAGGAATGTTTTGAAAATCAGAGGACTTGAATAAAGGATATTGCGGTTCAAAAGTCATGTAAACAACATTACTGGTAGAAGCTTTTGGTGTAATGGAACCCTTGAGTCGAACAACTTTAGAAGAAGTTCTAGTAGACTTCCTGATGGTTGGAACATGATGAGTGGTGTTAGAAGGGTTTTGTATGGTTGGATTTGAGTCATTAATATATGGTATATGGTTAATTTGGTTGATAGTTTCTTGTGAAGGGGTGTTTGGGTTAACAGTTTCTGGTGCAAAGTTTGATGTTTCAGAAGGAATTTCCAGTGGGCTATCATTAGCAAAAGAATCACCAAAACATGGGAATTCAGTAACTGAATGAGAGGTATCAAGAGGCTCATTTTGTTTGAAAGGAAACTTGTTACTTGGTGAGTTTCCAAGTTACAAAGTTTGTACCCCTTTTGATCAAAAGGATAACCCAATAGAACATATTTTATGCCTCTATTTTCAAACTTATCTTTGTGAGGTTTGGTGACTGCAACATAACATAAGCACATTATGACCCTTGGTTGATTAAAAATTGGTGCTTTGCCCTGAAGAACCACTCATGACGACTTCCATTGTAGAAGCTTAACTGGCATCTTATTTATCAGGTAAGTAGCAACTAAAATGTAGTCTCTCCAAAACTCAATAGGTAATCCTGCATGAACTCTATTTGCCCTTGGAGTCTCTAATAGATGCTTGTGTTTTCTTTAAACTATCCATTTTGCTGTGGAGTATATGCAATTGACTTTTGATGGATAATTCCTTTAGACTGAAACAATTCTAGACATGTTTTATTGACTAATTCAATGCCATTGTCAGTCCTTACAAATTTTGGGTTTCCTTGAAAATGATTCTCCACATAAGTAAAGAAATTAGACAATAAAGCAGGTATTTGGTCCTTTGAATGTATCAAGTAAGTTCATGTTGCCCTAGTTTTGTCATCTACTATGGTAAAGAAATATAGGGTTCCATTTAAAGTAGGTTTCCTATAAAGGCCCCATAAGTCCATATGCAATAATTAAAATGGAGTATTTGCAAGTGTATGACTAACAAGAAAAATCAATCTATTATGTGTGGACAACATAAAAATTTCACAAGTAAAGGTAGATACATCAAAGTTTTTACAAGCAGTAATATGAACAATACTGGACACAGAAGTGTGTCCAAGTCAGGCATGAAAAGTATGATTGTCTACATTGGAATTAACATTGACAGCATTGCTAAAACCATTCTTATTCAAAACAAAAGAAGGAAGTAAATGTTTGTGGGAGTCATAAAATGCAGATACTGCAGTAGAGAAAAAAAACAGGGTCTGTGATAGGTTTGCAAATGTACAAACATTGTGATCCCTTGCTAACTGCAACTATTTGCTTAGTTGTAAGGTCATGAAACATAAAAGTATTAGGAAAGAATTGAGCAGTTAGGTTTTTGGTTTGGATTATTTTCCTACCGAGAGCAAATTGAGTTGAAATTCATGCACATAAAAAATATCAGATAGTATCAAATGTGGTGTTAAAGCAACGTCACCAAAAATTGTGACGTTTATTGATCTTCCATCAGGAAAATGTATGATGATAGGGTGTTTTAGTTTTCTGGTGGAAATGAATAGTTTTATATGTGGTGACATATGATCAGAGGCCTTGTGTCACTTACCCAATCTAATTCAATATTCATTAATGGATGACAAAATAAAGCAAATGAAGAACTAAAACAGGAAATACATGCATGATGAGAAGCCCTCAACATGGGTTGAAGCCCTCAACTACTGGGTTGAAGCACATCTACCTTATACGCATGATTCACACTATTAACAACCTTATACGCATCCTCCTCTTCCAAGCACATCTACCCCCAAACTACTGGGTTGAAGCCCTCAACATGGCTGTTCACCTCTTAAATATTCTACCCTCCCGTGCCATTGATAACGACATTCCCTTTACACGCATGTTTGGCACCTCACCTGACTACCGTCTTTTACGTGTATTCGGGTGCCTATGTTACCCTCATATAGACACTAACCACAAACTTGGACCACGAGCCACACCATGCATATTTTTGGGTCATGCCACCAATCATCGTGGCTATCGTTGCTTAGACCTAAACACCAATAAAATCATTATATCTCGCCATGTCACTTTTGATGAAACCGTTTTTCCCTTTGGCACCACCACACCCACCGTGAAACCATCCTACGACTTCTTAGATGATTCACCTAACATCATTTCCAACCTTATAAAACTAACCCCAACTCCACCAACACAACCAACTCCACCTGATCCTACACAACCAACCTCACCTCCTTCACCTATACCAGACCCTCCTCCTACACAACAACTTCACCTAATCCTACACAACAACTTCACCTAATCCTACACAACCAACCTCACCTCCTTCACCAACTCAACCAACTCCACCAACACCCTCAATCACCTCTCCCACACTCCCAACGGCCCCCATTTCCATTTCCCAAGAACCCCCCCATGTTGCTGACCCTAACTCGACCACGCAGTCGGTTCATCCCATGGTTACATGTTCTCGTGTCGGGACTACCCTTCCCAATCCCCGTTATGCTTGTCATGTGTCTACCGTTTCCCCTTTACCCCGTTCATATAACGATGCCTTTTATGACCCCAATTGGTTAAATGCTATGTATGATGAATTTAATGCTCTTATTAAAAGCAAAACTTGGATTCTTGTACCTCGTCCTACGGCCACCAATATTATTCGCTGTATGTGGTTATTTCGACACAAGTACTTGGCTGATGGTACTCTCAGTCGCTACAAGGATCGCCTTGTCGCGAATGGCAGCACTCAGATAGAGGGGGTTGATGTTGATGAGACCTTTAGCCCGATTGTTAAACCTGGCACTATACGCACTGTTCTCAGTTTGGCTGCTTCTCGACATTGGCCGGTTCACCAGCTTGATGTTAAGAATGCATTTCTACATGGGGATTTATCTGAGACTGTTTACATGCATCAGCCACCTGGTTTCCGTGATACTGAGCACCCAGATTATGTTTGTTTGTTACGCAGATCACTGTATGGGTTGAAACAAGCTCCTCGGGCTTGGTTTCAGCATTTTGCTACATATGTACTTGGGCTTGGCTTTACTCATAGTCGTTGTGACACCTCTCTGTTTATCAATCATCAGGGGACCGATACTGCTTATCGTTTACTATATGTTGATGATATTGTACTGACCGCTTCTTCTGATAGCCTTCTACAGCGTATTATTACATCTCTACATCAGGAGTTCTCTATGACAGACTTGGGTACACTTAACTATTTTTTGGGCATATCTGTTACACGTGACTCTTCTGGTATGTTTTTGTCGCAGCGCAAGTATGCCACAGAGATCCTTGAGCGTGCTCACATGGCTGGTTGTAAATCCAGTCGGACTCCGGTTGACACTGAGTCTAAACTGGGAAATGATGGCATCTTGGTATCTTATCCCACATTATACCGGAGTCTTGCAGGATCACTTCAGTATCTCACTTTCACCCGACCTGATATATCTTATGCTGTACAGCAGGTGTGTCTTTATATGCATTCATCTTCTACTACCTCATTGGTTGCTTATTCTGATGCTGATTGGGCTGGGTGTCCATCTACTCGGCGGTCCACCTCTGGCTACTGTGTATTTCTTGGCAACAATTTACTCTCATGGTCCTCTAAGCGCCAACCGACACTGTCTCGTTCTAGTGCTGAGGCAGAATATCGCGGGGTTGCCAATGCGATTCTTTGAAACATGTTGGTTGCGGAATCTTCTTCGAGAGCTTCATACTCCAGTTTCTTCTACAACACTTGTATATTGTGATAACGTTAGTGCCGTCTACATGTCCTCGAATCCAGTTCAGCATCAACGGACCAAACACATTGAGATTGACATTCATTTTGTTCGGGATTTGGTGGCAACAGGTCAAGTTAGAGTACTTCACGTGCCTTCTCGTTTTCAGTTTGCGGATATCTTCACTAAGGGACTTCCCTCAGCTCTTTTTGAAGAATTTCGTGCCAGTTTGAGTGTTCGACGTCCTCTTGCTCAAACTGCGGGGGAGTGTTAGTAGTATTATTATTGTATGTTTTGTACTTAGGCCTTCTACCTAGTTTCGGGCTCAAGCCCATGACCATATAGGGTTTACTGTGTATTTATGTGTCTCGTATGAGACTTTGTCTAGGCAATCAATTACAATCAATAATATCAATCATATTATTCTACACTTAACCTGTGGCCTTCCGAGACACATAAATACACATAAATACAAAGTCTCATACGAGACACATAAATACACAGTAAACCCTATATGGTCATGGGCTTGAGCCCGAAACATGGAAGAAGGCCTAAGTACAAAACATACAATAATAATACTACTAACAAAAACGTTAACGATTCGATTTAACTATTCAAATATACATGACATATAAATGAATCACACACATAATAAAATACACCTCCATTTGTACATGAACTATAACAACTGCCAATGAAACCACCGATAAACCAAATCAAAACCACCGGTAATCAGCTTGAGTACTGCCGTCATAAACAAAAACCATAATAAAATACGCACCCACATAAACAACTGTTTTCTTTAAACTACACCCACAAATACACGAAAAAAACATGTAAACACACACACACACACAAATTAACGCAACCAAATTTTGATAAAAAAAAAAAAACCACACACTATCATCGCTACGCATAATAATCGTCTAGTCTAATAGTACTACTTAAGAATATCCTTGCTGCTATTATATGCAGCCAACAAGCTACAACCACACTTAGAAAACACCGAATTTGACTATAAGAATGGCATTTCGTTTTCCACCTCATCATTTCGTATTAAACAAAAAGGGTTGATGAAAATTTTTAAGTATGTTTATTTATTTATTAAAGAAACTTAAAAAAAAACCCTATGGAATTGGATCGGCTAACATAACCTCTCATGTTTATTCAGACATGAGAAAATCCCAATCTTATGATATGTCCTTCAAGGGGAATTACCCGTTACCAACTGTGAACTAAGAAGGAAAACGGGCCATTTGATCGATTAGTATTAAATGTAAAAAACATACAGTAGATACAATATTGACCTTTTGTTTACAAAACACAAGGAAATAAATTGAACTTATAAATTAATTAACTTGATAAAACCGACCACAAAACATATGGTGATAAAATTCTAAATTTATTACTTACAACCAAAAATAACATTTAACATATAATATTATAATGGAAAATGAAATAGGTAAGCTACCTGTTTAGTTTATACATTTTCTCTATGGATTGATATAATTAATTTGACTTCGTAAAACACCTTATCGTTTGGCATGTGTAATTACAAAGTTCATTTTGAAAAATTAAATGATATTATATAATTAAATTGACTTCGTAAAATCACTTATCGTTTGGAATTGTACAAAGTTCTTCTGAAAAATTAAATGACAGTATAATACAAGCTTAAATACATGTCTAATTCATACATCATTTGACAAGTCTATTATACATTTTCTCTTATCAAATTCTCACAAGTCATTTGTTCAAATCAAACAAACAACTCGTTAAATACATAAGTAGGTATGGTTATTAGGCACAACAATCATTTTTTATATAGGAAATTAAGTTAACTTCGTAAAACATTTATAGTTTGACGTGTGTAATAACAAAGTTCATCTGAAAAATTAAATGAGATTATTGGGCGTATATATAAGGCAGTCCAGTTGTCCTAAATCCTTTGATATCATCCATTTAGTTATCTACATTAATTATACGATAATACTATTTCAACACATAATTTTTTTTTTGGAACATTTCAATACATAATTAACTAAGCATTAAATAGTTTCTTATTTAAGCTCGAAACGATCCATATCCTCTTAGACATCTTCACACGTATAGAGCCTCTTCCTATCTTCCTTCCTCTCATTTTCGATATATATACTTTTAGTACGTAGTAGGGAAGGTGCAAATGAAAATGGCATCGAGGGTTTTGTTAATAATGATGTTAGCATGTTTGCTGTTAGCGGCGTCGAGATCAGATGGAGCTACTAGTCATAGAAGAATTAGAAGGAATGCATACGCGACCATGATGTACATGGGTACTCCTAGGGACTATGAGTTTTACGTTGCTATTCGAGTCATGCTTCGTTCTCTGTCATTCAAGCTTCGTGTCGATGCAGATCTCGTTGTCATTGCTTCAATGGATGTTCCTGCTCGTTGGATACAAACTCTGTACGTTCGTTAATTTTTCATTCATATTAGTTAGGTTAATTGCTTGTAATGTAACATAATTGTCACTTTTACGTATATACACAACTTTCAAATTTTGATTATTACGTGTATTTTGTGACCAATTTTACCCTTAATAATTTCAAATTTTGAAGGGTAAAATGGTCATTTTACATAACAAAATACACACAATAGTTGAAATTTGAAAGTTAGTCACATAATAACAAAAATACATTTTCAATATTAGTTATTATTATTCATCTTTAATTTCCTTTTCTATAATTAACGTTACATGCGTATGCATTTGTATTATATCGTATCCTTGTTCACTATGATATACAACTATTTGGCGTAGTTTTGCAAGTTAGTAAACTTTCTATGAAAGGCAAATTATTTATTATATGTTATTTTGTGCATTACACATTACGATTGCTTATAACAATATAATAAGTTCACAATATAGATTTAGAAGCATATCTTCCCACTTGTTTTTTCTATTTCAGTAATCATAATTTTCAAAAATGTTTTAAATTCATATGATGAGTTTTATTTGGATGTCTATTCTCGTAATTTAATGTGTTTAATGCTTTTAGGAGTTTTCATTGCATTGCACATATTTAGGATCGTTTAAGAGTCGTTTAGCAAAAGCTTTTGAGTATCATTATCGTAATGTGAATGTTTCAAGCTTTAAACGTGTTTGACACAACTTAAATAAAAGAGCTCTTTTCTATAAAGATGTATAAATAATGGGGGTGATACTCACACCACATCTTTTGATGCATGCATCATAATTTGTGCATTACAGTATTGTACGATACAAACTGTAATGCACAAATTATGATGCATGCATCAAAAGATGTGGTGTAAGTATCAATTCTCATAAATAATTAACAGGAATACATTTTATCTTTGCTGTAGAATGATAGTTTTCCTAGAGATAATGATTTGGAAATGAATTCACTAATTCACACTTCTTTTAGTCTTTATCAATAAGAAAAAACACCATACATCTAATTATTGAGTATTGACAAGTTTTGAATAGTCAGTGGAAAGCTTATATTCAATAAGAAAAAATAATCATTTGAAGATGTACTAAACCCTACATGTGTATGTCATGAATAGTAAAAACTAAAATTTCTTATGTCAAATAAAAAATGAAAATTCTAGTTTAATACAAGAAAAGAATGAGTGTGAGTTCTTATTTGCTTTCGTACTAAATTTTCATTTATATGTTGCCTAATTTAGATCATCGGATAAGGCATAAAAGTCTTCCATGATACTTACTCTTTTTGCTTTGTTATATTTACGAAACTTGTATCAGAGCGTTAGGTGTCATAGCTTGAGCCGTTTCGTCAGTTCAACATTTCAACTTATTTCTTTTATATTTTTTATGAGTACATATATACAACTTTTCTTTATTTTGTTTTCGCCAACATACTTAACAAATACCAGCCACCTTAATTTTATCATGTCTACGTTTAATCATATCAAGCACAAATGCATTACAATTGTAATGTTCAACTACATAGTTTTGCTAACCATAACTCTAAAAATTATAGTAGATTACGAGTAAACGCAAATGAAATCACTAATCACTATAGTCTTTTCCCAAATTAGCTATTTTTATATAATGTAAACGAGTAGATGCTAGAGTTTAGGTAGATCATAGTTAATTAACATAAATACTATTTAGGAATTGTTCACACCTTTTATATAAAGAATGGAAATATATTCAAATAAACATACAAAATGCAGATTACAATCATTTGTCTTATTAGCTGAATAATTTATAGTGATTGCTACAACTTAATCAAAAGATTATATATTTATGTGTTTACATAACATTTGTCACTAGTCTGAGCAAGTCAATAACTCAATGGTGCCACTTAACTAGGTCAACTAAATTTTAAAATAAAGGTGGGAATATGTTTTAGGTGTTTCTTGTGATCAGTTTTATATTATGTCAAAAATTGATCTTCCTCCACATGCATCATCAATCAAATGTCTCGGTAAAAGAAAGTCGATCAGCCGTGTAGTAATGTGACTCTCGTGGCACATGCTGCAAGATCAGGATTCACGACACTTTTTATGAGATAAAACTAACAAAACTCGTACTCTGTATAAGTAGCCGAAGTTGGATTACAAATAATTAAAACAAATTTAAATTAAGATGGTGTATTATCGTGTTTGACAAAGCCAGTTAGATTTGGCGAGTAGTCAATTTTTTTTTATTATTTTTTACTTTACATAAATCGATATGTTAGATTTGATTACAAGAAGTATATTTTTACAAATTGTGAACAAATTTTCTAATCTATCAACTCAAAAGTTGAAAGCCTTCTTGGGCGTGTCAAACAATTTTCGTTGCATGTGTAAATTGTGTACGAACAATCTTCTTTAATATGTAATGGCTCAAATTTGAAATGTTTTGTAAGTATAGCAATTAACATACTTTATTGCCTTTAACCCTGCTAATAAAGAATTAACTTCATATAATGCGAGGAGAAATATAATTTATGTTTAAAAGCTTAAGTGGATACTAATTCATGTTGTTAATTGATAACAGTGAAGAGGAAGATGGTGCAAAGGTGGTGAGAGTTGAGAACCTAAAGAACCCGTACAGGAGTGACGATAGCCATGACAGATTCAAATTAACACTAAACAAGCTCTATGCGTGGAGCTTAGTTGAATACGATAGGATTATCATGCTTGATGCCGATAATCTTTTTCTCCAAAATACGGATGAATTGTTTCAATGTGGCCAGTTCTGTGCAGTCTTTATCAACCCTTGTATCTTCCATACTGGCCTTTTTGTGTTGGAGGCACGTAATTTCTTTGTTTATATCTAAGAGGTGTTTTTTAATTTTTTTATGGTAGTGATTATTGGTTTGAAAATTATTCCAGCCATCGACAACGGTATTTAAGGACATGCTACATGATTTAGAATTGGGGAGAGATAATCCTGATGGGGCTGATCAAGGTTTTATTGGAGGTTGCTTTCCTGATCTTCTTGACCAACCGTTGTTCCATCCACCACCTAATGGTACCAAACTTAATGGTACTTTTAGACTTCCTTTGGGCTACCAAATGGATGCTACATATTATTGTAAGTATATATGCATGCACAAATGTTACATACTCTTGTATGATAAGATCTCCCATTGTTAAAGCTCAAGAAACAAAAAAAAAAAATATTTGTTGTTTATTGATTTTGTGATATTGTGAGTAGATCTCAGATTAAGGTGGAGTGTACCATGCGGACCTAATAGCGTGATTACATTTCCTGGTGCATCATGGTTAAAGCCATGGTACTGGTGGTCATGGCCTATTTTACCACTTGGCATCCAATGGCATGAACAACGACGAGAAACTCTTGGGTATGTATGGTTTACAAGTTATTTGCATGAGTATACTATTTAAGACGTGTTAAACGATAAATAGTGTACGTTTAACGAATGTCAATCAAACCTGAATTCATGTAAGTCTAGCCAATGACCACAACAACAACAACCAATGACCGGCATGCCTAAGTATGTGACTAATTCAAGATATTGTATTTCTTATCCTCCTTATTAGTCATATATTTAGGCATACTATTTACTTCTCGTAGCTTATATAAATATTGTGCACATTAACATATATTTTTTTCATACACACGCCCTTAAATACATATTTTAGGGGTTCACGTTCACTTTTTTGACATGACAACTTAACATTCTTTGTTCTTGACAGGTACGATTCTGAGATGCCATTTGTAATAATCCAAAGTTTACTTTACCTAGGGGTTATAGCAGTCACTCGCTTGGCTCGTCCAAGCTTTACAAAGTTATGCTACCGCAGTGCAGAAAAAACCACAACCACCATGCAAATAATCCTTAAGGCGATAGCCATATTATCCATTTTCGTATCCTACACACTCCCATTCTTGCTAGTTCCTCATACAATTCATCCAATATTAGGGTGGACCTTGTATTTACTAGGGTCCTTTGCACTCTCATGTATAGCAACCAATGCCTTTCTTCTCCCAATGCTACGGGTCTTGACTCTTTGGGTAGGGATTGTAGGAGCTCTTATCGTCATGGCTTACCCATGGTATAACGATGGTGTCGTGAGGGCTTTGTCTATTTTCGCATACGCATTTTTTGTTGCACCAATTTTGTGGATTTCAATGGCGAAAATTGGCTCATCTCTTCATATTTCACTTGAAAGAGAAATTTTTTTACCTGGTAGAATCACCGAATCAACTCAGCCTACTAGCTTTAACAAGCTATATTGAAGAAGAAAAATATTAATTTAGAGAGTAGGAAACGAATGAATTTATATATTGTTTGTTCTTTGTATGTAGAATTTTGGTGAATTGTGAAGATTTTGAAAACATAAGTGTGAATGGAACCACTTTAAAATATTATTTTTGTTAGCATTACGACGATCTTCTTATACTTGTCAGTTAAGCGTTCGGTTCATTTATAACCCTCTTATTCTGTTAGGTTTTTGAACAACTTAATTACAAGTGAAGGATATATATAGAAACCAAAATTTGATTTTTGCCAGTCAATAAACAGAACAACTTAACTAAATTAACAGTCTAAACGTTACTCGATCGTATAATGAATCTAACTAGGACTTATAAAACCAATTTTAAATGTATACTTTATTCAGAAAAACAATCACAATGTCAAAAACTCAATTGAAAACCTTATTTTTGCTTTTGTCAAAGTTTCTACATCTGCATGCATTTCTCTTTTGAGGGTAGAGAACACGGTTTCATAGTTCAAGCGAAACTTGTTCTTTTACAATCAATGTCGCCTAATAGATTTTCATTAGAAACAACAACAATCGAGTACGAGAGCTAAAAATAGAAACACTAATATAAGATGTAGGCAATAATATGCATTTGTTGGAGAATGAAATAAGCACATTTGCTACAGAATGTGGAAACAACTTGCATAAAAACAGGTGTGTTGTTTTCTCATATAAAAGCATAATATTACCAAGCACCTCACCTAAAGTCAGGAAAAAATCTAAACATCTATAAACAAATATTTCAAATCCCCTAAGATTATATGTTTGCTTGGTCATAATGACCCTCATTACACATAATGATACTAATCAGAATGTGTGACAGATGATGAAATTTCATGATAAAGGGGAAGAGTGTATAATAATTTGCTGTTAAGCATGTAGTTGTGCTTATCTTTACAGGGACAAACTCCAACAAATAATTTATTTATGGGAGACAACAATTTACAAGCACAAGACTCAAGTCTTATGTTTATGCTAACCATCATGTCTCTCATATGACTTATGACCCCACCAACATACTCATTTATAAATAAATACTTTGAATCATTTTGAGATCTTAGTACCACATACATGTCATCTTTCTAAAGGTTTGTTATCTTTCCTTGAATGTTTCATTTAGGTGTACCAAATAACATGTCTTTGTTCATTCATGCATCTGGTTAATAAATAATACACACATAAACATGATTATCTTTTTTTATGTTTTTTATAATTTTTTCAGGCCAATTAAGCTACCTGCAGGTACATGAGTGCAGAAATATAAACATTTAACTGATCATTAGAGAATGGAAGGTGGGAGTATTTGGAAAAGCAATTCATACCCTTGTGATAATCTAGGAAGCTACATAGAATTCATACCATCTACAACAACATGTGATGATATTCCACAGCCGCAAACTCCATTGGAGCCCATGGAGTTCTTGTCCAGATCTTGGAGTGTTTCGGCTGCTGAAATTTCAAAAGCTTTTGCACAACAGAAGCCAAAACAGTTCATGCTCGAGAAAAAGAATATCAACCCGGTTCCTGAATCATTTGTCACACCACAACCTGTGAGTAGTTTGTTATTTCTAAAATTCATAATTAAGAGATTTGAATAAGCATACTCGCGCTCACCTTTTCGTTTTTATTGGTCTCTTGCAGCAGTCCAAGGTTACGAACATATCAAAGCTTCAAAAGCCTAGACCACCAAAAGGGAAATGGTTTCATCACAAGGACGTTATCATGACAAGTGTGCGGAAGAAAGATAAAGTCCGCGCAGAAAAAGCACAGACCCATGCTGCCTTGTGTGTGGCAGGGCTGGCTACAGCGTTGGCTTCCATTACTGCAGCCGAGAGCAAACACTTGGACGATTCAAGAATGAGCACTGCCCTTGCATCAGCTACAGAGCTATTAGCAAGCCATTGCTCTGAGTTGGCGGAATCGGCTGGAGCTGATCATGATCTTGTGGTTTCTGTTGTGCAATCAGCCATCAACATCCACAGTCCAAGCGATCTAATGACTCTCACAGCTGCAGCTGCAACAGGTAATTCTTCATTCAGTTTTATTGCATTCCTGTGTTGTACTATATAACAGTCAAAGAGTATAACTTTAAGAACCACTTTATTATGAAAGCTCATACTTTTATTATCCAAAATCATACTAGATAGTTAATTAGCAATAGAACAATACTGGTCCTGATGGTGATTGATCCCTTTCCATTTAATAGCTCTGCGAGGTGAAGCAGCGCTTAAAGCTAGATTTCCAAAAGAAGCAAAGAAGAATGCAACTGTAATTCCGTATGAAAAGGGAATGGGTGCTCATATGCTTACTGCAGATCATAGTGAAACCACAAAATGGGAGCATCATTGTACTCAAGACATGCTGCAACAAGTATTCAAAGGTGTGAATTTTATATATGTTTGTAAGATAAAAATGTTTACACAAAGTCTAATAATACAAGCCGACCATATTTGTCGATTGATCAGTGCTCAAATGAATGTCCAGGAGGGTTACATTGGAAGCAAGTTTCCATCTACTTAAACAAGAAGGCTCAGGTAAACTTTTACCTCAAATCGACAAAGAGCAACTCTTCCAGTTCCGAGACTTGCTTATTATGATAAACATTATGGAAATTTCACATGGCAGGTTATTATCAAGCTCAAAAGCAATCATGTTGGAGGGGCCTTTTCCACAAAGAATAAAGGCAAGCTTTAAATTCATTTATACTAAGGTTGCTATTTGCTACATATATATTATAAAGTAGCGTGGTTCATATATTTATACAATTTTCTACGCTTGACATATTGTGTGCCCTGGTTCAATTTTCCTTACACAAAGTGAAATGGACCGACCCTCACATGTTATAATCCAACCCGCAAAATGCATATGTATACACTGAAAATGAATAGAGCCTAACCGTGTTCCCTTCAAATGGTATGATAATGTTATCAGGTGTTGTGTATGGTGTCTGCAATGAGAAAGCTTCTTGGCCATTCTGCAAAGAGAGGGACAATGAAGATGCCTTTTTTGGGGTTAAAACAGCAAAGGGTCTTCTAGAATTCAAGTGCAAGAACAAGATCAACAAACAGAAATGGGTTGACACAATTCAATATCTTCTTCAAAGAACCAACAACATTGAAAATATTAGCCATTCTAAGTATATGTAAACTACCGCTTAGACGAACCTCATTTCAGTTTTAGTTGATGCATCGGTAGTTCACAAGAGAAGGAGAATTTGATGGTTCGTGCATCTACTAGAGTTTCATATTTCCTACTATGCAGTTTTATAAACCTTGTATGATCTCGAAACACACTCTAATGGCGTGAACCTTGTCTCACTTGTTATTTACTTCAATATTTGGATAGGTACCTTCTGTTTACTGTTTAAAAAGTTACTTCCGAACTAGGTTCCAGTTATAGATAAAATTGGTTTGTATCGGGGTGGTGTCGTGCAACTGCATATCATGTAAAGACGCACTTTGTGGGCCAGTATCCAGTGCTTTGAGGCAGGATCTTAGTCAGACACACAATCATTACTGGAGGATTTTCTTCAACTACAAGTTTAACAAATGGACTGCGATTTTGTAAGGACAAGGATCAGATTATAACTAGTGTATGTTAATGAGTTGATGTAAAATAGTTTTAAAATCTGTTATAGTGAAAATCTAAACATGTATTATTTATTGCTTCCCATTATTCCATTAAATTAGATACTGGTTATAATTATATAGAAGGGTATAGACTTAGATGTCGTATAAGATGTGTAAATTTTAAACTCTACGTTGCGTTGCATCTTATGCAATATTATAGCTGGCACTTTAATCTTCTTATTCTTCATTAAAAAATAAATGAAAATTGGGTTCTCACAGAGTATTTTCCTGAGACCCAAGTCATATATCCTTGGCCATATGGACCTTTCAAGGTATCCATAATATCTCGACTAAATGTTACCTTGTATGTTAACTTTTGGTACATCACTCTGAATGTGAGTCCTTGAGAAGGGCCTTCAATCACCATACGTACACCTCGTGGAAGAGATACATTCCCAATAGTGTATCTCGACCTCGGAATACCAACATTAGTCACCGTCCTTGAGTATGTTTTGCTATCACCTCTTTTTAACATAACTGAAAAAGAAGGATAGTTCAACTCTGCCTCTGGTATGCTTTTTATGCAGGTAACGGTTTTCTTAGCGATCATTCTAATTTGCTTGGTTGTATAACCCAACCCACACAAATACAAAATGTAGTCATCAGGTTTAATGTCAAAGACAAGGCCTGGATCGTTGGCTTTTGATGGGTTCACGTGACCTGCACCAATAGCAAAAACGTTTGCGGGGAGCTCTCTTTCTTCTACAATGGCTTTTCCATTTAGGCTTACTTGGGTTGCTGTTGTCATAATTGCAGACTTGATAGCAGCAGGAGACCATTTCGGGTTGGTGCCTTTTAGGAGTGCCGCTACGCCAGCTAGATGAGGACATGCCATTGATGTCCCAGATAAGAGGTTAAACATTACTTTTGTACTTTGTGGCCAAGCTGCGAGGATGTCAACACCTGGTCCAATGATGTCTGGTTTAAGGATTCCGGGACTTGCAAGGTTAGGCCCTCTTGAAGAGAAACAAGCCACTTCTGGAGCTGATTTTACGCCTAGTTTAGTTCCACGAAGAAGAATAGTTGCTAAAGAAGGGGATGAAGTTGAAGAACTCAAATACTTTTTGATCTCAACTCCTTCTTTGTAACCGATGTTTGAAGCAGGAAGAACATGGGGCTCTGGTACTGTAGTCTCTGGACAAACCATTTTTGTGTTGGCAAGAATCATGGCAACTCCTCTAGCGTCCTTAACTACCTTTCCCTTTTCAATTCCGTCAATCTCACCACCCATATCACACAATACTACCTTTCCCTTGACATTAATGTTGTCTAATGACCCTCTACTACATTGCGCTGCACTTTGATCACCTTCTCTACCGGGGTAAACGAGTGGCATTAGCTTTTGATGGAAATTCTTTGGTTGGTATAATGATTCACCGTCAAGTAACTTGTTGTTTCCAAGATAAACCGTCGTTCTGATTTTTCTATCCATGGTACTAGCTCCAACGGTTAGGATCCATGGTGCCTCATTTGACAGCGTGGACTTCGAAGGCCCAGAGTTACCTGCTGAACAAGTTACAAATATCCCTTTTTGTATAGCAGCAAAGGCACCTATTGCAACAGAATCTCGATAAAAGGGTGCAGACTGTCCACCGAGTGAAAGTGAAATCACATCAACCCCATCCTCGATGGCAGCATCCATACCAGCAATTATGTTACTTTCCGGACAAGAATCTTGGCCACATACTTTATAGATAGCCAAGTGTGCGAGTGGGGCCATACCAGTGGCAGTGCCATTGGCATTTCCATAGATATTTACGTTACCAACAAAATTTCCTGCAGCAGTGCTTGCTGTGTGAGTCCCATGGCCTTGTTGATCAACCGGAGAGCTTTCGCTAACAAAGTTTCTCATTCCAATAAGTTTGTTATTACACGTGGCTACCTCACATTTTCCTTTCCATCTTGATGGAGGAAGTGGGACGCCTTTATCGTGAAATGAAGGGTGTCCGGGAGTGATTCCAGTGTCTAGAACCCCAATTATGACCCCCTTCCCATAGTTTGAATCTTTCCACAAACCTGAATAGTGGCGTAAGCCCAAAAACCGTGATGAGTGAGTTGTATGTAACTTAAAGAAACCTTCAGGCCTTACAGATACAACTTCACTTATATTCCTCATCGCCTTTGCTTCCTGAGCCGACATTTGAGCAGCAAATCCTGTGATCACATGATGGTAAGCATAAACTATTTTTGAGTTTTCTTGTGAGGTGACTTTTGACAAAAACGAATAATACCATTCATCACGTTCTTGTCGTGGCTGAGGAAACTCGGGTGAATCTAAGTGAACAATGTAGGTTTTGAGATCATTGGCTTTGATTGTGGTGCAAGTGACAAGCAACACAAAACCGATTATTGGCAACATTTTTGTAGCCGGTGCGCGTCTCACTATAAATTTATGTATGATAATGAAATATATCGATGGCTTAAAATTTTGAGTAGTCTCCTAATTTGTTGGTACAAGTTTCCTTCAATCATCTTAGTGTAGAAAATTTATTGCACCCTTTAAGTATTTGTTAGGCCTTTTACCTATTTTGATTGATTTGGCACAGCTCAAAAGTTATACATGTAAGTAGCAGTTATCATAGTTGTCTGAATTATCATGTCATGAAAGTTAAACCAATTCAATGCATAATAAAAGAATGTTATTGTACTTGTATAGTTGTATTTAGAGAAGGATCATACGACTACAATATAGTGAAACATACATGAAAAAGCAAGGCCGGAGGTTCTTTTCTACATTTGGTAGAACCGGAAGCAGCCTCTCTACCTCAAGTAGGGGTAAGGCTGTCTACGTCTTAACCTCCCCCATACACCGTGGAAGACGATATTATGACCCATAACCTCGTGGAAGACGATATTGGGAGTTACTTTACTTTACTTTCTATACATGAAAAAGCAAACGTGACAAAGCTTAAAAACAAGGAACCAAGTGTGACAAGAGCAACTTTCCTATTGTAGTACAAGATTGGTGATGAGAAATAGAAGAAGACGCTATTCGTTTTTGGTTTTTAGAATCAAGGTTTCAAAATAAAAAATAAAAAATATAAAGACCTTTTATATGTTTCTTCAAATCTAATCATATTTAAACAATCAGATAATCATTTATAAATGTATCTAACTTGTCACACTTTCAAATTATACGTAGCGAATAATTTTTTTCGCAAGTTCAAGTACTAAACTTTTAAATTTTGTTAGTTTTGTGTATTTTTTTTTACCTCCGCAACGGGTTTTGCCAAATAGAACAAGTTACCCTTCGTGTCATTATCTTTTTTGGCCAAATTTTCCATTTGTATATATCCAACTAGGGTGTTAATCGGGTCGGGTTGGTCGGGTTCGGGTCAAACGGGTCGGGTCCAAGTCGGGTCGAGGCTAAAAATAATATACCCGAACCCGACCCTATTTTGAACTCGGGTTAGTCGGGTTCGGGTCAAATCGGGTCAGGTCTAGTCGGGTCGGGTCAGGTCGGGTTCGGGTCTGTGCCATTTACAAAATCATAGACTTTTTTTTTTTTTTGAACGGCACAAAATCATAGAATTTAATTTCTAAAATAACACATGTATAAATGACACATTTTTTTTATTGCATTTGTTTGTTACATATTTTTTTGATCTGTTTTTCTTGTTCACTATAAAATGGAAAGAAACACACTCACGCTCTAACCCGCTTATCTCTTTTCTTTAAAAACATGAACTTTTCTATAACTGTTTATTCAGTCCAAATTAAGTTAATCAATATATAATTAGAGTTTTAATTTTTAAATGGGTCCGTTATTATGATATTTTTTTCTTCACCCCCTACAATATTCCATATACATGTGCACTATCAATACATTTCACCCACAAAATTTAAAACTATATTTCACTATCAAATATAAGGTTTTAATTCATATATGTGTAATGCATGCATATTCAACGTTCATATAAATATTCATATACATGCCTTTAAACATATTTTAAAACAACATTAAGTAGACTTTTAAAGAATATATTTAACAATTAAAATTAAATAAAGATCTACAAAAGTTAAAAAAATCTAACTCGGGTTAGTTGGGTTGACCCGAACCCGAATAAGCAAAGTTTTTGAACCCGATACCCGACCCTAGTTCGTACTCGGGTTAAACGGGTTAACCCGATTGACCCGAGTTAGACTTTGGACCCGAGTAACCCGACCCGACTATCTTTAGTCGGGTTCGGGTCCCGGTCGGGTCGGGATTTTTGATACCCCTATATCCAACTTGTCACATTTTTCATTTATAAATGTATCTACCTTGTCATATTTTTCATTTATATGTAGCTAATAAGTCGTATTATCTTAGGTGGATGTCATGTAGGTAATAAAAAAAACTTGAAAGAAACGAGATAACCTGATACCGGTTAAGGAGACAAAAAAAACTACACCAAAATGACGAAATTTGAAAGTTTGTTACCTGAACTAGCAAAACTTTTTATTCGCTGCACAAAACTAGAAAATATGACAAGTGGGATACGTTTATAAATGATTATCCCTTAAATGAAAGAATGCCGTAATCCGGAAGTGAAAGTTTTGATGCCGATAACATGACCAAAGTCTTAGGGGGCGTTTGGTTGGAGAATTTGAAATTCCGGAATTTTAATTTCTAGAAAATTTAAATTCTTGGGAATTTAAAATACCTTCGCACGTTTGGTTGACAGAAATTTATAAATATTTTTTTATTTTTAATATAAATTTCATAAATATTCTATTTAAAAGTTTATAAAAAAAATTTATAAAAAAATTTTTATAAAAACTTTATAAAAAATTTATAAAAATTTATAAAAAAAGTTTATAAAAAATTTATAAAAAAAATTATAAAGTATTTATAAAAAAGGTTTATTAAAAAAGTTTATAAAAAGTTTATAAAAAATTTATAAAAAAAGTTTATAAATAAAATTTATAAAAAAAGTTTATAAAAAATTTATAAAAAAAAGTTTATAAAAAAAATTATAAAAAAAGTTTATTAAAAATTTATAAAAAAAAGTTTAAAAAAAATTATAAAAAAAGTTTATTCAATAAAAAAAGTAAAATCATATTTTTATGCAAAAAATTAATAGAAGAAGTTTATAAAAAAAATTCATAAATACTCTATTTAAAAGTTTATAAAATAAGAAAAAAAGTTTATAAAAAAAATTTCCAAGTAAATTAAAATTATTCACTTTTTGGAGGCATTCTAATTCTCTCTGTTTTGGCAATTCATGGAATTGTAAATTACTTCATTTGAGTTACCAAACATGATATTTGAAGGAAATTAAAATGCAAATGCCCCCAATATACCCCAATATCCCCCAACCAAACGGCCCCTTAGAGGTTTTAGGGCTATTGCCGAACCAACAAGTTAATTTTTCCCCGCAATTCAGAATAAGAGATAAATAAGTAAGACTTTTGTGAATATCTAAAAGATTATGTGAAAATGCAAATCAGTATTATTTTAAGAACCCATATTTGTTTATATACAAAATTTATAAGGTTAATAGATTACAAATACAAATTATTATACTTTCAGTTTTTGTTCACTTTAATAAATGTATTATTTTTGTGGCTTTTTATCTTATTATATGATGAAGAATGTTCATTAACCTTATTGTACTTAATTTAGATTGGCAAATACTCTTATTTAAGGTTAAAGTTAAAAGATTTAGTCCAAATATATCCATTTGGCAAGCTATAAGACAAATTAAAAGTAAAATCATATTTTCTTATTTGCAAACTGTTAGGAATTGGAAATTCTATAATGAAGCATCGGTCACCCCTAATGTCATCTAGCTTAAGTTAGCTCGTAGACATACTGTTTAGTACGTTATTTGTTAGTTAGTTATTAGCGTAGCTTAGTCTAGTGCAACACCGTGGAGGAAGGACGGGTCTTTACCCATTGTATGCCTGATCCACAACCCGAAGGAGGGAGTACTTTTTTTTTGTATAAATAGCCCTCTCCCTTCAAGGGAGAGGGTTGGATGTTCATTTATAATCTAACCTTTTGTGTGTTTCTCTCACTAGAATATCTCACTTTCCCTCTCTCTAAAATCATATAATCGCCCATATTTGTGATTGTTTGTGTTGTGAAATCCAATATGTTACAAATGGTATCAAGAGCCATGGTTTGATCATCTCTCTTACATATCCTTGGATTTCTAGTGGTTTTATATGGTTTTTGGGTTTGAAAAAGTTTAGTGGTTTTTTCATCATTTGGATCATTTCTTGTGTTAAAGTTTGAATTTTGAGTGTACTTTTGTGTTTAGAATCATTGTATGTACTTGGGTTTTGATTTGGAAAGCTTGAATCACTGTGGTTGAACTTGTTTTGGATTGAAAAGGGTTGTATTTAAGTTTTTCAACCTAGCGACTTGAGTCTCGGATAAATATTCTTCGTAGCGACTTGCTTTGTTAATTTGCAGCGACTTGTAGTTTAAGCCGTAGCGACTTGAGCTTAGCGACTTGCCTATTAAGACAAGCCGACAAACAGTACAAGTTAGTGGAGATTCCACTTCGGCTAGCGACTTGGTTGGGTTAGTGACTTGTCTCTATTATTTCTAGCGACTTGGTTTTATAGTTCTTGGCGAGTTGTTCTTTAGCGACTTGTCTGTTTAGCGATTTGGTGCTCTAGCGACTTGTGTTCAGCGACTTAGGTCTTAGCGACTTGATTCACAGCGACTTGAGGTTTAGCGAGTTGCTACTTAGCGACTTGGTGCTTAGCGACTTGGTTCTAAGGTTTATAGCAACTTGAGTACCTAGCGACTTGGGTAATTAGCGACTTGTCTTCAAGGTATTTAGCAATTTGGTGAATTGATGCAAGTTACCTATGCCTAATATCCATCAACACAATGACATACATCACTGACCCTTTAATCTCCAAAGTACTTGAACTCTATGATACCTCACAGAACAATGAAACTGTCTACTATTCAGAATCTTTAACCATGATTGATTCAGCAAATCATGATCAAAATCCTTCACATTCCGAGTCAAATATCAATGAATCACACTTATTAATGACACATGATGCAAGGCAAATGGAATGCAACATTGAGTCCTTTCAACTACTTCATCAGCATCTCACACAACTGTTATCCACAACTAGGGATCGAACATGCGTGCTTTCTTCGTCGGGACTTATCCTCATTGACAAGAACTGTGTTGCTGAACTTAGAAAAACTGAAGCTTTAAATTACCAAAAAGAATGTATTAATGGATGACTCTAATTCTGCACTTCAAGTAATCTACAACCAATTTCAGCCATTTATCAATGGGGAATATTCCGCAGACTTTGATTAACATGTGACTGGAATTTCATTCAAGAAACATCTTGGAATGGAAATTCATGACTTCATCAACACATTTATCCAACTTATGGATAATGTGGAAATGTACATTAAGGAAGCTGCTCAAGAGAATGATAAGTTGAATGTGTTGAATGGGTGTCAAAAAAATTAAGTGAAAGTTGTGATAAATCGGGTAATGGATCAGTTGAAAGAACGGATGATGTTGATTGCAGAATATCATATACAACAAAGGATGATGAAACCGACTGTACTGATTACAAAGGCTCAGAGTCAGAAAAGCTTGAAACAGTGATAAGGTTTTAAAATGTACCTTTTTGAGGGGTCATTTAAGCCCTTATTTGATCACTTTTGTATCCGTTATTACTTAATAGCGTTCCTTTTCACTTTTTAGGTCTCTTGAAGGCAAATTGCTGTAATGGCACTTATTTGGACGAAAAGGCGCGAATATACGAAGAAAATGGCCAAAGTCAAGAATCGAGACACTCAAAGCTGCTGAATGACAAGGTGACGGCGTCACAGCTTATACGCGACGCCGTCGGAGGATTTTGTGACGGGACCGAAGCCAAAACTCTTATTTTCAAGTGACGACGTCAAGTTATAAAAGAGTAGGCCGTCGTAACTCAGACGGCCTAGATTTGATCCAGACGGCGTCAGAAGCTAAGGAGGACGGCGTCACAAGCACAAGGTGACGCCGTCGCAAGTCTAACGTGGCCAAGACGAAACCCTAACGACGGCGATCCGACGGCGTCACAAAACATAAGGTGACGCCGTCGCATATGTAATCTTATATATAGAATCCGAATTTTTCAGTATTAGTGTGTAATCTTTTGGAGTAAAAACCTAAACCGAACCAAGACTGTCTTGTACAGTATTTTAGGGTTTCAAACCCTATCTTACATCAAGATAAGTGCTTTACTTCATTAATACAATTATGTCTTTGATTATTTGTGTGTATGCTTGCATGTTCTCCATGTCCGGCTAATTTACTTGTGTGTTTGCTTAGGGAATATGAAACTTAATTATTGAATATTGATTGGTTGTCTCTTATCTTAGTTGATTAATGATCTAGTAATGCGATAGGTCATTCGTTGTGTACTTAATGCTTGATTAATCTTTGTGAACCTTAGGTTATAGCACCTTGAGCGGTTGTAAGCTAAATTATCCAAAGAGGCCTTAGAGTAAGAGTTTATGATCCCTAGTGGTATTTTGTAGACGAGACCCTTTGGTAACTTCAAAGAGTTAGGGATAAACGCATACCCTACAACTTTAGACACACAACGCAATTAAGAATAAGGACGTGACAATTCAACCACCAATAGGAGATAATTAAGGAGTAGTAAAACCTAAGTAAACACATCTTTAAACTATCATACGAGCACACAATAATTAGACATAGACTACATACACCTTAGATTAGATAATTAGATAAGTAGAGTAATCGGTAGCAATACCAACCCCCCAAATCCGAAAACTCGAGATTCGTACTTTTCCATTTCCTAAAAAAACATAAAAAAGATAAAAAATAATCTTCCTCAACCCCAACCTTAGCGTAGTAACTTCTCACTAGCATTCCTATTCCCCTAGAGAATGATATCAATACCCGTGGCTTACCCTAATACTACACTACAACGATTAGGTTCACTGCCTAGGGTGTTATAAAACTTGCTCGAAGAAAAGGAAGTTCCTTTGACCCCGAACGACGCGTGTAGCGTTATCAAACAGCTTGCATTTCAGCACCTCCTGTTATGCATGAGGTTAATACAGATGCCATACCAGCAAATGAACCGGTGACATGTGATGAGGTACCCTTAACTGATCAACTTAATGCATTTACTAATGTACCTGATCAATTTGATTCTAACTTTGATTATGATATTGATAAATGTTTCTTGGTTAAGCCTGAATCTAAAATCTTTAAAACAAATGACATGGTTGAAAAAGGAGTTTATGATGAACTTTCAAACAAATACTCAATTCTTGAAAAACATTGTATTTCCTTGGAAATTGCAATACAACAAAGAGAAGAAAGTTTTCTTGCTTTAAAAACTTGCATAAATCCGAATTCCGAATTTCAAGAATTTTTGAAATTAACCACTTAAAAACCCAGATTCAGGACAAAGATTCAACCATATGCAATCTGAAATTAGAACTCTCAGGTCTGCATAAGAAATGTAACATAGGGATGAACAATCCTAACCATGAGGTGAGTGATACGCTTAAATCTAGGAATGATGAATTGGCTCTGTGCGTGTCCAACCTATTAAGGGAAAATGAGTCCTTAAGAAAGAACTTATTGGAGAACAATTCCAAGTTGATAGATCAAACTAACTCCTTCTTGGCTGACATTGATGCCCTCAAAGCCCAAATTCAGGATAAGAGCTTCACTATTGTTGCCTTAAAAAATGAGCTTAGGAAATCTATTGGAAATAGGGTGAACACTAAGTTTGCAAAACCATCGACCTTGGAAAAGCCAATTGTACTGAACAATTCAAAACGTACTGTAATTAGGCAGCCCAATGCTTTTAGAACTGAAAGATTTAAACCATCAAAATCTAAGCTTGCCTCCTAAGTTGATGCGAATACTGTTTTGTCAAAACCAGTCACTTCACTATTTCATTCCGATATGATGAATAAAAATCCCCAGCTTAATTTTTGAAGCCCTAAGATCATGAATATTCGGAGTTCATCTAGTTCTTATAAGAAGCATCAAATGTCTGATCAATCCCCTATGAAACAAACTAATTACAAAAGGACCAATATTTAAAACAGGGAAGTGGCTACATCCAAATCTACTAGCAGTTGTTTCAAATGGATTCCCACTGGTATATTATTTAAGTTTTCAGGATCCAAACGAACTTACATACCTAGATCTTGCCTTAAGTGGATGCCCACAGGAAAACTCTTCAAGAATATTGAACCTAAAGGGATTTCTATTAATGACACTCCTAGATCAAACTGTGCAACATCCCATAGTGAGGTTACTCATGTCACTAACTCATCTATTTGCAATACTACATGTGCTTCTAGTGCAAAGTGTCCTCAGTCTTTTTCAGGTACAATGCTCAATTCAATCATAAACATCATGACTTGGTTTCCATCAGAAATGAAGATTTCTCACTCAAGAATTGTAGCTTGTCAGAATTGATGTACCTCGTATTTTGACTCATGTTCAACTTGAATCAGGACTCGTTCTCATGAATCAGTGTACAAATTAGTTTTCACTTATAAAAAAAAAAAAAAAAACAATCATTTTTTTAATTAAATCAAAATCATTTTTTTTAATTATTAATTAAATCTTTACCCACAATATGATAAAAGATGTATCTCTTGTAATCGATAACATCTACGGTCCTAGAAATGTCATTCAATAATGACACGGGACCATAGATGAAGTTCGAACAAAAGATATACTCTTGTTTTATAACAAGGGGTTAGAATTCAATCAATGTTCATTGATGACATTGATTGAGGGGGAGAATTTTTCAAGTTATCTCGTTATCTCTGTTTCATTCTGCATCATTGTTTGATATGTATTGTGTGCTGCTGCATGTTTATGTCATGTTTCGTTATGCCCTTTGTGTTAGATAGCTTATCTATGTCATGTCACCCTTGGTACTTGTCATATTATTCAACATGCTTTTATCCACTGTATTTGCATGCAATCTGAAAAGTTCAAGGACTGAAAGTGTCCATAGTACAAACTGAGATAGATAGCGACTTGCTTTTCTAAGGGGTAGCGACTTGTCCTTTATCTTTACTAGCGAGTTGCCTTTTCTGCACAAGTACATGGACTGAAAATGTTAACTTTGTAAACTTGAAACTTCATTCTTAAACCATAGCGACTTGACTCACGGTTACATATTTTCAAAAACACAAAAGTTTGTCTTGTTTTCTCTCTCGTGACTTTTTCTTGCTAGCGACTTGCTTGTGGTAAGACAATCTCAACGTTTTTTTATTCATATCATGTAGAATATATACCTCCCCTAACTCAGTTCTATTAACAGATTCCACTGTTCACTTGATCCTCGGCAAAGTGACCCCTTCATTTAGGTTTGTTAATGGATTCGCTTAAATGGGATCACTTGACATGTATTTGATGGTTGTTTTGGCTTAATAGGATAGATTTGATGGTGAAAGTGTTGATTTAAAAGGTTGCTTTTGCGCGTATAATTGTATTAATTGGTTGTGTGTGTTGTGTTGCAATGTTATGATTATGCTTGTGATTGTAGTTGATTGTACTTGTTCATGGTAGCGGTTTGATTGTGTTACTATAATGGGTACATATGTGGAATGGACTGTTGTGATTTGTGTAAGTCTTGTTATGTTCTTGGTAGCGACTTACCAGATAACACATTGTTCTTGGTAGCGAGTTGGTGCACATATTCCTCGTGGCGAGTAATGATATCTTAATTCATTCTTGCTAGCGACCTGCTTTGTAACTGGATGATTTTAACTGTAGCGACTTGGCCTTATAATTTTTGATAGCGACTTGTCTTGACAAGTTAGCGACTTGCTTAAACGTTTTCAAAAAACGACTTGTTAAGTATTTTTCGTATAGCGACTTGTTCTGACAAGTTAGCGACTTGCTATATCATTTTCACAATGGCGACTTGTCACTAATTTTTGTAGCAACTTGCTTTGTCAAATTGTTTAAAGTGACTTGCTGTAATAATTTCATGATAGCGACTTGGTTCAGGTTTTTCCTGTAGCGACTTGTCTTGACAAAACACTCATAGCGACTTGCTCTAACAATTTTTGTTTAAGCAACTTGTATCTGGTTTCTCTTGTAACAACTTGACTTGACAACTTGTTATAACACTTCCACTATTGCATCTTGTCTCATGAAAACCTATTATAGTTATTTTGTTTTTAACTATTTTGACTCAAAACAAATTGTCTCTTGAAAAACTTTGTCAAAATGATTTGTTACGTTGAAGATTACTAAAGCTACTTAATCTATTTCCTAAGCATGTCAATCTGCCTATTGGTAATCTGTCATGTTTGCTACTCGTTATGCTTGTGTCATGAGGTTGCATTAAAAGTTGTTCAGCTAACCTTGTCTAATCTAACATACTCTCGTACACTATGGTTGTCTGTGTGTCTCTACAGAAGTTCCAATGGCTAACACAACTTCATCCGAGAACCTTGCTACCTCTACTCCATCCATAGTTCTTACAGACAATGAAATTATTCCAGAAGATAAATGGGTAGAGATAGGAAAAAGCAACTGCTATGTGGACATGGAAAGACTGCAACAAAATCCAATCTTCAAAGTGGCAGATGATATTCTTAAAAACACCAATTTCTTCAGTGCCATGACCAAGCAATGTACGATCCCTTCCATTTACTTGCAACAATTTTGGAACACCATAACATGGGACAAGATCACTGCCACTTATTCCTGGAAGCTAGATGATAAGGAATTTGAAATCACATCTGACATTCTCAGTAAGGCCCTAGGAATCTCACCCTGTGACCCTACCAAACAATATGTCCCTCCACCTAGTGCGGAAGAGCTTATAGTCTTTCTAATTGGTTTGGGTTATCAAGTTGGCATAACAAGGGCTTCAGATATCATCACCGGACACATGTATCAACCTTGGAGAGCCATGACAACTATTCTCAACTTATGCTTATCTGGCAAAACCTCAGGGTTCGATAAAGTAAGGATACCTATTCTGCAAATCCTATGGGGTCTCGTCAATGGGGTGAACATTAATGTCTCGAAACGTATTTGGGAATAATTCTCGTTGTCAATACACACATTCATCACCGATAGAACAAATGTTCAGAATCAAGCTCAAGGAAGAAAGAAAGTTCACAAACTTGTGATTCCTAGCATCAGATTCTCGAAGCTTGTCATCTAGTACTTGCAACAGACTCATAACTTCAACCCTAGGAGTGAATCAGTCCTCCATAATGCTAAGGATGAATTTGTTCTGGGTAACCTCAAATATGTTGCTAGAGGTGTCAATAAAGAGATCTTTGGATTGCCAATTCCTGATGTTCTTCTCACTGACGACATTAAGAAGAATGACCACTTCAAATTGTACAAGAAAAGGACATCCAGATCCAATGTTGATGACTCTCCCATTCCAACACAACCCAAAGCTACAAAGTCCACTTCCAGTACAAAGACCTCATATGCTGCCCTTCCCAAGAAGAGACGTGACAGATCACAACCTACTGACACTTCAGCACAGAAGCAGAAAAGGAAGAAGAAAGATGTTGGAAAGGGGAACGTTGAAGGAACTGAGATTTCAAGGGGTGATATGAATTTGATTGATGAAGATGAGGCTGCATTGCAACTGGGAATTAAATAAAGCCTTGAAAGCCAGAACATGAGACCACCAGTGGGAGGAGTTGTGTTAAGAGAACCTGAGCCAGTACCACGCCAAACAACTTCAATCACACAAGACAAAGGAAAAGGGATTGTTGGTGTAGATGCTGAACAAGCCGCTCACATGCTTCTGACCATCTCTTCTTCACCTTCAAGAACTACCAACCAATTTGAGCTGAAGAAAAGAAGCATTGAATCATCTTCAGCTCAGGAACCAACTGGAACTGAAAAGGAGGTATCTGAAACACAGGAAGATACACTTGCATCAAGTGATACCCAAACAGATAAGAATGATGAAGAAGAATTGCTGAAAGACTCACAAGAGAACCTTGAGTCAAGATCTGATGAAAACAAGCACATGGAAGAACCGAACATGTCTTCTGGCTCTCTATTCTCATTGAAGAACCTAGATACAGACTTCTCTTTCGGTGATCAATTCTTAAATGACAAACCCACAGACACAGAGTCTCTTAAGCAAGGTGATGAGAAAGAAGAAGCTGAGTCCATGTATACAGTCAATATTCAGCAAGACACATCGACCATTCCTCCGATGTCAGCACCTGCTCAAACAACTGCACTTCCACCCCCCTGAACTTGCTAAAGATCTATCACCTGAACCAGTGGTTGCAATGACTGACACGGATACTCCACCGGCTTCACCACCTCAAACACTTACATCAGATCAATTGCTCGACAAAGCGGTAAAACGAATTGAAGCTCTGGAGAGGCAAGTGCCTAAATCTATCAACATCCTCGATCGTTGTATCCATAAGCTAGAGAACCTTAACTTCGGTCAAGGAGTTGCAGACGCAATTGAGGCAGAGGTAAAAGATGTTGTTGAATGGGCAATGCGGGCTCCACTGCTACAACGATTCAAGGACTTGCCCATTTCTGATATGAGAGTTGTTCTATCCGAAAAGATGTATGATGCTAATGAGCACTGGATGCAGTTCATAAGAAGTTATATGAAACCCTTGAAGAATCGATTAAGCACGATAATCATCTACAGTTTCTGGAGGATATTCGAGAAAGGGAGGCTAAAAGGAAAAGGAGGACTTCAGTGTTGGAATATTTACATAAAGGTCCCAAATCTCCTCCTCCTCCTCCACCACCTCCAACTGGTGGAGCTGGTACTTCTGGTACTGGTGGATCTTCTGGAACGACCACTACACCTCCACCACAACCACCATCATCACCACCAAAACCTTCAAATCAACCAAGTTCATCCAGTGATCAAGGAACTCATAAGAAATCTGCAGCTTGGACCACCGTTGATACAAGGTTCACACCCACATCTTCTACTATCCCAGAAGCTCAAGTACTTCATGAAGAGTCTTATGTCACGGCAGAGTCAGAGTCCGATGACGATGATGCATCCACAAAACATATCCCAAATCCGTCAGATGATGAGGATTGGTTTAAAGCATACGTTTCAGGAGATCGCGCTAAAACCTCTAGAGTAGCACCTTCAAAAGACACAATTTAAGGCTGGCTCACCGAAGAGAGACCTCAAACTCCAGAACCTTCATGGTCCATTCCAGAGTCTGACACAATGATCCCTGACAACAACTGGGCTTCAACAATAACTGCCAACTATGAAGCCCCAGCTGAAGACTCTCTTCTTCATATCACTGGAGATATGGGCAGCTTTATAAAGTGGTTTTGTGAGAAGAAGGGAATCTCGTCCATCACTCCAAAGGATCTTGAAGGTCAAGCATTCAAAATCGTCAAAGTCTTCCACTCATATGCCAATTAGCTTCATTACGGATGGAAGAATGTCATAAGATGTTGAGTGATCAAGTCAGTGAGCAGATCAGCCGTTTCAATGTGAACAAGCCTCTTCCTCTCGGTGGTGAACCTGGGCAAATGACCATTCAGTCTGAATTCTTCTTCAACCATGACCTGGACTATCTATGTGCTCATACTTCTGAAAGAAGACCAACTCTATCGATTTCGAAGATGAAGGCTGCTACCTACTCTGATCAGGGTCTTGAACAGATGGTTTCGGATCAATTCTGGGCAGATAAAGAACAAGAGTATGACATCGCTGCCTCATATGGCATTTCTCATTGGTGGTTCAAGAAGAAGAAATTCTACATTGATAGACATAGTGCTAGAAAGAGTCGCAGAGCTGTTCGATCCAAGCTGCGAATTCTAAGTGTTGTTAGTGTAGAGCTCTTCCCCATCTATGGCTATGATTATCTGAAGAAGATCGTTCTTCGAAGACCAGACCAGAAAGATCATGTTATAGAAGAAAACGACTTCAAACATCTGCTGCCAAGTGACTTTGAAGATCTCTATCTTCTAAACCTCCAAGGACATCTTGACCATCTACCTGTTCGTGAGAAGAAATATCTCTCTACTGCTGTCAATCTCTAGATCAGAGGCTTGGTCATTCGACAAAGAGTTGGGGATTTTCAGCTAGGAATGGAAAGCTACCAAACCCGCGTCAATCTAACAAGACCGCAATGGGAAGCCTCAGGACTTGAATTTCATCACGAATATAAAGTGATTGACACCCCTAAAGCTATCATCTTTACCGACAGATACGGATCACGTATGCTGATGAGACTGTGCGAGCTTTTCAAATTCAGTGATGGAACTCTCAAGATGGTCGAAGAAGAATTGAACTCGAGAGTGAAGCATATCAAACTTGATCTGAAGCCGTGGAACAAAATAAGATTCTGGTCTGAACATGACTTGAAGATGTGTGAAGATTTCATTGCTGCAATCGGACGCAGATTAAAGACTAGAATGATTTATCGCAGCCTTGAAAGTTTTGTGGGTGGTAGACTTCGTGAAGGTCACTACAAGCTGCTTCAAAGAACTGAATGAAGACATCTTCCGGAAGTAGTTTCTGTTTTGTATTTTTGATATGTAAAATGTGGTGTATGTACTATGAACAACTATAATGTATGTAGTAGTGATAGGTTATGTATTGTGGTTTCCCTTTTATCTAAAAAGGGAACTTCAGTGTAGTCTACTTCAGATCTATATAAAACTGGACACATTTTTCTCCAACAAAGTTTTGTTTCATACATATTTAAATCACTTGAGATCCAAAATCTCAAAGGATTTGAAATTTTTGATCGGAGGAGAAAATGTGATATAAATATGCAATCTGATAAAAGGTGACCAATTTGTCTCAAAGTGTATACTGCTCTCCCATATGTGCTAAACACTTTCGAATCTCGAAGCACATATCGAGGGGGAGCATTTCAAAAGAAAATAAACTTTTAAGGTACAAAGATTTATATGTTTCATCATAAAGTACCTTGATTGATTTTCAATTGGTTTCAGTATGGCGGTATGATCATAAATGTGTTTCTAAGAACTCTGTCCTCCTCGTGCAAGACAATTTCAAAAAATCACATGCACAAGTTGAGGGGGAGCAACTTTTTGAAAACCACATCATTTCCCATAAAAATATCTTTATCAAAGTATGAAAAATACTAATTTTGATCGGGAAAGTGATGTTGATAACTTTTAGAAATGGTTGATCAAAGAATTGAATCTTTCACTCTTAAACCTGAGATTTTCAAGTCCTCTTGCCTCCATGTGCTAAAACCATTTCAAAAACATATGATGCACATGTTGAGGGGGAGCTGTTTCTAAGAATATCAAAAACAATTCAGGTACAAAATGTTTTGATCATGTATCACAAGTACTTGGATTGATTTTCAAAAGGTTTTCAATTGGCACTAATGTAACAAGAACAATACCAAAAGACCGACCAGATTTACTTTATGTACAGTGTTATAAGGATGGTTAGGTTAGGTATTGGTTCCCACGATCCGCCAGAACCGGAGGGATCTACCCAGGGACAATCCACTAGATAGTGTAGAAGTCCTTAGGTATATTGAAAAAAAGGAGAAAAATGAGAATATGGGAAGAGTGCGGACTGAGACAGAGCTAGTACTGGAATAAACCCAACAAGGTTCTAGTTATGAAGTCTCGGTAAGCGCTGAAGGGTTTGAAGAATGAAAAAGAATTGAATGTGAAAAAGGGTGAAAAGAAATAGCCCTCCAATAATTCAACCTTAGGGCAGAAACCGGGTTCAATACATATGCTACTGGTGGTTACCAAGGTAACACCGGTATTGAAGACAAGACGTCATGGACCCAGTGACGCACGAGATCATCAAATAAATCTCTTTAGGACACTGTCAATGAAGACTCTCTGTTTCACACAATGTGGAAAAAGAGAATATACTTTTAGAGTCCTACGCTTTATCCTTGTGGTATTGCCAGAACATCTGAGTGATATGCAAACATATTCACGATGAAGATGGAAAGCCTTCTAGAGCCAACATCAAACAAGCTCTTGGTAGGTGGCATGCGAGATCTATCCAATAGATCAACCATGTGACAACTGAACAGAAACAATGGGGCGATTCAAACTTATGAATCAATCCTGGTTCAGGTTATGGATTGACGGATACCTTTGAAAAACCGGTCGTTGTGCTTAAAAATTCTTTTCTTTAGCACATCGACTGTGTACTAATATTTCAAAAATAAAAGGTGTTTATGATTGATAATTGATTTTCTTTAAAACCTTCGTTGTATTGCAAAAACACTTTATTTTGAGCAGTACACGATTGTTTTTCAAATCTCTTTTCGTCAATCAGTGAATCTCAATTCTTTGGTTCACTCACTCCGTGTTGTCTTCTTTGAGACGTTCCGGTTTGAGAACGGCTAGAGCAGCTGCGAAACCTTGTCAAGGAGATTCTTCGAATTATATCGATCACAGGCGTACTTGTACTGATCAACGGGGAACCGTGGTCCGTGTACCTCAATTCAACGAAAGTGATCAAAGACACTTTCGTGCGCTTTATTGCTAACTGTTTTATGCAGGTACACCCCGATGTTTGCAGCTGATCAGAATGGAGAGGTCAATCCATAGCCGCATGCTCATACAACACATTCATTTCTAAATAAATCATGATAAGTGCATCAATGACTCTGATATTCTCACTCCATGCTTCTGCTACGCCGCTGCAAATATCATGAATCAACTAAAGCTTCCGCTACTCTGATAAGAAGAAATCATGATCCAGAATGTGAGCATGTCGGTCCAAAAGTCACAAAGTTACATGATGGCAACACAATAAAGGGTGATCCAGAGATTTACTATAGCTGATGATCTCAAATTAAACTCGAAGGTCATCATGATGTGGATCAGCTCTATAACCTCCACTTAATGTACAAAATAGTTGAACTTTGAAAGAAATCATCACAAAGACACAAAGCCTAAGTACTTTGAAGTATTAAAGTCTACGAGCTCAAGACTGAAGATTTAATAGATTGTTAGGACGCAAATTGTAATTCATGGGGTGACCTCCCTTAGGGGGAGATTGTTAGGAATTGGAAATTCTATAGTGAAGCATCGGACACCCCTAATGTCATCTAGCTTAAGTTAGCTCGTAGACATACGTTATTTGTTAGTTAGTTATTAGCGTAGCTTAGTCTAGTGCAACACCGTGGAGGAAGGACGGGTCTTTACCCATTGTATGCCTGATCCACAGCCTGAAGGAGGGCGTGCTTTTTTGTATAAATAGCCCTCTCCTTTCAAGGGAGAAGGTTGGATGTTCATTTGTAATCTAACCTTCTATGTGTTTCTCTTACTAGAATATCTCACTTTCTCTCTCTCTAAAATCATATAATCGCTCATATTTGTGATTGTTTGTGTGTTTGTGAAATCCAATATGTTACACAAACGATGATATATAAAAAGTAAAAATAAAGATAAAAGCTTACTAAAAATAAATATACGTTAAAAAATAACTTATATGACCGAGTCAAAAGCGACGTGTTGGTGGCATGAAACATGATTTGGACACTTATAAAAAAAAATTAACCAACTATATTTGGTACTCCATCCGTCCTATATTAATTGTCCATTTTGACTTTTTTTTGACATTTTTTTTTATAACTTTGACCTTAAATATATTTGTTTGTGTTATATAATACTTAATGCAAAGTATATGAATGAATTGAGTTTTAAATGTATTTTACAATGCTATAATTTTTATGAAATAGTATATGACACAAACAAAGAAATTTAAGGTCAAAGTTGTAAAAGAAAAACTTCAAAAGTAAAAAATGGACAATTAATATGGGACGGAGGTAGTATTTGGTTACCGAAATGATTTAAATATTCTTTTAAATAGTTATAGAAATAGTTTAGTGATTCAAAAGAACAAAAACAGGAAGTACAGTGACTTATTTAACAGATTTTGATACTTTATCAGCAAATTTTGATAGCACGATAATTTAAAAATAGTAGAGTAATTTAGCTGAATATAAGTACAAAGTATAACAAGTTTATGCAGAGTTTTGCTATATTCCCATTCATATTAATCTTTTTACCTAAAAAACTATAGAGTTAATTACTTGGGCATTTATTTAACTTCTCATTTTTTTTCTAGTTTTATGTAGTTATTTTTTCTTATTAAAATACAAACTTTTGAAATCCGTTTTTTTTTGTATTTTCTTCTTGTAAAATAATCATTTTATTTTTCATCGTTAATAGAGTGGTTACAGAACGTGAAAGTAAAATAGTCATAGAATACACATAAAAAAACAGATTTCAAACTTTGTATGTTTTAGTATAAATAAAAGATTAGTCACACATAAGGGTGTGCACGGTCGGAAAACTGGACCGGACCGGCCAAGACCGGACCGGACCGAAAACCGAGTTCGGCGAAAAGCCAAGACCGAGACCGGACCGAATGTGGTCGGTCCGATCTCGGTCCGTGTCGGTCCGGTCCAACAAGGCCAAATTCGTCGGTTTTGGTCCGGACCGGACCGGACCGGACCGAGGACCAATTTGCCAAAAAGCCGAGACCGCGGACCGGACCGAATGTGGTCGGTCCGTGTCGGTCGGGTCAGTCCGGTCCGGCCGGTCCGTTTGCTCACCCTTAGTCACACAAAGCTAAAAAATAAAAAGTTAAATAATGAATTAATCCAAAAATATACTAATAACATTTTTTTCTAGTTAATAGTAGCAATTTGCAGTAAGCAGTTAGCAGTAGCAGTAGCAGTAGCAGTAGCAATTTAATTTATAAAAGTGTTTGATAAAATAGCTGTAGCTATAATTTTATTGTGTGATATGGTATAATGTTAAATGCTTATTCAAAAAGCATTAGCATTTAAGTTTTTTTCAACTGCTAATTATTTCAAACTAAGTTATTTTTCAAAAAAGCCTAAATTAAATGCTAATCGCTCCACTCGCTACCAAACACACCCCTAGTAGTAGTCAATTTTATCCACTTGACTTGACTTGACTGTCTCGAACTCTCGAAGAAAAACAAAGAAAAGAAGAAAATTGGCGGGAACTGAAATAGGAAAATGGAAGATGAGAGTGGAGGAGAGCGATCGAGCTTCGTCATCGGTCTCATCCAAAATCGAGCCAACGAGGTCCAATTTATTCATTCATTCATTATTATATGCTTAATTTCTGATTAATTAGGGCTCCAATTACATTCATTCATTAAATTCAATTCAATTTCTTCTGCTTTATAACTAACAACTGATTCAGGTTGGAGTTGCTGCATTCGACTTGCGATCGGCATCCCTCCACCTCTCCGAATACATCGAAACCAGCACCTCCTACCAAAACACCAAAACGCTTCTCCATTTCTACGATCCTATCGTCCTCATCCTCCCTTCCTCCGTCTCCGACGGCCTTTCTCATCTCGTCGACAAATTCTACTCCTCCGTCCTAAAAGTCACCATGCTTCGCGCCGCCTTTGATGATACCAGAGGCGCCGTCCTTGTTAAATCACTCGCTGCTAAAGAACCGTCCGCTCTCGGTTTGGATTCTTATTACAAGCAGTATTACCTCTGTTTGGCCGCCGCTGCTGCTACTATTAAGTGGTAGTTACTACTGCTCACTCCGTCCCATATTTATAGATAGGGATGTTTGATCGAGTTTAGGTTATTGCCTTTGTTTGAAACTATTATTACAAACTTTAGAAACAAGTTAATTACTTAGTTAAGGGTAAAACTGTCATTTTGTTAAAAAGTAAGAGAAAGAAAGCAATAATAATTATGTTATGTTTTCTTTAAACAACGTGGGCTTATGAGCTTATTTGATTTCGGCTTATTTTGAGACCTATGAGCTTATATAAGTTCATGAAATCATAATAAACTTATATAAGCTCACAATCGGAAATTTGAGTACTTACTAGTTCTACTACTCACTCCGTCCCAAATTTATAGATAGGGATGTTTGATCGAGTTTAGCTTATTACCTTTGCTCGGAACTATTAGGGTGTGTTTGGTGAAAATAGCAGCGGTAGCAGTTAGCAGCAGCAGTTTAATTTATAAAAGTGTTTAGTAGAATAGTTGTAGCCATAATTTTATTATGTAAAATGGCATAATGCTAAATGCTTATTCAAAGAGCATTTAGCATTTAGCGTTTTTTTGCTTGTAAATGCTAACTGCTAATCATTCCAAGTTTATAGATAGGGATGTTTGATCGAGTTTACCTTATTACCTTTGTTTGAAACTATTATTAGGGGGTGTTTGGGGTTGATTATTTAAAAGTGCGTTTTCAAAAAGTGCTTTTATGAAACTGTGTTTTCCAACTGCGGGGGACCACTTACTTTTCCAAAACGCAAATAATTGATTTTTTGAATTTTTTTGCCAAACACTCATTTTAGATTAATTGCGTTTTCAAAACACAATAAATAGATAATCAGATTCAAATCGCACTCCCAAACACCCCCTTACAAATTTTAGAAACGAAGTTAATTACTTAGTTAAGGGTAAAAATGTCATTCTGTAAAAAGTAAGAGAGAGAAAACAGTATTAATTATGTTTTCTTTAAACGGTGTGTTTTTTGTCGGGGAATAATTAAGGGGTGTTTGTTTAAGCTTATATATCGGCTTATGAGCTTGTTTGTTTTTCGGCTTATATTTCATAAGCCTCAATTTTCCAGCTTATTTGAAGACTTTTGGGCTTATATAAGTTTATCATATTATAATAAACCCAAAAGTCTTATATAAGCTTATATTGAGACTTATGAGCTTATATAAGTTCATGATATCATAATAATCTTATATAAGCTCACAATCGGAAATTTGAGGCTTAGAAATATAAGCCGAAACACAAATAAGCTCATTAGCACATATAAGCTTAAATAAACACCCCCTTATTTTGGGGCGGAGGGAGTAATAATCATAATATGCTTCTTTATGTTTCACCGTCAATTCCTTGTTTATAAATGATTGTTTTCCTCGACGCAGGGTCGAAGCAGACAAAGGAGTCGTCATAACCAATCATTCATTAGTAGTACGTCCTTCTTTCTTTCGCTACTACTTCTAAAAGGGTTGTTTGGCATTGCTTAACTACTTCTATAAAACTGCTTGTTTCACTGAATAATAAGTCAGTAACAAGTTAAACTGCAGCAATCCCAAACACCCCTCTTACTGTCCAGTATTTGATTCCGTCCTTTTTCATTCCTTAGGTGACATTTAATGGGTCATTTGATCATGTAAGCATAGATGCAACTAGTGTCCTTAACTTGGAGCTTATAGAGCCCCTGCATTCTACGCTTCTCGGCACAAGCAACAAAAAGAGAAGTCTATTCCAGATTCTCAAGTCCACAAGAACCACCGGAGGGTATGATATTTATTCATTCGCATCATATAATCCACTACTGTGAGTTCTTATAGAAATTCCCTCTTGCAGGACTAGACTTCTTCGTGCCAATCTCTTGCAACCTTTGAAAGATATACAAACTATAAATTCTCGACTTGATTGCCTGGTCAGTGCTTCTTATTCTTCATGCAGTATTGCAGTTAAGTTCGTATCCATTCTTATTGTCCGGATAATAACGTAATAACCTCATGTCACCTACTTAACTCTAGGATGAATTAATGACGAACGAGCAGCTCTTTTTTGGGCTGTCACAGGCTCTCCGCAAGTTTCCAAAAGAAACTGGTTAGTGCACGTACTATGCAGATAAACTTACTTGTTAATTGGTTTAAATGATATACTACATATTCATGCAGACAGGGTCCTCTGTCACTTCTGCTTCAAGCCAAAGAAAGTTACCAACGAAGTCTTGGGCATTGATAATGGTAGAAAGAGCCAGGTTCTGATATCGAGCATTATTGTTCTCAAAACAGCTCTCGACGCCTTGCCTTTTCTCTCAAAGGTTTCTTTCTTAGTGTGCTTAGAATCTGATATCTTTGTTTAGTACAAAGTTACATTTTCTAAATTGGTGTTAGGTTCTGAAAGACGCAAACAGCTTTCTTCTTGGAAATATATACAAATCTGTATGTGAGAATGAAAAGTATGCTTCCATAAGGAAAAGGTAAAATCCTTGATTTGGTTCGACTTTCAAGTCCATGTTGAATAAAGGAATCGAGCCTTGAAGTTCACTTTGTTTTTATAAAATATAATATGATTTCAGAATTGGAGAGGTGATAGATGAGGATGTACTTCATGCACGAGTTCCTTTTGTTGCTCGGACACAGCAGTGTTTTGCTGTCAAGGCTGGAATAGATGGATTTCTGGATATTGCACGAAGATCGTTCTGTGATACCAGCGAAGGTAACAAAATGGTCTACCTGACTCAATGGTCTCTACTCTATAATATACTTGATGGCTGTTAACTCTAACTGTTTTTAATTCACAGCTATACATAGCCTTGCAAATAAGTATCGCGAAGAATTTAAGCTTCCGAATTTGAAAATTCCGTTTAACAATAGGCATGGATTTTACTTCAATATTCCTCAGAAGGACATTAAGGGAAAACTTCCCAAAAAGTTCATTCAGGTAGCAAAGGAGACATTTGTTCATCTATATCGTGTCCTCAAGTGATAATTCTGATTTATGTATGTACTATTGGGACATAAATAGGTTATGAAGCATGGGAACAGTATACATTGCTCAACTCTGGATCTTGCTTCAGTGAGTATTATCCTCATTATAATGATCATCGTTTAATGATTTTGATATTGGTTTGTTTACTTTTCCTGTGTTTGATCGATGGTCTTATTAGTTCCAACTGTCCATTGCCTGTGTTGATTAGTATGACCATACTTTTTGAAACTAAAAATCCTACGTGAGTCAACATGGCACATGGGCTCGTATTGGTACTCCATGAAATATGAGGTGTATATGTGATCTAAGTGGTGTTGATGGGCTGAAAAATATTCTTTGCTTCAACATTTTGTGTTTTACAATGATCGTTTATATTTAATGAAGAAAACTAGTTTCTCTGCAGTTTCTTACTATTTATAGAGCACATGATTATAATTATTATTGATCTGTTGCATTAAATCTGCAGTTAAATGCAAGAAATAAGTCTGCAGCCAAAGAATGCTATTTACGTACAGAGCTTTGTTTGGAAGGTAAGTGTATTAGGTTACCTTTTGTTGTTATAGTTAAGATGTAAATCCATGCTGAACCATCCTTTCATCCCTGCATATGATATATAGAGTATCATAGTATTTGATTCAATGTGTATCTGTGCTGGGCTTGGCCGTGAGACTCTGTAATTTTGTATAGTGCCTACCATGACTTCAAAAGGATGTATGCCACAGCCTTAATAAGTGCACTCCCCGTTGTTGCAATAGCTTGTATTCTTCCTGATTCCAAAGCGTTTTAGCTGTGTTCATTTTCTTCTATATAATTTTCAAACTGACCACGTCTATTAATAACGCATATTAGTTTATGTGTCAAACAACATATGAATGCTTTTGCAGTTGAACTATATTGCTGTACACTTGTCACTAACTCACTATGCTGTTTATTGTGTGCAAACACTTTCCAGATTAAAAAGCTGTTTTCCTTTCATTAACATGCAGCACTAATGGATGCAATTCGGGAGGATGTCGCTGTGCTCACCTTGTTAGCTGAGATCTTATGTCTATTAGATATGATTGTTAATTCATTTGCTCACATGATTTCAACCAAGCCTGTAGATCGATACACCAGGCCTCAATTCACAGGCAAGTATTCTATGATTTTCCTATTGCTTGGCCTCAGAATGATTATGACATAGATCCTCGGCCTATAATGTCTACTGATAGAGAATGGACCACTGGCGATTGATGCTGGAAGACATCCTATTCTAGAAAGTGTGCACAATGATTTTGTTGTATGTCATATTCCTTTTTCATGAATTGCCGTAGTGCTTTAGAGCTTATCAGTATAAATTTTATATTATAGACGCGTACTAATGTAATGCATTTTGGTTTGATGCTCTTTGTGCAGCCCAATAATATCTTTCTATCAGAGGCTTCAAACATGGTGATTGTCATGGGGCCTAACATGTAAGAAATTAACTAAGTACATGAATTTGTTTGTTGGATTGTATAGCATTAATCACTCGTTAGTTTGCTTGAAGCCAACCCCTCTTGGACTTGGTTCCCACGCAGATCTTTATTTATACCAGAACACCCACCCCTCTCTGGGGAGAGGTTTAAAGCTTCCCAGAAAATATTCTTGCTAGTGCCAATATAACAAAACTTGTTGACCCATAACTCATGTGGACAGACATTAATATTATCTAAATTCATGAATGAGTGATGAGGCTATTATTATCTATTAAGGGTGCAAATTTTGCAACATCTTTCGGAGTTTCTTTTTGTATCTGTTACATAATTTAAATTCCCAAGAGATATCTTTGTTCCACTTTTACTAATGAACGCGACTTTAGTTTCATGCATATGCTATCCTGTTCTTCCTGCCCGCTTTTTGTACCGGGCACTGTCATATTTTAGATTTAGAATGAGGGCTCCCAAAGAAACTTTGTAGCTCAAGTATACTGTTTCGTTCAGGAGTGGAAAAAGTACATACCTTCAACTAATATGTCTAATTATCATCCTTACTCAAATTGGTTGTTACATTCCTGCTCGCTTTGCAAGCCTAAGGGTGGTCGATCGTATTTTTACAAGGATGGGCACAGTTGATAACCTTGAGTCAAATTCCAGCACGGTACACACTACATTACATTTTTTTTTTTTTTTTTTTTCTCAATTTTTCACGAGACTTAATTTTACACAAGTTCTGCAGTATACCAATCCTTAGTATCTAGTGACATGCTTTTTAAAGAACAGTGAATTTTTTATTTTAAATTATAGTTTTTGTATTTTAAATTGGAGGGTTTTCCCTTTTTTACACCATAACTGGACCAATTCATCTTGTAAGTGACTCAGGGTTCTTATTCTAAAAGGCTTTGTCTTAATAGAACACGAGTGTTTCAAGTTGTCATGGTATGGCTTTAAAATGTACTATGGCTTGTAATATGGTCATATTATAAATGTTGCCACAATAGAAATATTACCCTGATGTAGAAGTACAACATATGATCCGTGATATCCTGTGACATGCTAAGCAGCAAGCATAATGCTTGAATGCCAATTCATATAGAATTTCAGCATTTAATTAGTCTACCAGTTGACTCTACCCAAGTCAAAAGCTTTGATTTGCTACAAAAAATGCAGCACACTTCGCTGCATTGGGTCTCCTTTTAAAACTCTATTTGGCTTAACTCAAATGGACAACAAGGAGAAACTTCTCTTTTGTTTTTATCCTTAAGATGAGGGGCATCATTAGTATATGTCTTCATGCATGTGTTACCTTAGGAAGCCCTGTTGTTTCATAGCCCCAGAAAATTCATAAGAACTTGATTTTGCAGTTCATGACAGAGATGAAAGAGACAGCTTTTATCTTGCAGAATATCTCTGAAAGGTATACCAATATTATAAATCAGCACTGGTATCTAATATAGATTTTTCTTTATTTTATTATGCACCGACTTAAAGCATCTTTGATTGGCAACAGGAGCCTGGTTGTGATGGATGAGCTGGGCAGGGCTACATCTTCCTCGGATGGTTTTGCAATTGCATGGAGTTGCTGTGAAAGACTATTAGCACTTAAAGGGTAAGTGGTGCTCTTTATATATCATGCTTGTCGCTAGAGCTATCTAGAAAGTGTTTACAACAAGCAAGGTTTTGGTATTGCTACAAAGATATTTCCTGCAGTACTTTTTTTGCTCTATCAGCAATAAGCCTTGTACCCTAAACCAGTGACTTTAAAAGTCTAAGTTGGAAATGTCCAGCTTTTCTTGATTGTGTTGCTAGTGCAACGGCTTCTCCTCAAGCAGTACCACACCAACCTTCTGTCTCGTATCCTATTTCAAATCAAATCTCCCATTGGCGGCCACACATCTACCTGAATATTCACATTTTTCCTACCTGCCACTGTCGTCATGTCTGCATGTGGTTTTTATGTTAAAAAATAAAATAAAATTGAGTATGATGATACTTGAAAAGGTTATGTTATAAGATCAAGATTACAAACTGCTAGAATCTTGGAATGGATGTTATTTCCCTATTGCTTGTCATTTGGTTTCAGATACACCATATTTGCCACACACATGGAAAACCTATCAGAACTAGCAACCATATATCCAAATGTAAAGATTCTTCACTTTGATGTGGACGTAAAAAACAACCGGTTGGATTTTAAGGTACCAGCTCTTTTAAACTTCATATACGCTCATCTCCAGAGTAACAGCTACATATATTCTGTAATTTCCTGGTTCACATACACAGTTTGAGCTGAAAGATGGATTGCGACATGTACCACATTATGGACTTCTATTAGCAGGAGTAGCTGGGTTACCAAGTTCAGTTATAGAGACTGCCCGAAATATCACCTCAAGGATTACAGAGAAGGTGAACATGCCAAATTTAAGATCTCATGCACTAGGTTTTTTTAAGTTCTTGCTCACACTCTTAGGTTTTGACCCTTTGTTCTTAATTAATATCTCCAATAGAGTGATCCACAAGATTCCTTCATTTTGATTACACTGGTGCGTAAATTCTCAAGGCATTACGGCCCGACACTCGGTGTGTCAAATGTCGTAATTTCATGGAAGGGGAAATTTAAATATAAAAGAATCGTTCTCAGGATATGAGTAGTCTAAAAAGATTAGTAGTATTACAATATGATTAAAATGGACAGTAGCTTATAAAAAGCTCACCCGGATGTTTTTCAGCCATGATGTTGGAAGATTTCACCAAACTAAGGAAATATGCATTAGATGGGATTGTAAGGTTAATTTTATATACGATGAAAGGCTATTTAGACATGTAATACTATTTATTAGAGTACATATTATATTTGTTTAGATTAGTGGTCTTCAAGGGGGACTATTTGCTGACAAATTTTGTTTTGGTTATAAATAGGAAATGAAGAGGAAGGAAGTGAACTATGAGCAATATGAAAGTATTCAGATGGCATATCGAGTGGCTCAGCGTCTGATATGCTTGAAATATTCAACCCAAGATGAAGATTCCATCAGACAAGCTCTTCAACATCTTAAAGAGTGCTACGCCAATGGTACCATTTAGATTTGCGTTATCATGCATGTACTCTTCCAGTGTTGTAGAAACCTGTTTATATTAAAATTGTTTTTTGTCACTTCAGTTAAGTCCCTTAGCAAGTCATTAGGCCCATTTATGTATGTAGGGCTTACCCATGTTTAGCCTATACCTTATTAAGCTCATATAGTAGAAAAATGGTCATGTTTTGGAGGTAATATTTGTCAAGAAGTAGACCATCATTCAATTATCTTTGTTTCTAACTGGAAAGCATGATCTGAACATGAGACGATCTCATTCATTCTTATCCGATTTCTACACGTAGGCATGTGTCATGCACGTGACGGTCGGTTTAGGTTATGGTTTATATATGAACCGAGTTTTAGATGAGTGAGTTAGATTTGAGAACATATGCTGGTTTTCTAGAAACGAATGCAATGGCGATGGTGGGAATATAATAATGATTATGTTGAAATGGTCCAAAAGAAGCTAAGGTACATGCCTATATTATATATGTCGTGAGGAGAATGGTCCTCTTTCCCGTGACCTTTAACCCAAAGGAAGTGGACCTATTTTTTAATCTACAGTGGTTCATCACATTTTTTTTCTTTTTCTTTTTATATATAACCCAGAGTTACACCAAGTTACAGTATGCTTTTCTTCGGGTAAGGGTTATTGCCCAGTGAAGTATATTAGGGCATGCTTGGTTTGGAGACGGGAATAGCAATGGGAAAAGTAAAAGGAATATAAAAAGAATATAAAGGTAATCAAATTCATTACCTTCAAGTTAGCGGGTAATAAGTGATTGCATTATATAGTACCAAACATCATTAATTATTATGTTACCCATTCTTTATGGCACATACCCCTTAACCAAACACACCCTCAAGCTCATAGTGAGGGTAAAGGTTACAATGCATTTGTGTTTCTCATTCAGTGAATTATTTAGTTCATAATTATAATTTCACTGTCCATTCGCATATAATTACGATGCTTTCGTATATAACCACGTATAAGCAAGAGCATGCGAAGCTTTTCTATCATAATGCACGGTAGTATAAATATCAAAATGAAAGCACGAGTTATTATAATATGGAAATGAATACACGATATTGTAGATCTTGCAACAATGCAAGTAATTTAATTCCTCTTTAAAGTTTTAATAATGATATCTGGAAGATATTTTTTCAAGAGTCGTTATGTGTTATTAAGCACACATAATGTCTCGGACATGATATCAATAATTATATTATATCAACATCAACCTCAACACTTTGCTAGTTACACAAAATCAAATATTTCGTCTAACAAAAAATTATATATAAAAAAACTCGCACATACGCGACTATCATAACTATATAAATATATAAAAGTTTTAAATAATTAAAAAAAAAAAAAAAAAAAAAAAAAAACTTTATCTAAAGACTTCGTGTATGTTTTAAGTTAAAAACTAGTCGGATACATTGATACAAGGGGAATGGATCCAGTAAGAAGAGAAAAAAAAATAAGAAGAATGAAAAATGTTTGTAGCCACATATTTCAAATTAAGAAGGAGAATTTCATAGGAGATGCATTTTATTTTGTAGTACAAGATCTAAATACGCAATGAATTACTCATTCTACTTTTATTTCTCATTTGATCCTTACTCTTGATACAAGAGCGATTCTCAAATGTGAAATTGTTTCCCTAACTAGCATACATATATAAACCTAGAAATAATACTCTTGGAGAAAAAGTCGAAACATTTTCGTTACAAATTGACCTGTGAGATTCTTACTTCAAACGCACTCATATCTACATGTGATTTCGTCTCCAAACTTTATTTTCTTTTCTTTTGTTATTTCTACTTGTAGCTATATATGCAATAATATACTACATTTAGAAAAAAATGACAAATAAAGTTAAAAAGTAACCTTGAAACGTTCGGGTTTGCATCTTTTTCGCATTATCATATAAGTGTAATAAGTGTCGATTTGGCTTTTTGAGTCTTTAATGTTCAACTTGACTTAAATACTTTTAATTGTATTGTATATAAGTTGATGCAATATATATGAATTGATTGGATTTCGGATGTATTTTCATCATATAACTTTCATCAAGTGTTATATAACACAAATAAAATTATTTAAAGTCAAACTTGAACAAAAAAGACTTCAAAAAATCAAACTTAACTCTTATTTTAGGACGGAGGGAGTATATAGTTTTAATACTAACTAATAACATACCTCTCCCTAAAGTTTGATTTCAGTCAACTGATCAACTTTGACCTTATCTATTTTTGCGGGTGTTATATAATACTTGATGAAAAATATATGAATAAATTGGGTTTTAAGTGTATTTTTCATTGGTATATTTTTTCATCAAGTAATATATAACACAAAAAAAATATTTACGGTCAAAGTTGAACCAGTTTGACTCTGAAAAGTCAAACTGGACATTTATTTAGGGACGGAGGGAGTACCAAATTAAGTTACAAAATCAAGTTATAATAGTATAAGAAAGTACCTTTGATACTATATGCTATGATCATGACAAGTAATTACTCATTTTTTATTTGTCAATATTATGTACATAACCAGAACACAAAGTCATCAGATGCATTTAGGGAAAATCAAACAAGACTATATACCTAATTAATTTTTGAGACCAAGTGCATTTAATAAAAAATCAAAGTTTTTGAACAAAACTTGCATTACGACACAAAAATTCACGAGTGTCCTGGGATCTTGAGACCTTCCCTGGTTCCGTCATATCTATCTTTATTGTTGGTAAGTACTGTAGTAATTAAGGAAACTTGGTATCTACTCCACTGGCACTAGCTAGGAGCCATGCAAAACGTGGCCAAAAATGAATTTCATAAATCTAGAGAAACAACGTAAGAAACAAATTTAAATTAGGTTTCTAAGATCATAGATATAGAAAATGGCTTTGTCTAATTAATTAATAACTACATACAGTTCCACAAGAAATGATCTTCTGGCCAGAATTGATCAGTGATTTTGTCTGGCAATGTGTTGAAAAAGCGATGTCGTCCTAGATCCATGAATAGGTCCGGTAAATCAAGAAACGGGTCATCGTTGGTCATGTTACTATGATCACTAATCTGCAGTTCAGTATTAGATTCATGATCAAGGTGTGCGGCTTTGAGTGCTGCGTCTTGGATGTCTCTAGGTGAATTGGACTTGGGCTTTGGGAATTGGTGAGCGAGTTCGGGGAAGTTGAGGATAGCAGCGTGTCCTTTGATACTGATTGCAGCCACATCATGCGCTCGAGCAGCCATCTCTGGTGTATCAAATGTCCCAAGCCATATTCTTGATTTTTTCTTTGGCTCGCGTATTTCTGATACCCATTTGCCCCAGCTCCGCCTTCGAACACCACGGTAGACACCTCCTCCATCATTCTTGTGTTTTGTATTTCTAACTTGATCATTCAAATCTTTGGGACGTTTGTTGGTGGTGGTGTGATTCATGTGTGTTATAGTAAAGTAGTAGGTAAGTGATTTATTGTACAAGAATAATATGGGCAAGTGACATTCTTATATACACAATGCTCTTCTTTTGCCTTTTTCCCTTTTCTTTTCTTTTATGTCATAATCACCTTACTACTAATTTATATCATGCAAACGTTTCCTTTAATTTGTAACAAAATATAATTTATGTTTTTCAAAATGAAACATTTCCACAAGGGTGTAAAACAGCCCACAAGTTTCCATCGTTTTTCCTTTCTTGACGCGTTGTTCACCATGTGGCTAGGTCACACATAACGCGTGATCGAGCACAATTGAAGAGCTCAGGTGCTTGCGACCACCGAACGCTAATAAAAGTTGTTTGTATGTGTGAGTGTGTCGTGGAGTATTTGTGCGCATGTTAGTTTTGTGTTGATGTGGCACACTACTCGCCATATCATTACACCCGTTTTAATAATCAAGTTTAGTGTACGTTGTTAATATTCCTTTATTATCTTTTTCATTCCAAAATTATTGTCCTTCGATAAAAATACATAGTTTAAGAAAAATAATTATTGCAGTGTTTTTTGTTTTCACTTTTTGCAAAAAGAGAACGATTTTACGTTTACGGTGTGTTCTTGAGTTTTGTTCATAAAGAAAATGGATGTAATGTAAAGTAAAACACTTTTCTCCACTTTTGGGAGGAAACACTTTACTTCCAATTACTTCCAAATAGCCTAAAAATCTCTCCACTTTTACTTCCTTTTCCTTTATAAAAAACTCAAGAACATGATAAATTTTTTGTTTTCTTTCATTACTTTCCCTTTCCTTTATAAAACTAACTTGAGAACACAGTGTTAGCTAATTACTTAAATCTTTCTTTAAACTTTGTAATAATACTTTCAAGTAGGAGTAATATGACAAATTTGATCAAACTTTTAGATTTATTTTTAGTAATGGACAATTAGTTTGCGACAAATTTAAAAAAGAGATATGGACTATTAATTTGAGACGAAAGGAGTAGTTTACTTACGGAAACAAATGCTAAAATGTAAATGAAACTGATCTCAGTTAAAATAAACTCAAGTTGCAATTGCCTTTTGTGTTGATCCACAACATCTATGTTGAGTTTAAGAGAAAAATGCATGGGCCAAGAATAATAATTTATGCACAAAGAAATGGTCGGGTGATAAAGCGTTAATTAGAAAAAGAAAAAGCTTGTATATAATTCGAGCATATACTTTTTTAGACCAACAATTCTTAGCTTCTAGTAACTGTTAGATTTGGCATTTCTCTCCCTTTTCTCAAAGAAAGTCAAAGTGATTCATTGGCTTATTCTTCAAGACTCAATTGCCAAATAAAAACTTTCTTTTTCCTAGTTTGTTTTCACCCATACATAATATACTATCTGATTAAATATATATTTCTTCCTAGCACTAGATAATAAGTTTTCAACTCATTTCTTGAACACTAACGCTCACTTCCCACTTTGGGAGGAAAGCGGAAAGGAACGGAACCGTATGTTTTGGGAGGAAAGTGGAAAGAAAGTCAAAGTGATTCATTGTTCTTGAGTCTTTTTTAAAGGAGGAAAAGGAAACGGAAAGAAAATAGAGATGAATATTTGATAAGTAAATCTTCCTCCCACTTTTGGGAGGAAAGCGGAAAGAAACGGACAATGTTTTGTAAAGACTAATATAGCCTTTTTAAAACATTTGACATTAATAATTAAAGGGCATATATGCAATTTGACCAAATTATTTTCCTTTTTCTCTCACTCAAGAACATGATTATGATTACTTTCCTTTTCCTTTCCTCTATCTCAAGAACATAACAACTAACACTTACTTTTCTTTTCCATTTCTTTTCCCTTTCCTATTCTTTTCCATTTCTCTTCCCTAAAATCTCGATAAACTGAGCATAAGGGTGATGGGCTCCTAGGGACGCAAGCAACGGGGTTTTCGCGGGTGCTCGGGCTCTTAATGGATTTTTTGATATAGTGTTAAATTTTGAAAAAACCATCAAAATGTGTTTCTATATTACCGTTCAAAATACTTTATGTACCCGGTTATATTTAGTCCTGGTTCCGTCCCTGTAAGTTCCGATATTTGAAAGGCCACGTTTTCTCCATAACTCATAAAGTTACAATTTTTTTCTTTCTTATACATCATATGCTAATTTAAAGACGCAACAAATAACAAATCGATCGATAACAAACACCGATGACTTTAAAACAAGCAATCAAACGTTAACCGACAAATTCAAAACGATCAACCAAACAAACAAATTGGCTCAAACGATATTCAATAAAGACAATCAAATCCGAGCAACGAACTTCAAAAGGCCGACTAACGAAGATAAATTTTTTTGAAATTAACAAACTCTGATCGAACAAAATTCCAAAAGAAATGCATGATCAAGTCTTCAAACAACAAATCGATCTACAAATTCAAATAGCAAATTCAGATTCTAATGACCCACTTATGTAATGAGTACGGACCAACTTTAAACTATTATTATCGCGCAAATTCAAGTTAATAAATAATTTGACGAGTTGGCTCTTATAATTCAAACGTCCCAAATATGATACATGATAAGAATCACAACACAAATTCGAATAGCCCACTAATACGATAAGAATCACAACACAAATTCCCAAATTCAAATCCAAATACCTAAACCATATGATAGTCTTCAAATAAAAAGACACTCAAAATTACAAATTTTGAGCTCTAACAATAAATATCGAATTGATGCTAACAAAACATAGTGCACAAAGTGAGCCAAAAGACTAATATGGCTGAATACAAAAACATACGAGTATTCCAAATTCTAACCGAAAAGCTGAATACTAGCTTAAAAGTCCAATAACCACTTTGTAAACACAAATCGGTCTTCACAAACTCAAAACAGCTCAATTCTTCGATTCAAAAACCAAAAACAAACAACTAATCAAACAATTCCTAGTAACTAGATGCTCCACCAAAATCAATTATTTCAAAAACAATTCAAACGATTCTTCAAACAAAAAACAAAACCCCAAAACAATTCAAAAGATTCCAAATCCAAACGTATCCCTAACAAACATTATTTTTCTTCATGGCTAAACAAACTTAGCACTGATAACACTTGTTGGTAACTTAAGACGAAACAAATAACAAAATCCGTCAAACAAATCAGACGCTTTATTCAAAATTATCCGACAAATACAAAACTAAATTCAAATGTACCAATATTTAAAAGCGCAAAAAAAACCCTAATATCGTTGATCCCTATTTGCAAGAAACTTATAATCTAAAAAAAAAATTACTAAATTTTAAACCAACTCAAATTTCAAAACACAACAAATTTACAGAGTCACTTTTCTAACTTTAGGAAATCTAAAGATGGTGGTTGAAAACAACTTGTTGCATGAATAACACATGTTAAAATACTTGAAGGGCAAATTACATGCGTTTTGGTCTTGTGGAGTACAAATCCATGTGGTTATAATAACTAATAAGGGGCATTTACATACATCCTCACATACATACCACTATTTACATATTTTCTCAAACCTTGCTTTAATAGGCTTGTACATCATGCATTAAAAATTTGTATTTGAAGAAATATGTAAATATTAGTGTGTATGCGAGGATGTATATAATTCCCCCTAACTAATAAATAAACAATACATAAATAAATTGTATACAAAGTTGACATTTTTATTTTTCACACTTTTGGTAAAAAAAATTATGACCACCTAATAATTTCTCGTTAGTGTCACTTAAGCTATACCTCTTCTATTTTATTACTACTAGCAGGGTACCCGCGTGTTGCAGCGGCGGGTGTTAAATATACGAGGATCAAAAATTTTGTTTAGCCCATGTCTGTTCGGGCTCGAGCCCCGTACCTGTTCCCGCTCAAGCTCGACCCATTTGACCCGCTCGTCCGCTCGACCCCGGTTGGATACCCGTTCGGCTCGGCCCATTTGGCCCCGCCCGTTTGGGCCAATATTTGTATGATGTGTTTTTTATTTGTATTAGTGACATTTAATGCAGGATTTATGTTTAAGTTGGTTGTACAAAATGTTTGATAATTTGTATTTCTTATGTAAGAGGTATTTTAATGACTACATTAGTTGTATTTATTGACTAATTAATTAATTGAGTACATTAAATATCTTGACTTTGTATTTTAGATATTTTAAGTAGTATAGATATTTTAGATAGATTTTTACCAATCTAATTATTTATGATTTTTAGAATCATATGGTCAATTTATTATGAATTCAAAATACTTACTTTACAAGTTTGAGTTGAACAATCTTGTGAAGATAACTCCAGGTAAATGATTATTATGTAAACATTAGGGCATAAAGTATAGAAAAAAGAAGAGCATATATTATTACTCACACAAAAGTACAAAACTATACCATTATAACTTTAATGGGACCGAATTAGAAAGTATATCAATCGAGTGTTTTATGGGACAAATGTAAGCTGCCCATTGTTAATCGTTTTAGCTTATTGGTGGTTTATTTTCTTTTCTTTCTACTAAAAGATACATGTATCAAAAACTTAACTTATAATCAAAGACTTTTGGAATAGACTTCATCGATACACACACATATTATGTAATATTTTTACGTTTAACATCGTCACTATACGTTCCTACCTGCGTGTAGGGATGGCAACGGGTCGGATTCGGGGGCGGGTTTTAGTGAACCCGTACCCGTATTCGTTTATAATATCCACACCTGAACCCGCCTCAATACCCGATGCGTACCCGATTATTATTATCCATCGGGTTATCGATTTTCCTCGCGGGTATCGGTTATCCCCAATTAAATCATCGTTGTACAAATTTGCAAGTATCAAGTTAAAAAACTCAACCTAAAAACAAACCAAAACACTCTAATATATTCAAAGTTTTTTGAAGTTAAAGAAAACGACTTCAGTATTTGTAAAGTTTGAAAATTAAAAAGTTAATGTGTCATATGTGTGAGAATTAAAGTGTCAAGCGTGAGTGTTAATTTAATTGTTTTGTAATTACTAAGATATAGGCTATTAAGGAGTAGTGTAGAAAAAAATTTATACAAGGTTAAGAGCTCAAAACTTATTTGGACCTTATAAAAATTAGCAAAAAAAAAACGGGTACAAATTTAAATATACGGGTACGGGTAAACGGGCGGGTATTACTAGAACCCGTACCCGAAAAGAAAAGAATATTTTTACCCGAACCCGCCTCCGAACCCGACCCAACCGGTTTGGGTTATGGTTTTCCCCATCGGTTTCGGGTGCAAATCATAACAATTTTTCTCAATTAATTGTTTTGGCACGTCTAGGAAATGGAATTGATTTGCATAAATTGAAGATTAATTGAGACACTTTAATCCATGAATTAGATACTTGTACAATATTAAAATATTGCTTTAACTGTTTGTATATTTGGGTGTACATATGAAAAGTAAGAATGTGGAAAAATAATACATTTGAGTGTGTATATAAAAACTAAAAAGTAAGAATGTGCAAATCATCTTCTTTTGAATAAATGCGTCTTGCTTCGTTTTATAACAAATTAACTCTTTATAGACCAAAGATTATGAGAGTTTCTAGAAATATAATCTTTTATCCAAACTTCAAAAATAAAATTCTAAATCGAGTGATTTATACAGTAGGCTCAAGCTTCAGCTCAATCTCTAGTTTTAGCAACATTTTAACAAAAAATAGTCCTAGAAAGTGAGGGCACTGAATGAATGAAATGAGCAGAAATCTTCCTTCTCCCACGCTAATTACCAAGAACTTCGTTGCCACTAGTGACGTAATGATCCACTTTATACGGTTCACAATTTTAAGTACTCTATCCATCTTATTTTTATTGTTCATCTTTTGTTTTTGTTTGTCTCAAAATTATTATCCACTACTAAAAATAGTAGTTGTAGTTGTTTAAGTTTACCATATTACCCTGATCAAAATTAACATTTACAAAACCAAATAAAATCACATTAATTTCAGCTTAAATAACTTTCAAATATTATATTACCCATGTAATATGGTAAACTATAAGAAATTACCAGTCATAATTTTAGCCGAAATAACTTTCAAATGACCAACTAGAATGATACATTACATTTGTTAACTCTTTATAATGCAACAATTAAATTTTCATTACTGATTACTTTAACGATTTATTTTCACTAGACACTGTACGTGTATCTTTAAGGTTATCAATTAAAAAAAATGTATTTCTTATCATTATTTGTTATTATCGATCAGTAAAGCAACTAAAAATCGATATTTTAGTTGTTAGTTATAAAAAGATTAGTGATTAATAAAGAAAATAATAAGCCTTTATTCGGTCGATAAATAACTCCTGCAACTGAATAAGTAGATAACAGATCTCTCAGCACCGCGCCACAGGAATGAACCTTTTTCTCAACATATATAATGTGCAGCTGAGAGATAATCATGGTAAAACCAGTTTGGAACATACTTTGTTACTCATAACACTCGCACTTGATTTCCTATCTCCAACTAGGCAGGATATCGCTGTCACTCATTTTCAAGAATATCTCAGAATAAACACTGCCCACCCGAATCCTGATTATTCTGCAGCCGTTTCCATTCTTAATTACTTGACCGAACCACTCAGAGATTATATGAGGCGGCCTCTAATGCCCGCTACAAATGATTCAAATCCAACGGTGGATTGTTTTCAAGCATGCTGTCATGGCCTGCAGTGGGGAAGTTCCAGAACCTGAGATAGCGTCTTCAACTACAGATGCTAGATATTGCGTCGCCTAGGGATTGCGGCATTTGGTTTTTCTCCAATCCAACATACCAATTTTACTCCACGATCATAATGAGGTTTTGAAGGATACAGTTTATTTGGAGGGAATAAAGGTTCATGAATCCAGCATCAAGTCACTAACTCTAAAGGGGCAACACCTTAATACACATAGTAGACAGAACTATGGAGAACCATCATTTGGTAAACTATATTTCAATCCTTGCTTGAATTTCATATCTTATAGTAAACAAACTTTTTAGACGCTTGCTCTGAATAATAACGTGTTATGAAATTATTACAAATGGTTTGACCTCTAAATCATCAAATGAGATTACTATAGTTATATATCGCCAAAAGTAACTATTATGATAGTGCATTACTCGTGTAAACAATTTAGAATTCTAACAACAAAGAACACATTAATCTACGTAACATCTAATTGCATGCCGAGTACATAGTTCTATATAAGTTGAGACCAGAACATAAGGCATATACTAACAGTGGTTACATTGTTTACGCAAAAACCTATGAGGAATACACAGCATTGATACGGTCCCTCAGGTAGTCGCCACTGCGGATTGGAGGAAACCTACAAACCGACCAAATCAAATCGTCATGTTTAAAGACACCACCAACTATTATGATAACATAGATACATACCTTGGAGGAGACGACTCACTGCAGCAGCTTTTCAAGCATTCTACCATACAGTCCGGGTTAGGATCCAAAAAGAAAGCCATCTGTACATATAATTAAGGCTTGTTAACGATTACAAATATGAAGAAAATGTCCGTCCCATTTTTAGTTTCTCTGTTTTTGTGTTATGTGACCAGAATAAATTCAACTTAAACTCCAACTTTTATTGTACTTTTTAAGGGCTGGTGAATGACCAGAAAGATCATAATAGTGAATGAAGCGCATAAGCAAACGTAAAAATGTAAATCATTTGGTTAGGAAGTAATTACAGAATAGCGCTCTTTCCCGGTTGGCATAACTCGGTGTAGAGTTGACCTGCAATAGAATTGAAGGAAAGAAACACGTGTAATGCAGAGACTTCAAACTCCAGGAAGGTGAGGATAGAGAATGAGAGTGTTAGGATCTTACCGGAATAGACAATTAGTCCATCTCTCCATCATGTCACCAAGATTAACAATAAAGGCCCTGCACCACAATATATATTTTAGACATTCAACTACAAGACTGCTAAAGCTCAAAAGTAAAACATGCCAGCAATTAGATGGATTAAGTTGGAACCTTGCCTATGAAAAAAGAAAACTGTTGCGTTTATCTTGGGACAAACCAAGTTTATTTACAGTTGTATGTTCATTGAGAAACTCACCCTTTGACGTGATTAGCATTCTCCCAAGTACGTGGTTGCTTATGTTTTTCCCTGCAGACCTGTTGTTGATACACCAAAATCATCATCGCAAGTAAGAAAACCTTTAAAATAAGTAGTGTTATTAATTATTGCCTGGAGGCCAGGAACACCATCTGTTGCGAGAAGAGTGATCATTCCACAATCAGAATGTGCAGAAGCACCATATACAACCCCATCCTCATCAGAATCCCTCATTTCTCCTGCCATTAGTTTAATATAATCATCATGTCGATTATGAAGTGAAAAGCTTTGACATGAAAAGTAATTAATGAACATGGATAGTGCAAAAGTTGTAGAATAGTGTGAGGGTTATCTAAAGCACCGACGCTGTGAAAGAAGTGTTCATCTAGATTCAAAGCCAGTGCAATCAAAGAGCTCAATTTCTTCCCGGTAGACCTATTTAAGGTATTGTGAGAATTAGTAAGGGTAAAATAGGAGGAGATGGATATTTCTAATATTTTGGATTTGGTATTTTGTGATGTTTGGGGTCCGGCCCCGGTTACTTCCAGTGATGGTCATAACTATTTCTTACTGTGTGTTGATCATTACTCACGTTTCATGTGGATATTTCCTCTCAAACTTAAATCTGATGTTTATAACATTTTCAAACAATTTTTAGTCACCGTTGAACGACAATTTAAAACCAAACTCAAATCTGTCCAAACTGACTGGGGAGGAGAATTTAGGAAGCTTTCACCCTTCTTCTCCTCTCTTGGGATTGTACATCGGCTCTCTTGCCCACATACCAGCGAACAAAATGGGTATGTTGAACGCCGTCATAGACATGTTGTTGAAACTGGACTCACCCTCCTTGCACAATCCAATGTCCCACAACGTTTTTGGCATTTTGCATTCGACACAGCTGTCTATCTAATTAATCGAATGCCATCTCGAACCAACTCCAAAGTCTCTCCTTTTGAACAACTTTTTCATCACCCACCCGACTTCTCATTTCTTCGAGTATTTGGTTGCTGGTGTTACCCTCATCTCCGTGCCTACAATAAACACAAAATGGATTTTCGATCCATGCCTTGTGTGTTTTTAGGGTACAGTACCTCCCATCACGGCTATCGATGCTTGGACATTCAATCTAACCGTTTATACATTGTCCGTCATGTCCAATTCCATGAACAAGTCTTTCCTTTTAAACCACCTCCTATTTCTATCCCTTCACCACCCTCATCCCCATACTTCTCATCTTACCCGACTGATCCTCACCTTAATCCACATAACACCCCATCCGGTGATCACACCTCATCGGACCAACTACCTACATCACCTCCCACCACTACTCAGGCTGACACCACATCCTCGGCCCCATCCAGCTCACCCAACAGTCCACCACCCCAGCCCGACTACGGCTCGGCCCAGACCAGCCCGCACCCTCAGTCCAACCCAACTTCACCCCACACTACACCAGCCCACTCACAACCACCTCACACACCTACACCACCACCACCACCACCACCACCACCTCGTACTCGTCCTTCACACCTTCGTCCTAATCCTAAACCTGTTAAACGGTACAACCCTTCTTCTTTTCACACAACTACAACTTCTGAACCATCTTCCTTCACCATTGCTAACAAAGATCCTCGCTGGCGCGCTGCCATGGCTGCGGAATATTCGGCTTTAATGAAAAATGGTACATGGTCCTTGGTCCCACGTGCTCCTAACACCAATATTGTTGACTGTAGATGGGTATACAAAATTAAGAAAGATCAACATGGGGCGGTTACGCGTTACAAAGCACGTTTGGTCGCTAAAGGTTTTCATCAACAACCAGGCATTGACTATCATGAAACGCTTAGTCCGTTGTCAAGGCAACTACCATCCGAGTTGTCTTATCCATTGCTGTCACTAAAGGCTGGCCTCTGCGTCAACTGGATGTACAGAATGCATTTTTGCACGGTGACCTTCAAGAAACAGTTTACTTACACCAACCACCTGGTTTTGTGGATCTGAATAAACCAGATCATGTGTGTCTTCTACACAAATCCCTTTATGGTCTAAAACAGGCCCCACGAGCTTGGTTTCACAGATTATCTACGGCATTACTTGGTCTCGGTTTCAAGGGATCCAAGACTGATCCATCCCTGTTCATTTTATCTGCTCGTGGCACTTTATTATACATGCTTGTCTATGTTGACGATATTATTCTTACAGGGAACAATCCTAAGGCAATTGACTATGTTGTTCACAGTCTCAGCAAACTCTTTGCTATTCAGGATATGGGTTCCTTATCATACTTTCTGGGTATTGAGATTGTTCCCAAAGGGGCTGACATTATTCTATCTCAAAAGAAGTATATTTTGGATATTCTTGCTCGTGCAGGTCTCTCTGAATCTAAACCAGTCGCATCTCCCATTTCGAGTACTGCACATCTCTCTCTTGGTGATAGCTCCCCCTTTGACAATCCAGTTCGATATCGTCAAATTGTTGGTGCTCTACAGTATGTTACACTTTCTCGGCCCGACATTACGTATGCAGTCAACAAAGTGTGTCAGTTTATGCATTCTCCCACTACTAATCACTGGACGGCGGTTAAACGGATATTGCGGTATTTACGGGGTACTTCTGGGTATGGTCTATTGATTCAACGAAACTCTGGATCTCTTCTACATGCCTATACTGATGCTTCGTTTAATTTACGTGCCTTCTCAGATGCCGATTGGGCTGGTTGCCCAGATGACCGTCGATCCACCGGGGGATTTGCTATATATCTTGGTTCAAACTTAGTATCATGGTCTGCTCGTAAACAACGGACTGTATCACGATCATCTACAGAATCCGAGTACAAAGCTCTAGCAGATACGGTTGCTGAACTCACATGGCTTGAAACACTGTTACGGGAATTGTGTGTTCCAAAGTCTTCGGTTCCCACGCTGTGGTGTGACAACTTAGGCGCCACATACATGTCAGCGAATCCAGTGTTTCATGCGCGAACAAAGCATGTAGAAGTTGACTTTCATTTCGTTCGAGAGAAGGTTGCCCAAGGAAAACTTTGTGTTCAATTTATAAAGACAGATGATCAGATTGCCGATGTGTTCACTAAGCCTCTACCCTCACAACGGTTTTGGCTTCGTCCAAGCTACAGGTCGCTTCCCGGCCTTAGCTTGCGGGGGAATATTAGACAGTGTATTTAGTAGTGCTTAGGCCCGGCCCTATAAGCTATATTAGCTGGCCCTACTTGTTTAATCTAAGTCTATATATAGTCATCTATTGTAATCTTTGTAACACACACAATTATACAATAATACACAAATCATTACCAAGTTTATCTTGTAGTAATTCTCCATGACAGATCTCCAGGAAGGTAATAAATCTGCAGCATTCAAAGATACTAGTAGTAATTTTCTTATAAAAAAACTTGCAGATAAAGTAGAAGAAACGTACCTTCGGAAGGCCACTGGTTAAGTTGATTTTGTAAAGGACCGATACGGAAAGATTCTTTCGAATCCCCTGCTTATATATATATAGTCAATCCCCATTATATCACATTGCAAGAAATCACTAGTAAATGAGACATATACTATACCACCTTTAGTTTTTGAAGAGGGGTCGAGGTTCTCAGCGTAAAGAGGAGAAAAGCCAAAGTCAGCAGCAACGTTACGGCTGAATTTCATCTTGTCCTCAAGTGGAAGTGAAAAAAACATTTTGCTTTGTTCAAACACATTTTGTAACACATGTTCATCAACACCATGATTTATCAGGTAAAAGAATCCGTAATCAGTGCAGGCCTAACAAAACATTACATTACACTATTAGTTAAAAGAAAATGTCCACTCAAGAAGTAAGAACCTGGACACACTAATAAATAACAGTAGCATTGAAGCCATTAACTAAAAGTAGAAAGGAAGGAACCTGACGAATAGAATGAGCAGTGGAGATTCGGTCTGATGATGAAAGGTCGATCACTGGAAGCACTGAAGCCATGGTCACCAGACCTTTTATATTTTATCTCTTCACAATAAACAACTACTGAAACCTTTTCATTTTTTAAAACAAAAGAAAGATAAATAATGGTCTTTACTTTTGTTTGACCATTTAGTTTAAACCAATGTTTTCAAACCGGGTCGAACCGGAACGGGTCAAAAAACCCGGGTTTCTAAAACCGGGTTAACCGGTTAGACCCGCCGGGTTTTGAGTGACTCGAGTCAACTCGGGTCTTAAACCCGGCTAGATTTGGTTTTTTCAAATTTTTTTAATAAAAATCGGGTTGACCCGGCGATCGAACCGTACGACTGTAGGAAATTTTTTTTAATGAAAACCGAAGTTTAATCGGCGGTCAAACGGGTACCCGATGACTCGACCACGTCGATTAAAAATCAGGTTTTTAAAATATTGGTTTAAACCTTAACTTTGTTTAGCAATGCTTTTACCTCAACTTCAAAATTTTTGTTTAAATAAATGGGATTAGGTCGAATAACAGTAATGTATTTTTTCATATGTACCGATTTGATATGAGAACTTTTAAAAAATTGTAGAAATGTAACGAATTTTCATAAGTGTTTCAATTTGGTACATGATGATTACGTGTAATACCTGAAAGTCTGACACTTGGCACCATTGATAACGTGACACGTCATCATCACGTACCAAATTGGAACACTTATGAAAGTTCGTTAAATTTCTACAACTTTTTTAAAATTCACGTAAATAAATCCCTAAACTTTAATTAAAACTCTAACATTTGATAAAAACTTATAACTACTTCTACAAGTGTTTCATTACTTAACAAAAAAACATACTTAAAAGGATACAGTGCTTACGTTACATCTTACTTGTTCGAATAAGAATAATTAATTGTAAATCGAATTTAGAAAAATAGAAATAACTAATCCGATGATCCATACAAGTAAAATAATCTCTTATATAATAAGAGAACATATAAAATCAACAATTAAATTTTTGAGGAGTTTTTAAAAATACTCAAGTGGTTAAAACATAAATCGACTCAAATTTAATGAGTTAAACCATTATTTACCTTAAAAAAGTAATTATTTGATACAATTTAGTTAAAACGGATTTCCACCCCTCTTTTAATAAAATGTCACTCAAAAACTGTTGACGTATGTGCCGGACGATCCAAAGATCCGGGCAGGCGCATCCGCCGGACGTGTTTTTGTTGACGTATGTGCCGGACGATCCAGCATCCGCCATGCAGATCCGCCGGGCGTTTTCTGGCGTCCGCCAAGGAGTGGCAACTACCGACCATGTCGAGATTTTAGGGGATTTCCTACCACGCGGCCTACTAGGTAGAGTGGCTATAGGTCTGCGAATAGTATCTTAACAAATAGAATAGTGACATGAATAGGAAGTTGGGGTAGTATAAATACCCCAACGCATTTAATACTTGAGATCGAGTTTTTTCACCTACATTTCACCTACATTTACTCATTCACACACCGGAGCTTGGTCTCGGAGTTACATCCGAGGCGAAGCTAACGGGTTCATACTTTTGTGCAGTGAAGCCATCTTTCTACCTGGGACCGTTGAGGTCGAACGAGGACAAGAATTTGCTTCAACAAATTGGCCGCCATCCGTGGGACCCTCGATTCATTCTACTCGAAGATCGGATGACAGGCCCAGGACCACCAACTCACGAACCCGATTCTCCTCCCGGACATATAGAAGCGGGTTTTCAATACTCAAACCGCCGGGTTACCAGAGGAAATACAGCCCGCAGATGGCCTCTTTGGAGCTCTCTTCGAAAATACAACGCCACGGGGGCCGGCGTCATCAAACCGACTCGCCTCACCTTCACGACGCGATGATGATGGAGGAAGACACCGCGCCAAAACCCAAGGATGATCTCAGCAAACCCTTTAAGGAATTGGCCCTGGCCACCATTTACAAGAAGGATAGTAGAGTTCACGGCCCTAAATGCATAATGCCTACCAACTTGAAGCCGCATCGATGGGTCACCGATCCGATGACCATATTAACCGCTTAGCTCTGAGCAAAGAAATCAAGGAGAATGGCTAATGCCAAGATGGTGCCGGATGTTCCAACAAACCATGGATGGCGGCGAGCAGTGGCGGGTTCCGGCAGCTTTGGAACTGAAGCATCGATGACGATGGGGCGAACTCGAGGGACCAGTCACCACGAGGTTTGCCCTACGACAAAAGAACATGAAGGATCCCACGTGAAATCACCCTGATTGTTAGCAAGCAAACGAGGCTCTTCCCAGATTCAAAGAGAGGTGGACCGACGAGGCCAAAGGATCCCGTGAGTACCGGAGCTCATGAAAATATCGCTCATGAGCGCCATCTATGCCCCGACTTGTCTAAAAAATTCTCCGACAGTCCGAAGTCCGTGAAAGAAATGATGACTAGGGTGGACGACATTCGAAAGCGTAAGAGGCTTATAAGAACACCGATGCCCAAGGGGAAACGGTTGAATGGTCTAGAAGAGGAAACCTTCAGATCGCAAGTGGATAAGAACCTCGGGGCCTGGACAGATAGGATGGCCAGGAGAGCCTCGAAAGAAATGACTCTAGACACCGGAGGTGTTTTCTCCGTGATGTGGCTCCAAAGCGGACGCCGGCTTCGTTTAATTTTCGACTTTAAACTTAAAACAACAAACATGATAATCAAAGGGTCATGCTCTCCGGCCCTATCCAACAAAATTTCTAAAGAAATCTTGGCTATCAACATCACTTGAACCTCCCTCCACCTCCTCCATTACAGGAAAACCAAGCAAGGAAAATGAGGATGATTCTCTGAGTATCACTTGAGAAAGGTCACCGACCAACGATTGTTATCACGAAAAGGCTTGGAAACAAAATTGAATCGGAAAATTGGACCATTTGGTAAAGAACGCCCAACAAAGGGGACGAAAGGCCGTAGGAAATCATGGAAAGGAAAAAATGATCAACATGGTCAATCACTATGTTGAAGACCGAAAAAGAAAGGCTCAGATTACTAAGAGTGAGTGGCCGAACGCCCCTATATCTCTTCCACGCATAGTCGCAGAAGATTTATCTGAGGAACCCTCATTTTGGAAGCGTAAATCGAAGGATATTTTGTCCGAGGGTATTTGTAGACGGGTGCTTCACCAAGTAATGTATGAGCACCGCTTAACAACTTTAGTTCATCCATTCAATCTAGACGCAAGAGAGCAACTCACCACTAGTGGGATTTCGGGAAATCATCCAACCTCTAGGAAAGATCGAAAGCTTGAGGTATGCTTCGAGACCATGGGTTATACAGAACCTGCATGATGAAGTTCACGGTCGTAGATCCCGGCGTCAGCCCTACAACGCATTCTAGGGCGCATGTGTCTAAGAGAATTAAGAGCCATACCCTCAACTATCCATGCCATGATGAAGTTTCCTACCGAGGAATAGCCACTTTGGTTACCAAGAGGGCGCTTGTCATGGAATGTAGAAGATTCGAGGAAAGCCGACCCTGTGGAAGATTCCTCTCCTGAAAGCGAAGGAGGGTACTTAACCGGAGATGCAAGGCTTAAGACCTGAGAACGATCGGTCAATGCCGCATACCCGAACAACGGTGACAATAGGAACAGGGTTCTCCCTGAGTGTGGGAGGCAACTCATCGAGCAGTTGAGAAAAAATAAAGAAGAATTCGCTGGGAGCCGCCAGATATGACCGGGTTCCAAGACGCTTCGCCCAAAGACTCTCTTAATGTGAATGTATCGCACACGACGCCCAAAAAGGAGAATGTTCTCCCAGAGAAAATCAAGTGATTGCAAGAGAGGTCAAGAATGGATAAAAGCCGTAATAGTTCGTCCTAAGTAAGATACCCCACATGGATTTCCAATCCCTACTAGTAAAGAAATGTGACGAGTTGGCGGATGTGCATCGATTTCAAAAATCAATTCCTCCTCGCCCCAAAAGACTATTACCCTTTACCAGAAATTGATTGGAAGATTGAATCCGTGATGGGATATAAATATAAGTGTTTTCTGGATGCATACAAAGGATACCACCAAGTCACGGATGGACGAGGACGAGGAGAAAACGCATTCTATACGTAACAAGGGACGATCGTTATTCGCAAAATGCCCTTCTTCGTCGAAGAATGCAGGGGCAACATACCGGCGCTGGTAGACTCGCATTCCGCCGCAGATAGGGAGAAACTTGGAAGCATATGTCGATGATATGGTCATAAAAAGCCGAACGGTAGGATATGATAGCATATAGCGAAAACATTTGACAACCTCGAAGGATCAATATGAAGTCAACCCGCGAAATGTTCCTTCGGTGTAAGAGGGAAGTTCCTCTGATACATGGTAACCTCCGAAGGTATAAGGGCTTAATCCCCGAAGACGAAGGCCATCATGGAGATGAAATCTCCGTGGACGCTTGAAAGAAATGCAAAGTCTAAGCGGAAGTCGGGCGGCCTTGAACAGATTGCCGGTCGTACAGAGAGATCCTTACCTTTCTTCGAAACTTTGAAAAATATCACAAAGGAGAACAAGGTGGAATATCGGTGGATCTGAGGAAGCCGGGCGCTTTCCAGGAGATGAAAACTCGATATTAAAATTACCTTCGTTAACCACCCCACGGCCGAAAAGAACAACTATCCGCTTACTAGCAAAGATCAAAAGGAGCCGCTAAAGCGCTAGCTTCTAGTAGTAGAAAGGGACTGAAGACAATTACGTGCACTACGTAGTTTAACCTGCACGAGGCGGAAAAAATTATGCCGATGGAAAAGTTAGCTTTATGTCCTGCTACATACATCACGGAGACTACGAAGATATTTCGAGGCCCATCCCATCAATCGGGTTATCACCCACCAACCCGTTAGGCGATATTGTACAAACCGTAAGCTTCGTGAAAACTTGCCAAGTATGCCATAGAACTAGGAGCTTACAACATCACATACGCCCTAGAAATTCAGTACCAAAGGTCGTATTGGCGCACTTTCTCACAAGTATGAAGTCGAATCCGGACACCCAGCCGCCGGAGAGACAAGTCAATATAATGGAAGTAGGGAGGAAGGAGAATGGTCAAGTATACACCGATGGAAGGCCCAATAGCAAAGGAGCCGGGGGTCCGGTCCTCATCACCCGGAGAAGGAAGAGCTTACTTATGCTTTACGGCTCAACTTTCCCAAAGACCAATAACGGCAGAGTACAGGCGCTTGCTGCCGGACTAACGTGAATCGCAAGAAGCTAGAAATTAGAAGGTCGGATGCTGAGTTGATTCCAAATTGGTTGCCACGCCGATCAACGGAGAATTTACACTACAAAAGAAAGCATGCAAAATACTTGGCTCAAGCAAAGAATACATAGTGGGATTCCAAAACTTTAAAATCAAGAACATACCAAGGGCTCAAAACCAAAAGGCAGATATAATCGAGCAAACTAGCTTCTCGTAGCCTTTGACCATCTCACTAAAAAGGTATTGGTGGAGGTTCCGAAAACATTCGGAGAAGAACGGAGAATGGAGACGGCGGTGGAAGTTAAGAAGGGATAACCTGGATGACACCATCATCGATGTTTGGAAGAGGGGAGTTTGGCCGGATGACCCCAATGAAGCTAGGACTCTACGGATGAAAATTCCTCAATATATCATGGAAGGAGGGTTCTGCTTTAAAAAGGGTATCTAGTGCCAATGCTAAGATGTGTAGGTCCGTTGCAAGCAAATTACATAATACGGGAGGTGCATGAGGATGCCGGGGATGCACTCCGACCAAGAACCATAGTGGCGAAACTTATGAGGCAGGGATATTATTGGCCCACTATGCACCAAGACGCCGAGAAGAAATCGTGAAGTGTGACTCTTGTCGATACATGCTCCTACCCAAACTTCCCAAGACGCTATTAACCTCCATCATGGCTCCGTGGCCTTCTATCGCTGGGGAATGGACGTATGGGTCCCTTCCTGCAGGCACCAGTCGCTTCAAATATGTGATCGAAATATTGACTACTTTACAAAATGGATAGAGGCAAAGCCGCTAGTAAAACAACGGAAAAGAAGTTATAAAGTTTGTCTATGAGAATATTGTGTGCGGTATGGCCTCCCTCGGCCATAGTTACCATAATGGGACTAACTTTGTGAATGACCCGCTTAAAAATGGTGTGAAGGTTTAACAATCAAACAGATAAACACGGCCGCTAAGATCCGCAAGCCAACGGACTGGTGGAACGAGCCAACAAGAGTTTGATGGAAGGAATAAAAGCAAGATTAGGACGAAAGAACCTGATGGATGGACGAATTTCCTAATGTTTTATGGGCACATCGAACCACACTCAAAACAAGTAACGGCGAGACCCCGCTCGCTTTAACATAATACGAAGTGAGGCCGTGATACCGGGCGAAATAGGAATGCCTACACACCGAACGATGATGTTCCGAGAAGATCAAAACGAAGAGGAACAACGTTTGAACTTGGATCTACTACAGGAAAGAAGGGAAAACGCCGCCATACGAAGCTAAGTATAAAACTCGTAGAACAAGACTATAACCTGAGGGTGAGACCCATGAACTTTAAAGTAGAGATTTTATGTGACCGAGGAACGGCGGTTAGGTGGAAAACCAAGGAAAACTGGGACCCAATGGGAAGGGCCCTACCGTGATAGGAGCAAATCAATGGCTCTTATAAGTTATAAACCATGGAGGAGAAAGAGGTCCCTGACCGCACGCTATAAACCTAAGGAATTGTTTCTTATAATCGTATTATGATAGGAATCCCGCTATCACTATGTAACCCGATCTATTTATGTATATTATTGCAATGATGAAAGTTTTCCCACGATAAGGAAAACAATTTTCCTAAGTTTTGATGTGATGCATAGTTATTCGATGGTCGCCCCCGCCGAGTATAAATGCTAAATATTTACCCGGATAATATTACGGATGCCCAGAACTTTGCTCGGATGCCACATAGTGGACTTCAAAAGTAGAAAATAATACTATGGACTGGGAATACTCCACTCAGATGCCCGAGCATCCTTGCCGGATGCCCGAATAATGGATGCCCTACAAAACATTAGGTTGCCCGTATAACATCGGATGCACGGCTTATACGGATACCTTTTGAAAACCTCAAAGAGGGTTAACAAAGTAAAGTGGAACGAAAAAGTAAGATATACAACATACACAAAGTTTCGCTAAGAAATACGTTATGTGCAAGAGATAATCAACACAGTCACAAAAAGTTAAGTACTAATTATTACAATTGTAATTGTTCGAATTGCCGCTCACAAATACACCACAAATTTATCTTTTCAGATCGTCGCCGGATTTTCTAAGTGGGTCGGAGTGCTTGCTAGGTGACATTGACCGAGGCCGAAGACCGGCAGTGGTCTTTGAAGGGATCGGGCGGACTCCATGTTCAACAAGTCGCCAGAGGTAGCCTGTAGGGAGTCCGCTAGCTTCGAATATAGGATATTCTACCGTAAAAAGATTGTTGAATTCAAATTTTCCATAATTTCGAGCATCCTCGCTTATGTTTTTGATACCCGCAGAGCTGTAACAATTTCCTCCTCCTTCCTACCTACACTTGCCCCGGTTACAAACCCCGCTTGATAAGTCAGCCAGAACTTTGGCCATACTTTTCTTATATTCTCATACCGGTGAATAGCCAATTTAACGGCAATGCGGAGGGTACGAACGGCGCTTTTGTTTTACCACCTCCGCTTTGAGCCACCTGGCCGCTAAGTTCCTCCTTCTCCGCCAATGATTCCAAAGATTGATTTTTAGCGCTTAGTTCATTCTCGAGCCTCCTTATCTTTTCGCCGGGATGCAGATGTTTCTCTCCATTCTTCCCTCCTGTGTCACCCTATCCACCTCGGCCCTCCAGACTCTTCGCTTTATCCAGACAACCTCGATGCTCGGTTCCCAATTGTCAGTAGCTCTCCGGATAACCTCCTATTCTCACTTTCGAGGCCGATAACCTCGCCCGCCAAAACCCGCAACCCTCATGGAGTCCGAGAAAGCTCCCATGGCTGTGGATGACATACCTGAATCTTCAGCCTCGCCTTGAGCAATAACACTTTTGCCAAACTGCTCATAGGTCTCAAGGAAAGTGAAAGCTCGATGTTGTTCATTCGCTGCAGCCTCTTGCTCGGCCTGGGTGGGAAGATTATCAATAAGCTCCTTGCAGGACCGATAAGAATCTATCCGAACATCATCTCGTAGGGCCCAGGAGGATGAAGACGCTCGCGGCTTCATCTACATAATAATAATAGTCGCATACGCACGAAAAATAGAGATAATAAGAGGACAAGCGGAGGCCATAACACATACCGTATCTAGGTTGACTTTGTCAATCCCGTACGAGAATGGTGATTTAATGACCCTGCAGGACACAACATGATAAGTAGGAAGAAATCACAAGTATTAACAACCAAACAATTTATAATGCATCTTCATCGACGGGTGGTGTTTGACCCGCTTCGAACCGGAGAGACATGCATTTGTCGCAGCTTGCTCGCCACCACCGCAGCATTATCACCCATCCCTTCATTGGCGACGCTTGCTCCTCCTCCTCACAGCCCATGTTTGGAGCCCCGCCTCATCAACGCTCACATCCCCGACATCCTCGATGGAACCGTTGGGGATCCGAGTTAGCAATAGGTTCCCCGTAAGAGATATGCTCAATGAATTACGCGGCGCTGACTTCTTCTTCCGCTGCGCATGGAGGTACCTTCTCCCGGCTAGCCATTTTCCTCTTCGCTTGACGAGCCAAGGTTTCTCTCTTTTTTCTCCTCGTGAGCAACGACTTCAAGATTTGCCTTCTTCGCCCTCCGGATTAGTTATGGATCTTTGGGGAGGGTTCTCCCCACGGGAAGAGGGTCTCGAGGTCCTTTTAGGGATTTCCCTGTTTGTATCAACAAAGGACCCTTACTCACCACCGTTCCTTCCTAACTGAAGCTCAAGATACTCTACATGCTAACAATCGAAAGAAAGTACAACAACAAAAGCAAGTTGATTAAGAAATTTCAAAGGACAGACCGGGAGACAATTGTCAATCCCAAGATGACAAGACTAAAACAAGTGATTACCATGACCCCGCATCTTTAGAATGGGCTCGAATCAGATTCTTGAAAACCCGGATAGGTGGCACATCCATAAAAGACTCATTGTCTGACCACGCAATTTAATAGGATTTTCGCTAAGTCTCTAAGATCTTCTATCGAACCGAGGAAATGTATCCGTGATTTTCAATCCTTGTGTCTCCACGCCATAGCGATGGGGATGGCGCTCACTGTCAATCAAGAAAAATTTTCTTTCCAAAGGTTTTAGGCCTGACAGACCTCCTTGAAACACTTCAGACGAACTTTTACCCGTCCGTTCTCAAAAGAAAACCAAATGACCTTGTTTACATAACCGATAGAACGCCTCGGAAGAAGCGAGACCACGAGGTCAGATACCTAGCTATAACATCTAATCTCGAAAAGCATCACCCGATTCAATCCTAGCGAGACTAGCTGAGAGATATGTACCCTAAAGTGTTTGATCACGTCAAAGAAAAAGTCGAAAGGAACCCTCACTCCCCTATCTCTAATCGCTAGGGTAGGCATTTATCTTATCTTCCAAGAATCGATCCATAGTCATGTCGTCCGTGTGGTAGGACCGACGAGATCGCTGGGAATACCATACTCAACTACTATCTCATCTAACTCAGATTGTGTTAACCTAGAAGTATGTATGTACATATCAAACTTAGGGATCTAATCGGTTCAGGTCAATGATCTCTTCGTTAGTTTCTTCGGTAGGACGGACGGATATGTTTTTCTAACAGAATATTCCCTAGCTTCCAATATCGGCCATTTCTAAAAGATGCCGAGACAATTTACAAATATTAACAGAGAAAGAGCGAGACAAACCTTAAAGAAATGAAGAAGACGTCCGGAGAGATGGAAACAGTTGTGTGTGTGAGAAAAAAGTGAAACCAAATGAGGGAAAGGGATATATATACCCAAGAAACCCTAGCCGACTCACAAGGCGCCCAATGGTCACTGCCGAGAGGGTGATGACGTGGCTTTATGAGGATAGTACACGCATGTAAGATGGGGCAATAACGAAGCGAAAAGCCCAAAGGCCTTCAGCCCAACTAACCGCCGGCCCATTCTCGACGACAAAGTTAATTTGACCGTCGAGGTACAAACACCTTTTTTCTCCCTTTCCAAGAGAGAACTATATCAAGTGTTACACCATCGGCTTTTGCCAATAATATAACACCGGGGACATGTTGACGCAGATGTGCTGGACGATCCAAAGATCCGATCCGCGATCCAGCCGGACGTGTTTTTGTTGACGTATTGTGGACGATCCAAAGATCCGCCATAGCGCATCCGCCGGGCGCTGAAAGTTTTCAAGGCCCGCCAAGGAGTGGGTAACCACTCACATGTCGCCAGATTTAGGGGATTTCCTACCACGCCTACTAGGTAGAGTGCTATAGGTTCATGAATAGTATCCGAACAAAGTAATAGAATAATAGTGACATGAATAGGAAGTTGGGGTAGTATAAATACCCCAACGCATTTAATACTTGAGATCGAGTTTTTTTCACCTACATTTCACCTACATTTACTCATTCACACGCCGAGAGCTTGGTCTCGAGTTACATCCGAGTATGCAGGCTAACGGGTTCATACTTTGTGCAGGAAGCCATCTTTCTACCGGACCGTTGAGGCTGAACGAGGACAAGAATTTGCTTCAACAAAAACCGTAATCGTTAAGCGAATAAATTATACAATCATAACACATTTAATTATCTTTCAATAAAAGGACAATCTATACATTCGGAAAAAAAATCGTTTTTTTTTTTCAATAGCAGGGTAATATCTATATAATATGTGATTTAATACTAATCTGTATGTTCAAAAATTAAATATTTGTAATAAAATGAATATAAGTAATTGCATATAATTTCAAAAGATTCACTTTTTTTTGCAATGCATAAAACACATCCATGGTTCTCGGCTGATTTCTAGAATTGCTTTGTGAGAATATTGGTATGTTTGGTAGCGAGCGTTAAGGAGCGCTTTGAAGCAACTAGCGGTTAGCATTTTGTACACGATGCTTGTTTGGCAACAAGCAACTAGCATTTCTAATTTTTCTAAACGCTCCAAGTCAAAATGCTACTTGAAGGAGCATTTACCAACAACTAGCGTTTACACTTAACAATTACAAATATATAACTATGTTACCATAAGCTTTATCAAAACAAACAGCTGCTACTTATCGCTGCCACTAACTACTACCGCTTCTGCTACTGCTATTTTCGCCAAACATACTGTATATTATGCCAAATGCATGAAATTGTGAAGAGCTCGAATTGCTGGATGATTGTGTAAGAGTCTATGAACAACTCGAATATGTTATGCTTTTTTGCGCTTCTATAATTGGTTGGTATGTGTTTAATTTTGTTCTTTTTCAGGTTGAATTCAAGTTTATGTTCTTGAAGAACATATTTTAACAAAAAGTATAAAAACGAAAACTGTTTTGCAGAAATTTTCACTAATAATGAAGAAAATGATTAAAAGCATGTTGGTTTTCTTATTGTAATGAATAAATTCAAGTTGGAGGCTTGGGCGGGATGTAATGGTGACCATCAAGAGACCAAAAACACCGCTATATCGAATCTTTCAGCCTCTCTCTGCAACAACTTCATGACCAACTTAAATAAACACCAAAAACATACCCCATTTAACATTTAAATAAACACACTCGCATACAACCAGAGGGGACGACTCGGTCAAATTTGCGACCGAGTTCACTTTTGTTTTTGCACAAGACGTGTCGGGCTGGGAGAGGTGTAAAGGGTGGGACGCGTCCAGGTCGATCATGTTGGACGACCGACCTTTACACTTGGTCTTATATGGCATTTTTCTTCATGAAATGCTTACATAGCTGCTGACAAGGAGAGTACCATTTCTTTTTCATAGTAATAAATCATCATAGTACGTGTTTCACAGCATCAAATAATGACTACAATAAATCCAGCCAGTAAATAAGCAAATCAAAATACAAGCTATCCCTCATGTAGGTAGAAATGAAGTGGATTATACATATATATATATAGTTACCGGGTGGTGGGTCCAGTTTTAGTTTTAGCTTGAGTAGTTGCTGTTGATCTAATGGATGCTATTCTCTGAAGTCTAATCTGCTCTCTGAATTTTGCTATGAATTCATCAGCTTTCTTGTCCACATTGTGATCACTCCCTAACATCATTTCTTCTTCATTAATAACATTGTTACTCTTTGTTGAAGCAAGTTCTTGAAGCTCGTCATCATTATCCTCCTCATCCTCGCTATCCTTGCTGCTGCTGCTGCTTTGATCTGAATCTTTTATGCGGGTGGACGCTGAAGCTTGTCGTTGTTGCTTTTTTGGGTGCTCAATAAAACTTTGTGTTTGTGTGTCATCCTCATCATCATCATCATCATCATCATCATCATCATCATCATCATCAGGTCCATCATCCGTGTTGTTCTTCTTTTGACTCCCTCCTCTTGTTTGAATAAAGCTTTCAATTTCTTTGTCGTGTGATAGAGTATGATGATATTTATGTGTTGGAGTTACGTCTTCTACCAGCCTGCCACCCTGTCTTGCCCTATTTTGAGAATCTTGATTGTGAGGGGCATACCTAGTAGTAGTACTAGTATTAATCCTACTTTTGTTATTGTTTAGGAGTACTAGGCGTTGAGGTGGTCGTGGTGGTGGAGGAGGAGGAGGTGGTGGAGGGATTGTTGAGCTTTGTGGATACATATTTTTGCGGACAACATCTTCGTGGAGAGATTTTGATTGGATTTCCTCCTCTTCCTCTCTGACTTGCATCCTCCCAGATCTTGATCTCCATGGTACTGGTGACCGTAAAACAATATGATCCTCCTCCTTCGATTCCTCCTCTGGGCAGCTCAAATTTCTTGAAAATCGCCTCTTCCCTGTCCCAGTAGAGAACGAAGAAGAAGATCCGCTGATGCTGCTCAAAGACTTGCGATAATAATAATAATTGTCCCCCTCCTTGGTATTATTATTATTATTATTGGGAGATGGTTTTAGGCTTCTTCCTCTTCCAACACTAGGCGGCAAGCACAGCTTTTCAATTGTTGTATTTGCA
>OU343224.1:136457643-136639260 GCA_910596185.1 Chrysanthemum makinoi
GATCTCTCCTCTCCTCTCTCTTGTCCCATTTTCGGCCGAACACCCCACTTGTAAGGGAGTTTGGTTTCGTTTTTCGTAAAACGAGGACTTGTGTTAGATCTAGCAATCGCTTGATTCGTTGGTTAATTCGTGTGTACAAGAACGTGGTAGTAAGACATTATTCTTACACCAATTGGTTTCTTTGGTTTGCTCAAGAGGTCTAGCATTCGCAAGAGGTACGTTACACATACTTTCCGCTGTGTACTCTTGATGTCTTTATGTTTTATTGTATTTTATATATCATAAAACAGTGGCATCACGAGCCTTGTATAACAAGTAATTAATTACTTAAACACATAATTAAAATAAACATGAATGTGTTATTTTTTGTATGCTTAGATCTAGGGTTTGCAAAACCTAAACCCTAATTTGAGGGGGGGCGTTTATTTTGGTGCCCTAATTAGGGTTTTGTAAACTATTGTTTTAATTGGATTAGAAACCCTAAGATGCATGCAACTTTATGTGTATATGCGTAACTTTGATTTAATTGCATTAATTGTTAGGTGTAATTTTATGTCCATGATAATTATCTGCATGTTTTATCATGGATCTGCTTTTATTGTATGTCTTTCTTGTTTAAGTTATATACACTAAATTTTGATAGATCTAAAATCGGGGAAGACCTCAATCATTATTAATTTAATCAATTATGTGCTATGTGGTATGTATTTAATTTTGACTTGCGCAATCGATGAATCGATGCATGTGGCTCACCTTGTACATAGATGAAAACGGGTGAAAGTCTTAATTAAATATATGCATATTGACAGATCTAGAATTGGTTATTAATAGGATTTATCAAAACCGTTTGCATGTGGCTAATTGATATGCATGACTTTTATTTGTTATGCATTCATTGTTTATTTGTTTATTTTTATAAATACTTGCTTGTTTGTTATGTGTAACAAGGGTATTTTTACAAGAAAAATAAACTGACCTAAATAATGGTGAAACATGTATTTTATAAGCATAGTAATCATAATCGTTTAATTGATTGATGACTTTGGTACAAATGGTCTGAACGGCTCACCCATGAGAATGAACTATAAAGGGGTTTAAAGAAGTGCGCACAGTCACACTGAAAGGATGTCTAAGGTTGTGCTTTAGCGCGTACCTGGTCCTCTGCCCTCTGTAAGTTCGAGTGGAGCTACTTAGTAAGCCATTAAAAGTGCAAGCTCATCTTAAGGGCGAATTAGTTTTAATTCCATGCGCCACTTCGGTGGTAATTATCCGAAACACTAAGTGTTTACACTTATGCAAAAGTACGGTATAATGGATGATAATTAACACTAAATTCCTTGATTGGTGAACCCAATACCTCAATTAAAGTTTGATGATGAAAAGCTTATACATTAAAACAAGATATAAATGTTTTAATAAAAACTATGCTACAAAGATGAATGCATGACATCTTTGTACATATTTGATTTAACATCAAAACTATTACCCTTTAATTTAAGTTATATACCATCCAACGAAACGGAAACACCTAAGATTACTTTTATTTGCGTGAGATCGTGACTTAGATCGTAATCAAAGGGTAAAATGTCCACGTGACGTGAGAACGGGCATGGACGATTTTGCGCTTCTTAAGCTGGACAACTTAATTGAGTTTTGTTGTGAGAACTGGCAACTCAAGGCATAAGATGGGATAAAACATGTTTGCATGGCAATTGAAATTGGCTATATGTAAATCCCATAAATCTAGGAATTGCAATTGAAATTGGCAATTGAGCAAAAACTCTACCACTTTGTATAAGGTTCATTACTAGTGATCAACCGCGTGATGAGATTATGACAATTTGGATCCTAGTTTTCAATGAAAATTAAATGGTTATATGTTTATGAACCATGGGTATTTAATTTTCTTGAAAAGGTTAATTATCGAAAATACTAAAATTGAATTTTGTAATTCTTTTGAATGTATAAATGCAACATTTAACCGTAGCGAGGTTTAGTCTTTGATCAAGAATTGATCCACTCGCTTTCAAACAAATGTTTGATCGAGAATAATTTAATGATAAGACAAACGAAGTCTCTTTTCCATGGGAGAAGCATGAGACTCAATCCTATTCCTTTTCATGAATGAGAAAGGTATAATAGGAACATTTGAATTGTCTAAATTCTAATGTAACTCTTAGCAATGAATTGCACGTCTTATTTTCCATAAAGATTTCATTATCCTCATTTGGTGAATGAATCCTTGGTAACAACATGAATGTTGGTTAACTGGAAAACATCTATATGAGTTACCACATTAGAAGCTAGACTAATTACCGCAAAAATTGGTAAAAGGCAAACTAGCATATTTTATCTAGTTGTTTTGCTTTAGCCTTTAAAGGTACTACATACCAATATGGGGATGGTAGGCCTATTAAGGAAGAAATTGCATACCCAATTTTTCAAGTTAATAACATTGATGGATATTCCATTATTCATAGAGTAGAATACACCTTTTAGTACCCTAGTAATGATTACGTATGGTTCTTTAAAGGTGTAGGAAAGTAAAAAGCAAGCAAGTTGTTTTCACTGGTTATGCAACACTTACAATGTTGTCGATTCGGGAGCATTTGTGTTGCATCTTGAATAAGAAGTTGTTTTAATGATTTCTAATTCATTGGAAGCTACAAGCCTTATTTCCTGTGTAGTAACCCAGATTATCTTCAAAGATAATTACTTTCCAAATTGTAGACACTTATGTTTTTAAGGATAGTCGTGTACATTTCCTTACTAAACAATATAGTTCTACATCTACTTGTTATATCTATGACACAAATCATATTAATCAAATAAACGAACGTGTATCGTGTTGTTTATATGCTACATGATGTTGTTCCATGCACAAGTGGGAGAAATCTTATTGTGTGCAAGGTACAACACATATTAATATGATTTAAAAGGATTCTCTTGACGGTAAAGTAAGAGAATAACGTTCTAATAGGAAGTATACATTTATATATGTATGATTGCCCTATTAAGAACATGTGTCAAGATGATAACAAAGACTACTTTATTTTAAATATTTATGTCATTCAATATTTAAGAAACACTTGTAGTTACAATTTATGTTACGTGAGAACGTGAACTAGATTGTAGCCCAAGGTAAAATATCCACGTGTCGTGAGAACGAGCATGGATGATTCTGCAGTTTCTTACATGGAACATTTCATGGAATGACATAATTAAATGAAGTAATCTAATACTACCTTGAATTTGAGTATTCGTTGAATGACTTAAATATATGTAGTAAATATTAACTTGAAATATGAATTGAAACCCGAGGTGGTGTTCATAATTACTTTAATTATAAATGTTTATGATTTTGTAAAGTCACAAACATGAAGTCTTTTAATACAAGACTTACAATATAAAGTAAGACGTTAACTTGCTATGTTTTAAGACATATGCATGAAGTCAATGAGTTGATCAATGACTTATAACGTATAGTGGGATTATAACTAATATGTCTTTTGACTTGGTCAAAAATATTTGTGTTATAATACATGCAATTGACTTGGTAATTCTATTGTACCATTAAGCTTTACTTTGTTGGTAAATAGGTAAGCCAAAGAGTAGATGGTTATCTAAAATATTGTTAGATTTTCTTACAATATTAATTCTAAGGAAATACCTTAGTTTTATGGTATGTTCTGTTAGAATAATCAAAATCTGTTGGCATTATTTGATTCAAGATAACTATAGTTTCTTCCAAAAGTTATCAAGGTTAGTAGATTGAGTATAGATTGAATATACTCAATAAGACTCCAACCTAGAAGATTAATAAGACACCATTTGTTTATGGAATGTGATGAATCACATTAAGTCTTATAAATGAAGTTCAGAATTTGTTAAACTACTTATAGAGTGAGTTGTAACAAACTAATGTTAGGAACTTTCAATGTTTTTTGTAATATCCCAAAAGAGAACAATGTATTGTTGCTCTACTTGCTAAACTATTTAAAGGTAATCTTTAAATTTTAAAGGCAAGTGGGAGTTTTGTTTAGATCTTGAAAGATTGAATTACAAAATACATAATCTTCTAAAATGCACTAGCAAATATCATGATGAGGCTAAACATGAAAATGATAGACCTTAATATGATGGAATTGTCATTCATAGATCCGTAAGGATATCTCAGATATTTAATATGCTTAGGAATATGAGTTACAGGATCATGGTAAGCCTGTTAATCATAATGATAAATTTACCAAATGTTGAATTGTGGAAAATCAATCATACTATGAATGTAGAGATGATGTCCATAAAGGTAATCAACTTTAGATACTTGGTTTATCTTAATAATGAAAATGAGTTTCTTCAAAGGATGGAAACCCTAGTGGTTTAAATCTTTGTGTAGAAATCATATGGTAATTACGAACCTCTCTTTAAAACTCATATTCTCCAACCTCTCTCTAAAACTCACCCACCCAAATCCAATCTCTTTTCTCCGGCGGTCGGTTTCGACCGGCCGTCTGGATCTTTCTTGTATTTTATTTTCCCTCAATAAAAGCCTTGCTCACAGATCTGTCATCACTGCCGTTGTTGTAATTGCCGCCACATTTGCTCAGATCTGTTGTGGTCCGCCATCGATAGCTTGATGTAGCCTTGGGTTTTGATTCTAGATTTGTCGGGTTTTGCTCTGGCTCCTTTTAGGATGCTTGGTTTTATCTTCTATGTATGTTTTCTATACTTTGTGTACTTTTGTCAAGCTACATCTTCGTATGGTTGTGTCACCTTAAAGCTCACTTTGGTGATTCCCCCCACCCTTATATGGTGTAGCTGTGGTCGGTCACAACTATTAGTGTATGCTTTTCTTTAACTTGTTGCCTCGTGTATTTGGTTTGGCAAGTCGGCTTCGACTTTGCCCTTTATGTTCGATGTAACATGTTGTGTGCAAATTTCCTCCATTTGTGAGGTGTGATATGAAATATAATCTTTGTTAAAAAAAAAGAAATCATATGGACAATATTGTACATGTATTTAATGTATGTCTAGTGATAATAATATCAATCATACTTAAGCAATTAACTATGATTGAATATTCTTTCCTATATACATTAAATAGAAGTATAAAGATTATAATTGTCATACTTAGTTTCATTGATATGAAAATTTGACAATGAATGTCATAACTCTTTGTTGTGAAATTACTTTTGCGAGGACGATGAGTAATACAAAGAAGTTTTATGAATTCAAATAATCCTTGGATATGTACAAACTGCAAGAATCCATGAATGGATATATGCAAGCATCTAGGAGATGTTTCTTATGTTTAATATTAAATCAATGTTTGATTTAATAATTAAAATAAGATTGCTCATAAGTATTCCTGAAAGCTAGTGGGAGTATTATTTATTTTTTCTTAAATCTTATATGTTGTATGGGCAACTACATTCCACTTAAATTAAGTTTTAGTTGGGAATGAAACTTCGCTTGTAAGATTTGGAAATAATATATACAACTTTGGAATATATGTTTATTATTATAAACATATGCGGTAAATAAATGAGTCAAATAGAACATGATGAATACATATCTTTGACAAGATAGATGAGATCTTAAAGTTTAACTTAAAGATTCATCATGAACATCATGTTGTGTATAAAGTTGTTGTGTCATGATTGATTACAAGATGATTTGACAACATTGAAAGTTGTTAGTGTAATAAATATTTTAAAGGAATATGTTTGGATTTAGAATCACATTCCACAATCTGGAGATGCTCCTAGATTCTATGGATGATTATATGACAATTGTTTCATAATTTTCATTGCCAACAAACTTGAGTTTTGGTAGGCACCAACATTACACTAGAACTGTTCAAAAGTTTACGGATATTTAAAGAGCATATTGTTGTACACAATGATGCTAGTATAATTGAGATGACACTCAATTCTAGTCACGGTATCCTTGATGATGACCATGTTGACTAGTTATGCTCAACTAAGAGCATAGTTGCATTATACATTAAAGAATAAATAATACTTTAAACTTTAAAAGTTTTGAAAGATGATTGTCATATAAAGGTGGTTCAGGTTGTCACGCACCTTATGGAATAATATGACAATATCAAGATATGTGTAAACACATACAAGAAATTCACTTATTGAATTTTTGAAATAAGTATTCTCAAAATTCTTATAGATCAAAGTTAGTTGAAATTATGCCTTGTCGACAAGTATGAGATGCATGACTTGTGGCAAAATTCATTAACTAAGAATTATCATGCATTTATCTATTTAGTATTTGGATAAAAGGATATTGTAAACATTATTATTGAAATGAAATAAAGTATTTTGTTATGTTTATTATTCATTTATTATGATGTTATCCTATATTTGCGTGTTTAAATCCTTGAATAACTTAAGTTATTCTAAATAGTCCGTTGTCAATCAATAACATGGGAATGATATTGAATTAAGACAAATCTGAGTATTAGTTAGAATATACTTGAAAGTATATTGATGCGTAGCATGAGTAATTTCAGATGATATTCAATGAATTGAATATAGGACTTATCCCACCCGCATGATAATACTTTATGGATCTTTGTCATTATGTATATCATGGATATTTATCCTCTGACTTGAGATACAAGAGATATGTCATGGATGTAGTGCATTTTTGTGAAGCAATCTAACGCTACACGTAATTGGTAGTTATAAGGGTTGTTTTCAGAAGTGTTGCGAAATTTATGAATCCTGCTTGTAGTCAAAATGGGATTTGTTTCTTCAAATTTATTTTGAAGTATAATACTGTCGGGCCCCTCGTAGGATTGTTAAGATGTTTGTATGGCCATACCCAAGGTCTTCTGGTATATGTTCAAAAGAGTTGGTAATCTTAATCAATCACATAAAGCGAGAAACATAATAGTTAATTAAGAAATGAGTGAGATCCATATTCTTATTAACATGGTATTAGAAACAAAGGATGAATATGATGATGAATCATCAAATTTGGTTTTTTTTCTCCAGAAAACCATACACGAGTTACCGGGGGCATTGGCGTGTTGCTAGACGCTAACCAATGTCATTTCACTTTTTGTAAACATATCCAAGTGGGAGCTGTTGGAAATGTATATATTTACAAACATGTGAATGTCCGGATTCGAACTCGTGACCACGGGATTGCACACATTAGCGAATGAGAATTAAAGTTAATAATTAATGTTTATGTTTACGATTAATTATTACACATTAAGTCCGATTAACGATCGTTAAGTATTTAACGGAAAAATGACTAACGACCGTTAAATGAAAAGAGAAAGGACTAGAAATGGAAAACTTGGAAAAGTTATGGATTCCCTTTGGGCTTTGCATAGTGGCCGGCCATAGGGGCCTTTCCAAGGCCTAATTCATAAACTTGTTCCCAAAGTTTCCCTACTAGTATATAAAGAGGGTTAGGTTCTAGGGTTTCATACACTTGTGCATTGAATTAACCCTAGATCTCTCCTCTCCTCTCTCTTGTCCCATTTTCGGCCGAACACCCCACTTGTAAGGGAGTTTGGTTTCGTTTTTCTTAAACGAGGACTTGTGTTAGATCTAGCAATGGCTTGATTCGTTGGTTAATTCGTGTGTACAAGAACGTGGTAGTAAGACATTATTCTTACACCAATTGGTTTCTTTGGTTTGCTCAAGAGGTCTAGCATTCGCAAGAGGTACGTTACGCATACTTTCAGTTAATTAATTTATTTGTTATGATCTTTAGTCTTCCGCTGTGTACTCTTGATGTCTTTATGTTTTATTGTATTTTATATATCATAAACTCAACACATCTTGTGTTGATTGGAAACACCTTGTGTTATTTCTTTATTAGAGAACCCATTAGACTTGGACTTTTGCTCTGTTTATGTATCGTTTGTGTAACCTTCGGTTCCTTTGGAATTGGGGTGTTAGAGAGAGGATTTAGGCACAAAGATTGAGAGTTGGTCCAGTTGCATGAAGCGTTACAGACTTATGATTTTAGCCTATTTAGATATCTTGAGTAAATTCGTGTGAGAACATTGTACAGCCTTTTAGTTTTGATTGATCGGGAACACCTTATGTTATTTTTTTTATTAGAGAATTCATTAGACTTGGACTTTTGATTTGTTTATGTATCGTTTGTGTAACCTTTGGTATTATTTTTTTATTAGAGAATTCATTAGACTTGGACTTTGCTTTGTTTATGTATCGTTTGTGTAACCTTTGGTTCCCTTGAAATTGGGGTATTACAGTTAGAATCTAAAGGTCAAATTGTGTATGGGTTCATTTATTGCGATACATATCACAATTTGAGATGGTGTTCATAAAGATCTTCGTGACATTTTCCAATAATAGTTAGGGTAAGATAATGAAGACCATCAAAGTCTAATCACTTTATAACTCAAACGCACAATCACACCAATTTAAGCTATCATCCGATCCAAGTGGATTCAAGTATAACTAAATACTCATTTTAGTATTTAATTTCCATAATTATATTTTCACTAGTGAATTAGTCTTTATCTTTTATTAATTTGAAATAATTTAGGTATAATAGTTGTTTTAATGAAAACCAAACAAAAAGCCAATTTCATAACTAAATATAAGACGAGCATTGAGTATAGTGATTTGATTGAGGCTTCTTTGGGACGATAAACTCGGTTCTTACTATACTATACTTACGTGCATCGATTGGTATGTTTACCATTTGTGTCTGGTTCTAGTTTGGTAATTTCATAAAACCGAATCCTTATCTTAGTTAATAAAAGTCAAAATTAAATTAGTTTAATCAAAATTATTGATAAATTCAATGGAGATTTGGTGGAGAAATAAAATGAAAATACACATGGGCTTATAAGGTTATTCATTTTTAAATTTTTGACTTAAGTGTAAATGAATGCTATCTTCTGATTGTTAGTAGAATTTACAATCAAATCATAAACTTTTAGGTCCCGTTTGGTAAGGGGGTTTAGGTGGGTTTAGACTCAAAGATGTATTAAAACCTTTGTTCGGTAAGAAATATGAGTTTTAAAATTGGTTTTCAAACTCTCCAAATCAACCATACTCAAATCCTCTTATAAGGGGTGGGGTTTGAGTAGAATAAGGGACCCACATATTTTTTCTCTCTATCTAAATCTAAATCCTAAACCCGTCTACAAACCAGGACCCTTAAAAAGTGTCTAATCCGACACATGTGTAAACTTCTCGGTCCATAATTTTTACTCAAACATAAGAGTATTAGGCTGGGCACAATGGACACTTCAACATCGGTCGATCATCACAATTTTTACACCACAACCGATTTTAATATTGGTCATATCGAGTGTGGCATGTGGGTCACCAAATCGGTCGAACTAAGAAAATGTGGGTATCGGTTGAATATCCAACCGATTTTCAAACACTCCCACTTAACATTCAATTAAAAAAAAAAACAAAAAACTTTACCACTTTTCACATCCTATAAATACCGACCTCAAACACATTTCTAAACACACAATTTCAAACACAATTCAACCTCAAACTACTTCTCAACACAATATTATTATGGCTTGCCGTCTCCCGCATTCCGTTGAAGATATGCAAATGTACGTTAAAAATCAATGCGAAAAAGACGATGAGGCTCGAAAAAACGCTATTATAAACGTCATCAATCTGTTTGAGCAGGCAAGGGCAGAGAAGCAACATATAAGAGAAAACTACACGAGTTGCAACCGACATTACGCGAACGAAAAGTTGTGATCGACAAATTTTGATGGATGAAGCCCGCAAAGACGACGACATTCTTTGAAAAGTTGTGGGGTGTGTTCAACACATATCGAACAACATCAGCATCCAAAATCAATTGGAGCTATCGGAGAACAAACACGATGGTGCAGTGCATCAACTTTGTCTGCTAGATTTGTTGGGCATCTCGCTAGACGAGGAACGCTTTTGCTCACATCGAGGAATTTGCGGTTATCGGTCTCCCTCGTATGATTCTCGCATGGAGTATTCAGATTAAGATTTATGATTTATGTATTTCGTATCGTTTTTATTTTTAATATATTGTAATGTTTTTATTTTAATGAATTTTAAATTTGTTGTTTAAAATGTTTGAATTTAAAAGAAAAAAAAAAAAATCGGTCATTGACTTGAACTTAGTAAGTGCCCTGGTCACGGAGTTAAAGAAAGTGAGCCTAAAACACTTGTAGTTGACTAGTACGTAGTATTATTTTGGTAGTTGACTATCATTTTGGTTGAGAGTAGTAGTTATAAAGAAAATAAATACAGTAACTCCCACAGAAAGAAACACAAAGATAGGTAGGTAAGATAAGACCAGATTAATTAATCAGACGACCATGATGTTCTACTCCTCCTTCTCTTCATCATCAGTAAAGCAAATGTTGTTGTTAATGTTGTTGTTGTTCCCACTCTTATCTTTCTCTCTTCCTTTCATCGTACTTCACGGTAATACATATTTCTTTCTTTCTTTCTTTCAATTACTCCTAGTTAGTATTAATAATTAATACCTACCTGGGAACCCAATTAAGGTGTCCTCTTTACCAATAGCAATATCAATAACTCGAAAACCCATTTGGTCTAGTGGTATGCGAGTTGCCCACCAACCTAGAGGTTGTGGGTTCAAGCCTCGCCGGAGGCATTTGTGAGATATACTGTAGAATAAGAGCTCAGGGGTCCAAGTCTTGGCTCGTGCTCACTCCAGTTGGTGCCCCACTAGGCCAGGAGAGTTGCGGAGCTATTCCTTGTGGGGTGGACAATGGCTGGTGCCAAAAGGCACCCGGGGTGGGTCAGGGTGTTCCCGCCAACCTACACCTTTATTGTGGAACAATAGCAATATGTACTTGTTCGGGCTTTACTCGGTTTGATTCTGTGGTGGATTGGTCGGCCAAAAGGGAGAAAATGTTTGGGCTAGGAATATGCATACGTCTCATTGACTAATAATCGCATTTTGTTATAAGTTATTTTGCCAATTGACCCATTACTGTTACTGCTCGTTTCAATCTTCACCATATGACATTCTTAGATAGATAGATAGATAGATACCACATCACTTTGCAATTTACAAATAATTAGGGGGCGTTTAGTTGAAAGAAAACACCCTTGTTTTCTGCAAACTATTTTGTACAAAACAAGTAAAACAGAGATTGTGTTCAAATCAAAATTTTCCCAACAAATTCTCTACAAAACACATTTTTTGTGTTTTCTTTGTTTCCCTTGAACAATGTCACACGAACGCCTTTTCTATTTCTATGTTTTTTTTTGGAAAATTTAATCCCCTCCTTTTTTTTACAAAACTAAAAATAGAAAATTGAGAATTTTTTCTCTAAATAAATGCACTCTTATGTTTCTATACTTAAAGTTTCATCTCCTACTTCCTCAGTAGTTCATTCAGCTTCTATATGTCTTTTACGTACGTACAGGAATTGGAGACCAGTGTTCAAATAAAGGAATGACGCAGTTCACCCAGGAACTCGCCACCATGTCCAACTCTGAAGGATTTTGCATGTAATCAATATTTTTCCATTTCATTTAATCACTGTCTCCATTTATAATCATTTTAAATGACAACTTGTTTATGCTCTAGCGAAATTGGAGATGGAGCATGGGATTCCTGGTTTATGCCTCTGCTACAACAGGTACAACAACTCCTCATCATATAAACTTCGGTTTTCTTCTTCTTTTCTATTTATGTAATCCAAGTTCCTCTCATGTTTCCCAGACTCAAGTTGTTTGCGATAAGGTGGATGACATACCTTTTATTTAGGGAAGATCGATTCTCTTTTCTTTGGTTGCTTCCAATTACCGCTATTAAATTGCTGTTGCCCCTCATCAGGTGAAGGAAATGAAGCAACTCAGTAATGGTTACAACATAGTTGGCCTCTCCCAGGTGTGGTGTGCTGATGACTATCAATTTTTATTTATTTCATTGTATGCTCATTTTGCTTGCTGTAACATTGTGCATTAGCTAACTAACATATATTAAGAGAAAGGTATAAATGTACCCTCTGTGGTTTGCCATTACTCATCTAATGGCCGTCTCAAGTTTCTGGAAAATTCAGAACTAGTTTTTAACGAACATCAAAACAATTATAAAACCAGCCGTCACTTTTTCCTCAAATGACATCTTTGATACGAGTAGATAATATGAGTGGCTCAAATAACATCTTAATTTTTTTCCCTCCTCCCCGATTTTGTTATGTTGATCCTCAAATGTCCAAATGCCTTATGTTCTCTTTATTTTACATTAGTCTGGCATGTATACAGATTGAATATGCAAATGCCCCTTAAATATTTATACATAAAAGTATATTCCGTAGCATAGTTACCATATACGGGTGACCAACATTATGCACAATGTCATGTCATTTTGTGGTATCTCATGCTTTCACTTGAACATGTAACATTCACTGGCTTGACTTTTGTGAATTTGCTATGTTAAACTATTGGTTATATATTCTAATATGTAACTTTCCCATTTTTAGTATTGATAATAGTTTGGTGCTGTTCCGTCTATCTAATTTCCCCTTTGCATACAGGGCAATTTAATAGGCCGAGGTGTTGTAGAATTTTGCGATGGCGGACCTCAGGCAAGTTTACCTTGATGTTGTTTATTCTTGACTTTGCATGTTCTTGTTGGTGACCCGATTTTGCTAACATTCATATTCCAAAAGCTTAACTAATGTCTCTGTTTTCCTTCTATGGTTTTACGCTTCAAAAACGTTTGTTTGAGCGACTTCTCCATATTATTAATCAGAAAATAAATGGACCAGAAACTATTCATATGTAGACTTGTGTTTCATTTCCAACATTAGGTTAGAGGACGGTTATTATAGGCTTTGTAACCGTTGGCAACCCTCTTACCTATGCATTTTCTACGAATCGTGTTGGTAATAGATATGAAAGTAGTACTTTTGGAGCTTGTAGCCATACTCTTTGTGTTACAGCCTGTGATGGTTTTGTTGTTGACTTAAATATTAAAACAGTTTTCATTAATAGTCATCATTAAACCTATATTTATTTCCTCTGTTAATGGGTGATTTCCTTTAATGCATGAATCTCTGGTGGTAATATAATACGACTACCGACTACTTAAGACTAGGTCACATGTGGATGTGATTCCATGATTGTTTGGATAAACCGGTGAATGTGTGGGAGGAGGTTATCAGGAGAGAAATAGAGCATGGGACAGCATGAGAGAACTTTTTTGGTTCATGTTTCAGAGCCTTTTATCATTCCATTTAGCCATTTTATTTAAGTTGGGTTTCATTTTCCGAAGCTGGTTTGAGATAGAACTATAGAAGGCTTTGTTGTCGACAATAGTTGCGGAAAACAAATAGGAGATCATTTAGTTGGTTTTTACTAGCAAAACATCATTGAGCACGCATACACCTAGACCTCACTCCTTAAATGTGCAATCTTGACAGTTGGATCATGTTATGAGATGCCTTCGACCAAAATCTTGTTTCTTACTGGTGGTGCGTTTGGAACAGAAGACAAAAGAAAAGTGCAGAAACAAGGGTGTTTGGGACAGAAGCTATGCGACAGAAACTTGAGAAAGAAAGTACACAAGATTGCTTAATAGAAACTGAATGAATAACACAGAATTTAATACACTAATTGAACCTGTATTGAATAATTGTGATTACAGACTTCGACCCTATATATACAAGATGAATCGGTGCCTTCACAAAGGGACATGTCGATTCTTCTAAAGTAAACGTTATACCTATTCTAAAACGGTTTATACCGTTATCTATGACCCAGCCCAATACTAACTATCTTGGGTTTACAGAATTTACATAAAAATACATAATACATACATATACTACCCCTATCTTTGCTTCTATAACATTAATGGTCCAACAGATCAGACATCATTTGCATTTTTTATTTTTTCTGGAATTCACTTCACTCATCACCTTCATGATCTTTTTGTTTATCTACTTCATCATCTACCATCAAAATGCACGCTGTTTGAATGTGCTTTTTTTTTTTTTCCCCCTCCAATACAGGTTAAGAATTTAATCTCCTTAGGAGGACCTCATGCTGGTACAGCCTCAGTACCACTTTGCGGGGTAAGAACTTCCATTTGCTGAGATATAAAAGATAAAGTTGGTGTAAAATGTTTAAAATTGTCGACATGAGGTTATTAAGTGAATCCATTTATTACTAGTCAACACACCTGGTATAAATTGAAGGGGCCTACTCCTGCTGCATGCTCTTTTCTAGGATCAGGACCTCATTACTACAAAAGATAAAATGGTCACTTTCTTTTAATATATTGTTAACATTGTGTTAGTATTCTAGGTTAGATATGTCAGATTTCTCTGTCAATGTTTCTTACACATAAACATTGTGCTGTTGTCTAGCTGTTGTGATAAGTCTAAAGCACCCACATTTGCGTTCTTTTTAAATATTTTACAAAAAATTGTCATGCTTTTGCAGTCTGGCATCTTTTGCATCATAGCCGATGCACTTATCAAGTCAGAGGTCTATAGCGATTATATCCAGGTAAAGTCTGTTAAGCAATGCTGTTCTAGAGGAGTTTGAATTAGCTGTATTCACAATAGCGTCCATCTCTTCTGCAGAGATGGTTTCTGCTACTATATTATTGACCGACAATTGCTTGATTTGCACAGGAACACTTGGCCCCCAGTGGTTATCTAAAGTTGCCAAATGTAAGCCCATGGGTGTACTACATCCACAGCTGATTAATTATCAACTGCATTGCATGTCTGATCTATCTTCTTTCCCTACCCTCCCTTTTACTTCAGGGAGTGGTCCTTATTACTCCGACATTCTCTAGTAAAATAATGTTTACAAAAGATTTTTTATTTACCCACCACATTATCTACTTACTGAACCAAATAAGCTTGTTTTCGTGATATCTCATGGCGAGGTTTTTTTGTTTGTTTATAGAACATGGATGCCTACTTAAAACACTGCAGCTTTCTTCCAAAGCTCAACAACGAAATCCCTGAAGAGAGAAACTCCACATACAAAGAGCGATTTAGCAGCTTAGAAAACCTGGTGCTTATCATGGTAATGTGGGACTCATGAATTTTGTTTCGCTTTGTATATTCTGCATGCTTAGTACGCATACCCTGACACTGTGCATTCGTTGACAGTTTGAACAGGACACGGTGGTGATACCCAAAGAAACAGCTTGGTTTGGATATTTTCCATATGGAGAGTTCAGTCCTGTTTTGGCTCCGCAACAGGTACTGCTATATTTATTTACTTAAGAGACTCAACTTTAATTGTTTTTTTTGTCTTAATGGGCATACAATTAATGGTTGGCAGACCAAACTTTATATTGAAGACTGGATCGGTCTGAAAACACTGGATGAAGCTGGGAGAGTGAAGTTCATCAATGTGACAGGAAATCACCTTGGGATTTCTGAAACCGACATAAAAAAGTATGTCATCCCTTACTTGAAAGATGACGAGCATAGTGAACAAGACATTATTAGAACTGATGATAAGGTCACAAAGCAAGTGGGGCTGGAAGGATACTCGTCTTATACATGGCCGTCATCGATTAAAAGCTTTTTCAATGATTTACTAATTGGACTTGCAGACGTTAATATTTGACGTTGCTGTAAAACAGATTGGAAAGAACAAGAGTGCATCCATGTTATAATAGTACAATACCACTTGAAACAAGTAAGTTCAGGCTTTGCTACTTTAATTCAAATGCAAACGTTGGAGGGCTTGCCAATATTAAAACCAAAGTCGTATTTTCTCATTTACCAAATTATGAACTCTGAACTCATGTATTGAATATAGTGTTTGACTTTTGTATATAGAAAGTAATAACAATAACTTTTATGGTAAAAAAACATTTTATACTCCCAAAATAAAAAAAATAAAAAATAAATAAAAATCAAAAAATGGTGAAGTAGGTTTGGAAATGGGAGGTGTTTGTTTAAGCTTGCTTGTTGAACTTTTGCAAAGCTTATAAACTCAATTTTTTGGGATTACGAGTTTATCAACTTGAACCAATGATGTGTGTTTGTGAATATTTCGGCTATGCTCACTAGATCCATGCCACCACATTGCCCGCGCCATAGTTTAGTTTTGTCTCTATCATGTTGGTTGTGTGCGTAGATTTTTAATTATCAAAAAACCAAAATTTAGATGATTAGATTTAATGATAGTAAGATGGGTAAAATATATGATTTGTATGGGGTGTTCAGAAACCGATAAATCGAGCTTATACGTTCAATCGAAAATCGGAAAAAACTCGGTAGGTTTCACCTCTGTTCACTAGATACCTTACCACCACATTGCCCCCATCGTAGTTTTGCCTCTAATCACTAGATAACATATCACGTTGGTTGTGTGCTTAGGTTCTCCGTTAACAAAGTTACAAGATTTAAATCTCACTATACTTAGAAAATCCGAGTCCCACAAACTGAGCCAATCCGCTCTATCCGAAATCCCCAAAAAAACCAATATTTGTATAATTATTCTATATATTCATGCATGTCTTGTTGTGTTTGCATCAAACAAATTACAAGTTTATACTAATTTCAACTGCATGAGAAGTAAATTTTCTATTAATTGATTCCTGCATGTGTTGTTGTGTTGCTTCAAATAGATAACAAGTTCTTCAGTCTAGATGTTTAACTCGACATATATTTTGATTAGTGTGAGTAGGTTGATAGGAGGTAATGGAAAGAGAATGTGAAAACTGCAAGTGTTGAATGAGTTTTGAGATGTATTTGGATGTTAAGAGGTGAAGATGCCATCATAGGAATCCAACCATTTTTTTCTTCTTATTATTATTTTTATCCATTCTCCCTATCCTTGCATATAATAAAACACTATCCAACCAATTCCATAATAACAAAAGACAACTCTTCACCATAAAGCAACATATTTTCTGTATCAGACATTTACTTCAAATGATGTTTGATGTGTTTTTTAAATGATTATTATTAAGAATTACAGAGATAAAACTCCTCTTATTAACTTATAAATAAAGATACCTCAAAATATGTTAAAACATCATGCTAGAACAAAAAGAATAAACACATTGGTTTGTATAATAAAAAGAAGAGAATAATGAATTGAAGTTTGAATAGAAAGACATTTGCATAAAAAGAGAGGAGACAAGTGAAGAAAAGCATATCTTCACCAAACTTCTAAAATATCCACATTCTTCAATTCGTTTCCCTTTACCTTTTTCTTTTTCTTTTTTTAATAAAAAAGCTAGCGTAGGCATCCGAATTGAAGAATCATTGATCACCACTTCCAAGCAACCTATTTTTACCCATTCCAAATCACCAAAACACCCCCAAGGCCAAACATAAGTAAAGCTGCATTAGTACTAGTCTATATCTTGAAACCAAACTTGCTCTTTGAAAATCTTTCCCATTTTCGTTGAGATATCAAAACCATACATGGCGGAAAACACCAACCTTCTAAACCCTGCAAGTAACAATTTTTTTAGTGAGAATAATTTCTTGTACAAAGCGATATTTGTATCTATACTTGTGTTAGTTATTCCTTTATTCATCCCTGGTTCCACCCAAGAAGCCCCTCCCGATTTCGTAAATAAAACGACAAGTTGGGAGGTTGTGCAGCTTGTGTTGGTAGGAATTGCTGTCTCTTATGGGCTTTTCAGCAGCAAAAGGAATGATCAACCCAAAACCCTAGACAAAGAAGATGAACATGATCAACATGCTCCGTTGTCGTATGTGAGCAGATTGCTTCAAGTACCATCATCTGTTTTTGATGATGACGATGATGAAAAGCATATGGTGGAGAATAATAGTAAGGTGGTTGAGAGGACATGGAATTCACAATATTATAGAGGTGAACCCCCGATAGTAGTTGTAGCTAAAGAATCATCATCGGTTGATGATGCAAATACAACAATTGAAAAGCTGTGTTTGTCACCTAGTGTTGGAAGAGGAAGAAGCTTAAAACCATCTCCCAATAATAATAATAATAATACCAAGGAAGGGGACAATTATTATTATTATCGCAAGTCTTTGAGCAGCAACAGTGGATCTTCTTCTTCGTTCTCTACTGGGACAGGGAAGAGGCGATTTTCAAGAAATTTGAGCTGCCCAGAGGAGGAAACGAAGGAGGAGGATAATATTGTTTTACGGTCACCAGTACCATGGAGATCAAGATCTGGGAGGATGCAACTCAAAGAGGAAGAGGAGAAGGAAATCCAATCAAAATCTCTCCACGAAGATGTTGTTGTCCGTAAAAAGATGTATCCACAAAGCTCCACAATCCCTCCACCTCCTCCTCCTCCTCCACCACCACGACCACCTCAACGCCTAGTACTCCTAAACAATAACAAAAGTAGGATTAATACTAGTACTACTACTAGGTATGCCCCTCACAATCAAGATTCTCAAAATAGGGCAAGACAGGGTGGCAGGCTGGTAGAAGACGTAACTCCAACACATAAATATCATCATACTCTATCACACGACAAAGAAATTGAAAGCTTTATTCAAACAAGAGGAGGGAGTCAAAAGAAGAACAACACGGATGATGGACCTGATGATGATGATGATGATGATGATGAGGATGACACACAAACACAAAGTTTTATTGAGCACCCAAAAAAGCAACAACGACAAGCTTCAGCGTCCACCCGCATAAAAGATTCAGATCAAAGCAGCAGCAGCAAGGATAGCGAGGATGAGGAGGATAACGATGATGAGCTTCAAGAACTTGCTTCAACAAAGAATAACAATGTTATTAATGAAGAAGAAATGATGTTAGGGAGTGATCACAATGTGGACAAGAAAGCTGATGAATTCATAGCAAAATTCAGAGAGCAGATTAGACTTCAGAGAATAGCATCCATTAGATCAACAGCAACTACTCAAGCTAAAACTAAAACTGGACCCACAACCCGGTAACTATATATATATATATGTATAATCCACTTCATTTCTACCTACATGAGGATAGCTTGTATTTTGATTTGCTTATTTACTGGCTGGATTTATAAAGCAACATTATTATAACTATGTCACCAAAGTATACATATAGCCATTATTTGATGATGTAGAACACGTACCAAGATGATTTATTACTATGAAAAAGAAATGGTACTATTGTTATCAGCAGCAATGTAAGCATTTCATGAAGAAAAATGCCATGTAAGACTAATTGTAATGGTCGTTCGTCCAACATGGTCAACCTCCATTTTGGACGCGTCCCACCCTTTACACCTCTCCCAGCCCGACACGTCTTGTGCAAAAACAAAAGTGAACTCGGTCGCAAATTTGACTGAGTCGTCCCCTCTTGTTGTATGCGAGTGTGTTTATTTAAGTGTTAAATGGGGTATGTTTTTGGTGTTTATTTAAGTTGGTCATGAAGTTGTTGCAGAGAGAGAAAGCTGATATAGCGGTGTTTTTGGTCTCTTGGTGGTCACCATTACATCCCGCCCAAGCCTCCAACTTGAATTTATTCATTACAATAAGAAAACCAACATGCTTTTAATCATTTTCTTCATTATTAGTGAAAATTTCTGCAAAACAGTTTTCGTTTTTATACTTTTTATTAAAATATGTTCTTCAAGAACATAAACTTGAATTCAACCTGAAAAAGAACAAAATTAAACACATACCAACCAATTATAGAAGCGCAAAAAAGCATAACATATTCGAGTTGTTCATAGACTCTTACACAATCATCCAGCAATTCGAGCTCTTCACAATTTCATGCATTTGGCATAATATATTGTATGTTTGGCGAAAATAGCAGTAGCAGAAGCGGTAGTAGTTAGTGGCAGCGATAAGTAGCAGCTGTTTGTTTTGATAAAGCTTATGGTAACATAGTTATATATTTGTAATTGTTAAGTGTAAACGCTAGTTGCTGGTAAATGCTCTTTCAAGTAGCATTTTGATTTGGAGCGTTTAGAAAAATTAGAAATGCTAGTTGCTTGTTGCCAAACAAGCATCGTGTACAAAATGCTAACCGCTAGTTGCTTCAAAGCGCTCCTTAACGCTCGCTACCAAACATACCAATATTCTCACAAAGCAATTCTAGAAATCAGCCGAGAACCATGGATGTGTTTTATGCATTGCAAAAAAAAAATGAATCTTTTGAAATTATATGCAATTACTTATATTCATTTTATTACAAATATTTAATTTTTGAACATACAGATTAGTATTAAATCACATATTATATAGAAATTACCCTGCTATTGAAAAAAAAAACGATTTTTTTTTCCGAATGTATATATCACTCAAAAACCGTAATCGTTAAGCGAATAAATTATACAATCATGACCCATTTAATTATCTTTCAATAAGATGTAACGTAATCACTGGATCCTTTTAAGTATGTTTTTTTGTTAAGTAATGAAACACTTGTAGAAGTAGTTATAAGTTTTTATCAAATGTTAGAGTTTTAATTAAAGTTTAGGGATTTATTTAGGGATTAGTTCGTAGAATAGTAATGTACCGATTTAGTACGTGAATTTTAAAAAAGTTGTAGAAATGTAACGAACTTTTATAAGTGTTTCAATTTGGTACGTGATGATGACATATGACGCGTCACGTTATCAATGGTGCCACGTGTCAGACTTTCAGATATTACACGAAATCATCATGTACCAAATTGGAACACTTATAAAAGTTCATTACATTTCTACAACTTTTTAAAAGTTCACGTATCAAATCGGTACATAGAAAAAAATACATTGCTATTATTCGACCTAATCCCATTTATTTAAACAAAATTTTTGAAGTTGAGGTAAAAGCATTCCTAAACAAAGTTAAGGTTTAAACCAATATTTTAAAAACCGGATTTTTAATCGACGTGGTCGAGTCATCGGGTACCGGTTTGACCGCCGATTAAACTCGGTTTTTCATTAAAAAAAATTTCCGACCTGGTCGACCGGTTCGATCTCCGGGTCAACCCGATTTTTATTAAAAAAATTTGAAAAAACCAAATCTAGCCGGGTTTAAGACCCGAGTTTACTCGAGTCACTCAAAACCCGGCGGGTCTAACTGGTTAACCCGGTTTTAGAAACCCGGGTTTTTTTTACCCGTTCCGGTTCGACCCGGTTTGAAAACATTGGTTTAAACTAAATGGTCAAACAAAAGTAAAGACCATTATTCATTATCTTTCTTTTGTTTAAAAATTGAAAAGGTTCAGTAGTTGTTGTTTATTGTGAAGAGATAAAATATAAAAGGTCTGGTGATGGCTACAGTGCTTCCAGTGATCGACCTTTCATCATCAGACCGAATCTCCACTGCTCATTCTATTCGTCAGGTTCCTTCCTTTCTACTTTTAGTTAATGGCTTCAATGCTACTGTTATTTAATAGAGTATCCAGGTTCTTACTTCTTGAGTGGACATTTTCTTTTAACTAATAGTGTAATGTAATGTTTTGTTAGGCCTGCACTGATTACGGATTCTTTTACCTGATAAATCATGGTGTTGATGAACATGTGTTACAAAATGTGTTTGAACAAAGCAAAATGTTTTTTTCACTTCCACTTGAGGACAAGATGAAATTCAGCCGTAACGTTGCTGCTGACTTTGGGTTTTCTCCGCTTTACGCTGAGAACCTCGACCCCTCTTCAAAAACTAAAGGTGGTATAGTATATGTCTCATTTACTAGTGATTTCTTGCAATGTGATATAATGGGGATTGACTATATATATATAAGCAGGGGATTCGAAAGAATCTTTCCGTATCGGTCCTTTACAAAATCAACTTAACCAGTGGCCTTCCGAAGGTACGTTTCTTCTACTTTATCTGCAAGTTTTTTTATAAGAAAATTACTACTAGTATCTTTGAATGCTGCAGATTTATTACCTTCCTGGAGATCTGTCATGGAGAATTACTACAAGATAAACTTGGTAATGATTTGTGTATTATTGTATAATTGTGTGTGTTACAAAGATTACAATAGATGACTATATATAGACTTAGATTAAACAAGTAGGGCCAGCTAATATAGCTTATAGGGCCGGGCCTAAGCACTACTAAATACACTGCTAATATTCCCCGCAAGCTAAGGCCGGAAGTTTACATGTAGCTTGGACCGAAGCCAAACAAACCGCTTGAGGGTAGAGGCTTAGTAAACACATCGGCAATCTGATCATCTGTCTTTATAAATTGAACACAAAGTTTTCCTTGGGCAACCTTCTCTTGAACGAAATGAAAGTCAACTTCTACATGCTTTGTTCGCGATGAAACACCGGATTCGCCGACATGTATGTGGCGCCTAAGTTGTCACACCACGCTGGGAACCGAAGACTTTGGAACACACAATTCCCCGTGAATGTTGTTTCAAGCCATGTGAGTTCAAGAACCGTGACTGCTAGAGCTTTGTACTCGGATTCTCAGATGATCGTGATACGTCCGTTGTTTACGAGCGACCATGATACTAAGTTTGAAACAAGATATATAGCAAATCCCCGTGGATCGACGGTCATCCGGCAACCAGCCCAATCGCATCCGGAAGGCACGTAAATTAAACGAAGCATCAAGATAGGCATGTAGAAGAGATCCGAGTTTCGTTGAATCAATAGACCATACCCGTAAGTACCCCGTAAATACCGCAATATCCGCTTAACCGCCGGTGATTAGTAGTGGGAGAATGCATAAACTGACACACTTTGTTGACTGCATACGTAATGTCGGGCCGAGAAAGTGTAACATACTGTAGAGCACCAACAATTTGACGATATCGAACTGGATTGTCAAAGGGGGAGCTATCACCAAGAGAGAGATGTGCGATCAAATGGGAGATGCGATCCTGGTTTAGATTCAGAGAGACCTGCACGAGCAAGAATATCCAAAATATACTTCTTTTGAGATAGAATAATGTCAGCCCCTTTGGGAACAATCTCAATACCCAGAAAGTATGATAAGGAACCCATATCCTGAATAGCAAAGAGTTTGCTGAGACTGTGAACAACATAGTCAATTGCCTTAGGATTGTTCCCTGTAAGAATAATATCGTCAACATAGACAAGCATGTATAATAAAGTGCCACGAGCAGATAAAATGAACAGGATGGATCAGCTTGGATCCCTTGAAGCCGAGACCAAGTAATGTCGTAGATAATCTGTGAAACCAAGCTCGTGGGGCCTGGTTTAGACCATAAAGGGATTTGTGTAGAAGACACACATGATCCGGTTTATTCGATCCACAAAACCAGTGGTTGGTGTAAGTAAACTGCTTGAAGGTCACCGTAAAAATGCATTCTGTACATCCAGTTGACGCAGAGGCCGCCTTTAGTGACAGAATGGATAAGACAACTCGATGGTAGTTGCCTTGACAACCTAACTAAACGCTTCATGATAGTCAATGCCTGGTTGTTGATGAAAACCTTTAGCGACCAAACGTGCTTTGTAACGCGTAACCGCCCCATGTTGATCTTTCTTAATTTTGTATACCCATCTACAAATAACAATATTGGTGTTAGAGCACGGGGACCAAGGACCATGTACCATTTTTCAAGAAGTTTAATATTCCGCAGCCATGGCAGCGCGCCAGCGAGGATCTTTGTTAGCAATGGTGAAGGAAGATGGTTCAGAAGTTGTAGTTGTGTGAAAAGAAGAAGGGTTGTACCGCTAATGTGTTTAGGATTAGGACGAAGGTGTGAAGGACGAGTACGAGGTGGTGGTGGTGGTGGTGGGTGTGTGAGGTGGTTGTGAGTGGCCGTGTAGTGTGGGGTGAAGTTGGGTTGGACTAAGGGTGCGGGCTGGTCCGGGCCGAGCCGTAGGTCGGCCGGGGTGGTGGATCTGTTGGGTGAGCTGGATGGGGCCGGGATGTGGTGTCACCTGAGTAGTGGTGGGAGGTGATGTAGGTAGTTGGTCCGATGAGGTGTGATCACCGGATGGGGTGTTATGTGGATTAAGGTGAGGATCAGTCGGGTAAGATGAGAAGTATGGGGACGAGGGTGGTGAAGGGATAGAAATAGGAGGTGGTTTAAAAGGAAAGACTTGTTCATGGAATTGGACATGACAGGCAATGTATAAACGGTTAGATTGAATGTCCAAGCATCGATAGCCGTGATGGAGGTATCAGACCCTAAAACACACAAGGCATGGATCGAAAATCCATTTTGTGTTTATTGTAGGCACGGAGATGAGGGTAACACCGGCAACCAAATACCCGAAGAAATGAGAAGTCGGGTGGGTGATGAAAAAGTTGTTCAAAAGGAGAGACTTTGGAGTTGGTTCGAGATGGCATTCGATTAATTAGATAGACAACAGTGTCGAATGCAAAATGCCAAAAGCGCTTGTGGGACATTGGATTTTGCAAGGAGGGTGAGTCCAGCCAACAACATGTCTATGACGGCGTTCAACATACCCATTTTGTTCGCTGGTATGTGGGCAAGAGAGCCGATGTACAATCCCAAGAGAGGAGAAGAAGGGTGAAAGCTTCCTAAATTCTCTCCCCAGGTCTTTGGACAGATTTGAGTTTGGTTTTAAATTGTCGTTCAACGGTGACTAAAAATTGTTTGAAAATGTTATAAACATCAGATTTAAGTTTGAGAGGAAATATCCACATGAAACGTGAGTAATGATCAACACACAGTAAGAAATAGTTATGACCATCACTGGAAGTAACCGGGCCGACCCCAAACATCACAAAATACCAAATCCAAAATATTAGAAATATCCATCTCCTCCTATTTTACCCTTACTAATTCTCACAATACCTTAAATAGGTCTACCGGGAAGAAATTGAGCTCTTTGATTGCACTGGCTTTGAATCTAGATGAACACTTCTTTCACAAATCGGTGCTTTAGATAACCCTCACACTATTCTACAACTTTTGCACTATCCATGTTCATTAATTACTTTTCATGTCAAAGCTTTTCACTTCATAATCGACATGATGATTATATTAAACTAATGGCAGGAGAAATGAGGGATTCTGATGAGGATGGGGTTGTATATGGTGCTTCTCAAGACATTCTGATTGTGGAATGATCACTCTTCTCGCAACAGATGGTGTTCCTGGCCTCCAGGCAATAATTAATAACACTACTTATTTTAAAGGTTTTCTTACTTGCGATGATGATTTTGGTGTATCAACAACAGTGTCTCAGGGAAAAACATAAGCAACCACGTACTTGGGAGAATGCTAATCACGTCAAAGGGTGAGTTTCTCAATGAACATACAACTCAGAATAAACTTGGTTTGTCCCAAGATAAACGCAATGCTTTTCTTTTTCATAGGCAAGGTTCCAACTTAATCCATCTAATTGCTGGCATGTTTTACTTTTGAGCTTTAGCAGTCTTGTAGTTGAATGTCTAAAATATATATTGTGGTGCAGGGCCTATATTGTTAATCTTGGTGACATGATGGAGAGATGGACTAATTGTCTATTCCGGTAAGATCTTAACACTCTTTTTCTCTATCCTCATCTTCCTGGAGTTTGAAGTCTCTGCATTACATGTGTTTCTTTCCTTCAATTCTATTGCAGGTCAACTTTACACCGAGTTATGCCAACCGGGAAAGAGCGCTATTCTGTAATTACTTCCTAACCAATGAATTACATTTTTACGTTTGCTTATGTGCTTCATTCACTATTATGATCTTTCTGGTCGTTCACCAGCCCTTAAAAAGTACAATAAAATTGCAGTTTAGGTTGTATTTGTTCTGGTCATATCACTATGTTATCATTTGGTCCCTGATTGCGTGAAATATGAAAAACTGAAGACGTGGCTCGTTTTTTAAAATAGAAAGTGAATATTGGATCCACAAAAACAGAGAAACCAAAAATGGGATGGACATTTTCTTCATATTCGTAATCGTAAACATGCCTTAATTATATGTACAGATGGCTTTCTTTTTGGATACTAACCCGGACTGTATGGTAGAATGCTTGAAAAGCTGCTGCAGTGAGTCGTCTCCTCCAAGGTATGTATCTATGTTTTCATAATAGTTGGTGGTGTCTTTAAACATGATAATTTGATTTGGTCGGTTTGTAGGTTTCCTCCAATCCGCAGTGGCGACTACCTGAGGGACCGTATCAATGCTGTGTATTCCTCATAGGTTTTTGCGTAAACAATGTAACCACTGTTAGTATATGCCTTATGTTCTGGTCTCAACTTATATAGAACTATGTACTCGGCATGCAATTAGATGTTACGTATATTAATGTGTTCTGTGTTGTTAAAATTCCAAATTGTTTACTCGAGTAATGCACTATCATAATAGTTACTTTTGGCGATACTTAACAATACTATGGTAATCTCATTTGATGATTTAGAGGTCATGCAATTTGTAATAATTTCATAACTCGTTATTATACGGAGCAAGTATCTAAAAAGTTTGTGTACAATAATGAAATACGAAGTTCAAGCAAGGATTGAAATATAATTTACCAGATAATGGTCCTCCATTCCCTCCAAATATGGTGTTGCCGATTCGTGTACCTCCATTCCCTCCAAATAATCTGTATCCTTTGAAAACTCATTATGATCGTGGAGTAAAATTGGTGTGTTGGATTGGAGAAAAACCAAATGCTGGAATCCCAAGGCGACACAAATATCTGGCATCTGTTGTTGAAGATGGTATCTGAGGTTCTGAAAGTTCCCCACTGCAGGCCATGACAGCATGCTTGAAATCAATCCACCATGAGATTTGAATCATCTGTAGCGGGCATTAGAGGCCGCCTCATATAATCTCTGAGTGGTTCTGCCAAGTAATTAAGAATGGAAACGGCCGCGTAATAACCGTGATTGGGTGGGCAGTGTTTATTCTGAGATATTCTTGAAAATGAGTGACAACGATATCCTGCCTAGTTGGAGATAGGAAATCAAGTGCGAGTGTTATGAGTAACAAAGTATGTTCCAAACTGGTTTTACCATTGTTAAATTTTGGGGTATTAATCTGTGACAAACATGTCATTCTATCAATTGCTAATGGCTTTCAAGTTATGTTCAGTGCAGGATTATTACAAGGGTTAATCATGGACAAAGAATAAAAGGTTTAAAGTTCCAAGATGCTCGTTTCTTCTGAAGCTATTCTCATTTCTGCTGATGAGTCATTTATAGCCGTTAGAGGGTCTTAGTGTAACTTAATCTCCTATTTAATAAGTCCCTTAATCTAGGGTTATCCACACTTGTGTGTGCAGTCATTTCTCACACACCCTTCTCTTCTTAGATCATTTCACTGATCTTGTCTCTTCTTTGTATCTGTATGATTATTGTCTCATTGACATTAATCTAACCTTGTAACATTTTGGATACTATTGTTGATATAATCTAAGCCGACTATTGAGGCTTAGGTTTGAATAAAAGTTCTTCTGTTACTTGTTGTTGTTGATACTTTCGTACATGGTATCGAGCATCGGCTCATAATTATTAATTCTACATCCAAGGGTTTCTTTGTGGAAACTTGGGGACATCTCTTCAAAGAACAACTTGGTGGTTTGTGGTTATTGCTATTGGCATAATTACTGGTTATTTCTTATTGTGATTTGTTCTTTCCTGCATATTGCTCAGAAGTCTAAGTCTAATATCCTCTTCAAACAAACAAGACTTAAGTCTTTGTGGGTGCAAACGGGTAAACTAATATCTTGATCTGCCACCTCTAAGTGGTATGAATACCTGCCCGGCTTACCCCAGTTCCACAGTGCTTGGTGCTTGTTGTTTCTTAATTACAAAGTCTTATTTATTTCTTTATCCGTCTATCTCGCTCTTGTCTTTATTTCTGTCTGTGCCTTATCTATCTTATCTTATCTGTCTGTCTTATTGTTTGTTCTATGGCTATTGGTGATGATACTATTGGTGGTGGCTCTTCCACTGAGAAAAGCTTAACCTTTGGTGATGCTTTGTATTTACACCCCAATAACACAAATGGTACACCCATTATTACTATCAAACTCACTGGAACTGAAAACTACAAAATATGGAATATGGCCATGACCTTTGCCTTAAGGAACCACAATAAGTCAGGGTTTATTGATGGTACTTGCATAAGAGATGATTCAAACCCTAGTCTTGCTAATCAATGGGATACTTGTAACTCTGTTGTGGTTACTTGGATTCTTAACTCTCTAAGCCCTGAACTATTTGCTGGTGCTATATATGCTAAAACTGCTTATGAAATGTGGAATGACCTTAAAGATACCTATGATAAGGTTGATGGTTCGACTATCTTTAATTTGCATAAAAATATAAACTCTCTTAGTCAAAGTGGGTCCTCTCTTGCTGATAACTATAACAACCTTAACTCTTTATGGAAACAATTTGATTGTATGATTAGCTTGCCTCCTTGCACTTGTGAGGTCCGCAAAACATTTTGAAAAACACAATCAGCTAATCAAGTTAATGCAATTTCTTATAGGTCTTGATGACTCCTATGTTCCCATCAGAAGCAATATTTTAACCAGGGATCCTTTGCCCAATGTCAAAACTGCTTCTCTCGTTGTCTCGAGAAGAATCTCACGAAATGTTTCATCTGCTAAACCTAATGCTACAAAAGCAAAACTTCGATGGTGGAAAATTTTTTGATAACAAAAAAGGATTTAACAACAGCAATTTTAAAAATTCTGGTTTTAATGTCGGTAATGCTCTAACAACAGAGGACCAAACATGAATCTCAAATGTACTAACTGCAAAAACCTGGTCACACTGTTGATAGATGTTATGATCTCGTTGGTTATCCACTGGATATGTTAAAAGGAATTTTAATTCCAAACCCTTCAGCAGTAACAATGTTTCTGCTGACACTAATCTTTCCACTAATAATGGAACTAGAAACTCTCTTGTCTCTTTGTCTAATGAATAGCTCTCCAGACTTATGAGTCTGCTTAATGACAACAATGTGTCTTCTGCTAATGCCAATGTAGCAGTGTAAAATTTTTCAGTGAACCTTCTTTAATGGCAAAGGTCAAGTTTAACATAAACTTTGATAAATTCTTTAACAACAACACTAAAACCGTATCTGGAAACATAAGTCTTGGTTGGATTGTTGACTCTTGTGCAAATCAACACATGACTGCTTCTCGCAAAAAATTTAATTAATATTGTTGACATTTCAAATCTTGGTCTAACCGTTGGTCATCCCAATGGTACTCATGCCTTAATTACTAAAATTGGTGATTTAAAGGTCAATAATGACCTAACTCTTTTGATGTTCTGTTGTTCCCGAGTACAATGTCGTCTGTCTGTTCATAAGATTTCTAGAGACAATAAAATGTTTGTTGGCTTTAATGAATCTAATTGCTATATACATGATTTACATCAAAAATGATTGGGGATTGGTAAACAATGCAATGGGTTATATATGTTTGATATTGATTCCACATGTAAGATGGCTTCTAATAACTCCATTTCTGTTTGTCATGTTTCTAGAAATCTCCAGCATCAAAGACTTGGTCATCCCTCCTACCAAGTCCTACATATACTCAAGTCCACACTTAATCTTGATGGAACCTCCGAACCGACCATCTTTGTGATACTTGCAATAAAGCTAAACAAACCAAGGAACCATTTCCTTTAAGTGAACATAAATCAACTAAAATTGGTCAACTAGTTCATCTAGATGTATGGGGACCATATAAAGTCACTAGCAGAGATGGTTACAAATATTTTTGACCATTGTTGATGACTATTCTAGGCACCGGGTTTATATGCTTAAGGGAAAGGATGATGTTTATGTTTCTATTGTTAACTTTACTCTTATGCTATCAAATCAATTTGAACACAATGTTAAGATATTCAGAAGTGACAATGGGACAGAATTTGTCAATAACAAACTTCAACACTTCTTTCATGAAAAGGGAATTTTACATCAAACCTCTTGTGTTTACACACCTCAACAAAATGGTATTGCAGAAAGGAAACATAGGCATCTCCTTAATGTGGTTAGATCCCTTATGTTTCAGGGGGAATTACCTCTATATCTTTGGCCTGAATGTGTTCTAACTCACGCTTATGTCATAAACAGGTTACCTTCTTCTGTGTTGTCTGGTAAGTCTCCCTTCTTCTTTGTGTATGGGCATGACCCTTCACTCTCTCTCCTTAGAGTCTTTGGCTGCTATGCTATGCCACCATTCTCAACATCTCTGATAAATTTGGTAGTAGGTCCGAAAAAAGTGTCTTTATTGGCTATTCAAATGAGAAAAAGGTTACAAACTCTTGAGCTTAGAAACAAAAAATATTTTTTATTCCAGAGATGTCAAATTTTATGAAACTGATTTTCCCTTCAAAATGAAAAATTCTTTGTCAAAACCTTTTTTTGAAACTTATGTGCCTAAAGATTTAAATCACAAAAATTTCTTTGACTCACAAATAAGTCCCAATGATGAAGGGAGAGTGACATCCTATGATGATGGCACTGTGGTAAGTCATCCTACTAGGATTGATGAACCGGTTGCAACATCTATAGATGATAATACACACCCCGAGGGCACCATATCACATGAATCACATCCTGCCGATGCATCTTCCGATTCTACGATACATCACCCGATTCTCATGAACAAGAAAGAGGCTTGTCACCACTCATAGAAGGTCAACCGAGTTTCTAAGTTTCCCAGTAATCTTAATGACTTTATTGTAGAAGGGAAAGTCAAGTATGGTGTTGAAAAGGTTGTTAATTATTCTAATTTAAACAAAGAAAATTACTGCTTTGCTTCTAGTCTTAATAAAAGTATTGAACCTACCTGCTATGAAGAAGCTATCCTTGATAGTAATTGGGTTAATGCTATGAACTCTGAAATTGAGGCCTTAAATGAAAATCATGCTTGGGATATAACTGATCTCCCACCTAATAGAACTCCCATTGGTTACAAATGGATCTTTAAAATCAAATATAAAGCCAATGGTGAAGTTGATAGATACAAGGCTAGATTAGTTGTTAAAGGTTATAATCAAAGAGAAGGAATAGACTATGATGAAACCTTTTCTCCTGTTGTGAAAATGTCTACTGTTAGATGTCTTATTGCCTTAGTTGTGAAAAACAAATGGCCTCTTTTCCAACTTGATGTTAACAATGCTTTCTTGTATGGAGATCTTGATGAAGATATCTATATGACCATCCCTAAGGGGTTCTGTAATGAGAACAATAAAAATAAAGTTTGCAAACTTGTCAAGTCCCTATACGGCCTAAAACAAGCTCCCAGGAAATGGAATGAAAAACTTGTCAGTGTTTTAAAAGAAAATAATTTTGTTCAATCTGCCAATGATCATTCCTTATTCACCAAAACAGAGAATAACAAGTTTATTGCTCTGCTTGTTTATGTGGATGATATAGTCCTCACTGGAAACTGTATTGATGAGATAAACCTATTTAAAGAGTTTCTAAAATCAAAATTTCATATCAAAGACTTAGGGAACTTAAAATACTTTCTTGGTATTGAGGTTTTAAAATTGAAATGACATTTGTCTCTCCCAAAGAAAATACTGCCTTGAACTCCTCAAAGAATTTGGTCTTCTTGGGTGCAAACCTGTGTCTACTCCTATGGAACCCAACTCTGTCCTTCCATACATTCCCACTGCTGATGATCCCCTTCTTGTCAACATCATCGGTTATCGGTTACTTGGGAAACTTATCTATCTCACCCATACAAGACCTGAAATCTCATACTCAGTTCATTGTCCGCACAATATATGCATTCTTCATTAAAATCTCATCTAGAATGTGCCCTCAATGTTCTGAGATATCTAAAAGGAGCTCCAGGAAAAGGTCTAAGGTACAATTTCAAAGAACTCAAAATCATCTTGAAGGATATAGTGATGCGATTGGGCCAAATGCAAGAAAACCGTAAAATCTGTCACATGCTATTGTGTTTTCTTTAATGATTGTTTGATCTCATGGAAAAGTAAAAAACAAAACACTCTTTCAAAATCTTCCACGTAAGCTAGTATAGATCTATGTCTATCTGCTGTGTAATCATTTGATTCAAAAATCTTAAAGGACCTAAAAGTTGATATCAATCTTCCTATTAATCTTTTTGTGATAACAAATCGCTTTACAACTTGTCACAATCCCGTTTTCCATGAAAGATCAAAACACTTTGAAATTGATGTCCACTTCATCGTGGAAAAATTGCAAGAGGTGTTATAAGTGCCAAAAAGATTGGCTCTTCAAACCAAATCTGCGGACATTCTTACTAAAACCTCTCTGTTTATCAAAGATAAATTTTGTGTGAAAAATTGATATTGTTTTATATGTTTGCTCATCGACAAGGGGAATGTTAAATTTTGGGGTATTAATCATGACAAACATGTCATTCTATCAATTGCTAATTGTTTTCAAGTTATGTTCAATGCAGGATTATTACAGGGGTTAATCATGGACAAAGAATAAAAGGTTTAAAGTTCCAAGATGCTCGTTTCTGATGAAGCTATTCTCGTTTCTGCTGATGAGTCATTTATAGCCGTTAGAGGGTCTTAGTGTAACTTAATCTCCTATTTAATAAGTCCCTTAATCTAGGGTTATCCACACTTGTGTGTGCAGTCATTTCTCACACACCCTTCTCTTCTCTTAAATCATTTCACTGATCTTGTCTCTTCTTTGTATCTGTATGATTATTGTCTCATTGACATTAATCTAACCTTGTAACATTTTGGATACTATTGTTGATATAATCTAAGCCGACTATTAAGGCTTAGGTTTGAATAAAAATTCTTCTGTTTACTTGTTGTTGTTGATACTTTCGTACAACCATGATTATCTCTCAGCTGCACATTATATATGTTGAGAAAAAGGTTCATTCCTATGGCGCGGTGCTGAGAGATCTGTTATCTACTTATTCAGCCAGGTGAGTTATTTATCGACCGAATAAAGGCTTATTATTTTCTTTATTAATCACTAATCTTTTTATAACTAACAACTAAATATCGATTTTTAGTTGCTTTACTGATCGATAATAACAAATAATGATAAGAAATACATTTTTTTTAATTGATAACCTTAAAGATATGCGTACAGTGTAGCGTGTTTAGTAAAAATAAATCGTTAAAGTAATCAGTAATGAAATTTAATTGTTGCATTATAAAGAGTTAACTAATGTAATGTATCATTCTAGTTGGTCATTTGGAAAGTTATTTCGGCTAAAATTATGAATGATAAGTAACTTTTATAGTTTATCATATTAGGTGGGTAATATAATATTTGAAAGTTTTTTCGGTTAAAATTAATGTGATTTCATTTGGTTTTGTAAATGTTAATTTTGATTAAGGTAATATGATAAACTTAAACAACTCCAACTACTATTTTTAATAGTAGATAATAATTTTGGGATAAACAAAAACAAAAAATGAACAATAAAATAAAATGGATAGAGTACTTAAAATTGTGAACCGCATAAACTCTTTTGGACTATTTTTTTGCAAAAAGGTAGCTAAAACTAAAGGGCCGTGTCCTTTTTTTATACGGGGGTATATAATAATATATTTTTTTGTGTTTATATATTTTCCTTACTCTTTCTATATCTTCAAAGCAAGAAAATTGACATCCTCTCCATTAAAAGATTAAATCAAACGTGGAATCCACATATATCTTTCCCATATAAAAGAAAAAAACACCCCCTAAGAGATTGAGTTAAAGCTTGAGCCTATTGTTATAAATCACTCGAATTGGAATTTGATTTTTAAAGCTTGTAAAATATTATATTTCCTACAAAGAGTTAATTTTTTTGATATTATATTACTCTCAATAATCACACCACTTCACCTTTCACTTTTTACCTTCAATGGTCATCACTCCATCACTTTTTATTACCATATCCATTTTTATACAAACATAAATCACTAAATACCTCACATACACCTACAAATTAAATAATAAATAATTAAAACACAAAGAGGTCCACTTTTGCATGTCTTATTAGGTGACCGACTTACTTTTGATTGCTTGGTGTGAGCAGCCTCACGCGCCACCATTCTTCTCCCCAATAAACCTCATGCGTGAGGAGGGGTCTCAAACCTCCTCAAGACACACCACTGGGAGTAGTGTCTTTTTTTTTTTTTTTTAATTCACTTTAACTAATTATTTCATATGATTTGTTTTTTAAATAGTATCATTTTATTCAAGATACGAACTATTACAAGGTCTATAATGTATACATATACACGCAACATCCTTACAAGCTACAACCTCAACGAATCAAATTAAATAGAAAACTAAACATGGGACACCATAATTGTGTTAAACAACATGAGGAGTGGTGTATGGTAGTATATGATGACCACATCCCACAAAATACCAGCCACTCTCACTTATTTGAGCATGCCTCTTTACTTCCAAACCATATCATCCAAACATTAACCATTATACCCACTAACAAACTTTCTAAAACGCATATATTAGAGGGTGTATATACTACAGATTGGTGCAATGTTATGACAATCAACCCACTGAGCTAATACTCGTACCATGGCACACTAAATCTTGCACATGTTTGGACTATGTAACCACTGATGGCATGGAAACTCGCCCTTTTTTGATCTTCTATTAAACCATTCAAAAAATTTCATTTGAATCTCTTAGCTACTCTCCTTTATCTGGTAGAGACCCTGTCACTGATCATAACAGTGATAGTAGTGTCTTTGCTGATGAGGATGAGATGGTAACTACACTTGAAGATAATAGTAATTCTGAGGGTAATTTGAATCAAGATTCAAATTCTCCAGTTCAGGAAGAAGTACCTTTGAGAAGATCTTCCCAGAAATTATAATGACTTTGTTGTTGAATCTAAGGTTAAGTATGGTATTGAAAAATTTGTGAATTATTCTAAGCTTAACTCTAGAAATTATTGTTTTACAGTTCAGTTAAATAAAAGTCATGAGCCAAAAAACTATTTTGAAGCTTCTAAATCTATCTATTAGATTGATGCTATGAATAATGAAATTGAGGCTTTATATAGAAATGATACTTTTGAAATCACTGTTTTACCTCCTGGTAGAAAAGCTATAGGAAGTAAATGGGTGTTTAAGATAAAGTATAAGTCTGATGGAGAAAACGATAGATATAAAGCTAGAGTGGTTGCTAAAGGGTATAACCAAAAAGAAGGAGTAGATTATGAGGAAACCTTCTCCCATGTTGTTAAAATGGTCACTGTTAGATGCTTGCTTAATTTTGCAGTTCAAAATAATTGGCCTATTTTTCAACTTGATGTTAACAATGCTTTTTTTTATGGTGATCTTGATGAGACTGTATACATGAAATTACCAGAATGGTTTTTCCCTGAAGGTGATAACAGGGTATGCAGACTTAAAAAATCCTTATATGGTTTAAAACAAGCTCCTAGACAATGGAATGCTAAACTTACATCTGCTCTTATTGAAAATGGCTTTACTCAAAGTAAAAGTGATTATTCATTATACACTAAGTCTAAAGATGATGTGCTTATTGCATTACTTGTTTATGTGGATGATATTATTGTTACTGGGAATAATGTTGATGAAATTAACAACTTCAAGATCTTTCTTAAAACTAAGTTCATGATTAAAGACTTAGGAAAGTTACAATATTTTCTTGGTATTGAAGTTGGTGATACTAATAAAGGAATTTGTTTAAATCAAAGAAAGTATTGTTTAGATTTGCTAAGTGAGTATGGTGTGCTTGGTTGCAAACCTTTTAAAACTCCTTTGCAGCCCAAACTTGTTATTTCTAATGAAGCTACTGATATTGATCCTTTACTTGATAATATTACTGATTATCAGAAGCTTATGGGCAAGCTTATTTACTTGACTAATACTAAGCCTGATATATCTTATGTTGTTCATTCACTACAAGAAATCTGTCGATTACCCAGAGACCAGATTTGTGGGTAAAAGGCTTAAATTCGTGGGTGATTGGTTAATACCCATGAATTACCCACGTAACTATTTGAATGGGTAAAACCTTCGAGGCTAATTATTTACCCACAATATTTCTACTGCGTGGCTAAGTTTCCCATTAAATATTTAGTGGGTGATTATGTTAACTTCGTGCATTTCATGGGATTTTCATAGATACCACGAAAGTACCCATACATATTATTGTGGGTAAATCTGTGAGTAAAATTATCCACAAATATTGCCATAAAGAAAATGCTAATTTGTGAGTAAATTGTGTTTTGCACGATTTCCTTACCGTTATAAATACCCACTATTTAACCATGGTATTACTGGTACATAACCTTAATGACACATTTCTAATAAAGCAAAAGCATTTCAGGTATACATATATATATATATATATATAAACAGTCAAAGAAGATTGAAAACATAAATACTATAATGAAATTATATTCAATTGATATATCCCAAGTACAATGTATAAACTGGTTTCTTCCAATGTCTATTTATAATAATAAACAAACAAAAATGTATAGCCATAACTTGGAAGTTCCAAAGCAATATTAACAACATATGCAATACGCATGAGCCATGTCAATTCAAGGAACCATCTCTCGATCCCTTGTGGTTTTCATGCTAGTCTTCACTTGGAGTCGTCCATTTTGTCAAAACCTACACATCATAAGTATGTCACATTAAAATAATCATTAATCGAACACGAGTAAATATAAAATAAAAAAGTAGTTGACAGTGCAACAAAGATGCTCGTTTTATCACCTGTGATGTATTTGATCTATTTAACACTTCTTATCCCTTAGCTTATAGCATGCATATTAAGAAAATTCATGTTCATTTGAAGTATATCATAATCATGATGTTTGAGTTATAATACTCAAAGATAAATAAATAAAAAGTTTGAGGAAATAAAGAGAAATGAATACCATGCTTCAAGTATAAATTGAAAAAACATTGAATCAAAATGATTATTCGTACTGAAGAAGTATAAATATACCAATATACACTCTAATGGAGATCTTCCGCGTCCATTAACATCATTGAGAAAAATGGTAATCCATTGTTGAATTATGAAAATATTAGATAGACAAAAGTGAGATGATCAAATATATATTTACAAGATTATTATCACGTTCGTAACAAAATTACACTTACGAATGATCTGATTTTTGGTGAGATCGGTGCGTGAGATAGAAAACACATATAGCTGATTCCAAAATAATAGGATACATGCAATCTTCTTTTGTTCGAGATGATGATAGAAGAATTTGAGTTTGGTGACATGTCGATCATTATTTAGATGTTTGATGAGATCTATCAACCACACGACAATTTGGTTAGAATTGTGATAAACATGATCCCATTAGCAAGTATACAAGTAATGGCATGTTACCCGTGATATGTGGAATTTCAGTTTCAAAATTTAAATTTGAAATGTTTATCAATTGAAGTGAAATTATAAATTTTCAAAAGTTATAAAAGCGGGAGTTTTCCTCTATATAAATATAGGATTTCATTTACTCCATAAACTTTTGTATCTAAAAAACTAACTTAATATATAAGTTTTCTGAAAATATGATACACGCTATAATTTTCTTGCCTTCTTCGATTTTAAAAGAAAGAGTATATATTGACGTATATTAAATCCGTTGATTCTATCACTCATTAAAAAAACTTAGATGAATAATATTTTATATTAAAGTACTAAGTATTGATAACTTGGTATGATAATTACATAGTAAAAATATTCATTTGATACTAAAGTACTTGTGTCTCAAAGATACTTTATATTGTACGGAAAGTAATTTAACTAATTGGTTGTTGGTTCAATTCCTACTTAAGACATGTGAGATAAATTTGTAATATAAATATTATGAAATACTTAAATTGTCGTTCTAAAAAAATAAAAATAAAAAATATTCATTTGATGCGCTTTATAGATAATATGTTAGTAACTTTTTGAATTGCTCTCACACATATGAGAGTACGAGTATAGCGAAAATAGCAGTAGCACGAAGCAATAGTTGATAGCAAGAGTTTTAAAGGAAGCAATAACTATTTATTTTGATAAAACGTTTGGTAATATAGTTGTTGTAATTATATTATTAAGTGTAAACGCTAGTTGCTAGTAATTTTTCTTCAAATATCATTTCGAAAAATAAGGTCTTAGAAGTTGTTCATCTAAACAGAGATTAAAGTTGGTAAGAGCTTATTTTTACAAGATCAACTTTTATAAGCTTCACACCAAACATACTTCTTTAACTTTCTGGGTAGTTTTGCTTGAATACTTTTCAAGTCAAACTTGTTTGGCGGTTCATAAATACCACATGTTGAGTAACATAAATCAACCCATGGGTAAATTCATGGGTATCTATTTACCCACAAATTACCCAGTAAAACTTACCCACGAACACGAATGAATGTGTGTAAATCATGTGTAACCAAAATTTACCCACAATATTCTTAATATATTTACCCACCATAACTAAACATATGGGTGATCTGTGGAAAAAATATATACCGCGGATTCATTACCCGCAAGTTACACACGTAAGACGCTTATGTGGGTAATTTCATGGTTAATATGTGGGAAATTAGTGGGTAAATTTGATCGACCATTTAATTCTCGAATTGTGGGTAAATTATGGGTAATTTGTGAGTAAGTACCCACGAATTAAAGTTCGCGTGTAATTTTTGTGGGTAATCGTCAGGATTCTTGTAGTGATTGTTTGAGTCAGTTCATGCACTCTCCACTTAAGTCTCATCTCAGAATAGCTTTAAAGATACTTAGGTATCTAAAAGGAGCTCCAGGTTGGGTATTCATATTACTAAGAATTCTGGTATGTCTCTTCTTGCTTATTCTGATGATGATTGGGCTAAATGTATTGTGACTAGAAGATCTGCATCGGCTATTGTGTTTTCTTAAATGGTTCTTTAGTATCTTGAAAAGTAAAAAGCAACCTACTTTCTCAAAAGTTCTAATCAAGCAGTATAGAGCTCTTGCTTTAGTAACCAGTGAAGTTATTTGGATTTTAAAATTTTTAAAAGATCTTAATATATCTGGTCTTTTACCTGTTCCTCTTCACTGTGATAGCAAATCTGCTATTAAAATAGCTGCCAACCCAGTTTTCCATGAAAGAACTAAACATCTTGAAATTGATTTGCATTTTGTTAGAGAAATTTTTTTAAATTGTGTTGTTAAAACAGTTAAAGTAGATTCTGCAAATCAAATTGCAGATATCTTTACAAAGGGGTTGGATACATTACAACATAATTTTTTGGTCAAAAATCTTAGCATGTTTGACATATATCAGATATCAGATTAAGGGGGGATGTTAAGAATTATAATCTGAGAGCTTATTTTTAATCTGATACTGCTTATTATGATTGCAGATTGTTGTGTATGAGCTTATTTGCTGATGAGAAGTTAAGGAGTTGGATATTGATGTATTAGGTCTCATGAGGGATTTGAAATGCAAATATTTAAAGCTGTGAATATACTTTGGGACAGTTATAGCAAGTTGATAAAGATGAAGGTCCAAGACATAAATACTTTGGCTATATAAAGAGAAAGACAAAGTCTTTCTCTCATTATCTTGATATACGACTCTCTCATAATCCTCTCTCTAAAAATACTGCTCTCTTGTAAACCCTAATGTGTTCTTGATTCTCTTGATCAAAACACTTGTTTATGATGTTCTGATATTGTTATATTTTATTGAGATCAAATATTTTGTTCTGGTTTAATAAAAGTGTTTTGTTATCAATTGAATCTGGTTTTTCTTCAATAAAGTTGTAGATCTATGTCTTGAGAATCTAAAACATAAATTCGTTAAAATCATACAAGTAACGAATCGGGAGTGTCCATTTTACTATATGTATGTCAAGTTGTCTAGATTTTTAGTTGTTTTCATTAATCAAGAATGAACAAGGATGTTAGTCCAACAAGCCTCACTCAGAAGCACACCAATGCACAAAAATCATTCAAGAACAAGCAAGAAATGATCCTTTGTGTTCTTGACGAAAGTGGCTACCAAAAGATAGAGAATAAAAGAGAAAGTTGTTGAAGTTGTTAGTTTGGATCAGGGTTATCAAACATAATTAGCTAACTTGTAAATTCACTTGGGCTTGAAGCCATTTGGGCCGAGAAATGGGCTAGCTAAATAAACTAGTCATTTAGTTAGTCTAAGTTTGTGATTAATCCAACAAATTATTTCTCTTGGGCCCAATGCATTTCTCTCAATCTCGAATATACATATATCACATACACATTATGTGATGATGTTTAAGTATTTAAGTATGTGACCCCGAAAGGTCACGTGAGTTTAGCAATACAGCGCATATAGTTTTAGGGTGCGTTTGGTTCAAAGAGGGAATGAGAATAGCAAAGGTAAAGGAAATATAAAAAAATGGAATGGAAATTATCATTATTTGTTTTAAGAAAAACACATTAACCTCCAAAGTGGTGGTGGCTGCTGGTGGTGGTGATGGCTGGTGGTGGTGGTGGCTGATGGTGGTTGTGGTGGTTGTTGTTGCTGGTGGTGGTGGTGGTTGCTAGTGGTGGTGGCTCGTGGTGGTGGTGGTGATGGTGGTGGTGGTAGTGATGGTGGTGGTGGGTAATCATTATCATTCCCTCTAATTTATTGGATAATGGCTCATTACCTACTATTGAGTAATGGGTCGTTGCATTATAGTTAAGCAAACACCTTTTTTCTTCATTACCTTACTCATGCTTTACCCTCAAAATCTTCTTTTAAGCACGCCCTCAAAATCTTACTCTAAGCACGCCCTTAGTTTAAGAGAGAGAGAGAGAGAGAGAGAGAGAGAGAGAGAGAGAGAGAGAGAGAGATGCTTGAAATTTGTCATAAAATGAAGCAAGACGCATTTATTTAAGGGAAGATGATTTGCATATTTTACTTTTTATTTGCATACTTAAATGTACAAACAGTTAAAGCGTTAATCTTATACAAGTATCTAACGTATTGACTAAATTGTCTCAATTAATCTTCAATTTGTGCAAATCAATTTCATATTCAAGACATGCCAAAATTGAGAAAAATTGTTATGATTTGTCCACGATTTAAAATGTGAAAAGATTTGTTACGCTTATATATATACTCCACGTACGTAGGAACGTATAGTGACGATGTTAAACGTAAAAATATTACATAATATGTGTGTGTATCGATGAAGTCTATTCCAAAAGTCTTTGATTATAAGTTAAGTTTTTGATACATGTATCTTTTAGTAGAAAGAAAAGAAAATAAATATAGAAAAAGTTACAACCACCAATAAGCTAAAACGATTAACAATGGGCAGCTTACATTTGTCCCATAAAACACTCGATTGATATACTTTCTAATTCGGTCCCATTAAAGTTATAATGGTATAGTTTTGTACTTTTGTGTGAGTAATAATATATGCTCTTCTTTTTTCTATACTTTATGCCCTAATGTTTACATAATAATCATTTACCTGGAGTTATCTTCACAAGATTGTTCAACTCAAACTTGTAAAGTAAGTATTTTGAATTCATAATAAATTGACCATATGATTCTAAAAATCATAAAGAATTAGATTGGTAAAAATCTATCTAAAATATAGTAATAATATAGAAGAAGTATAGATTAAGTGAGACGAACGAGAAGTTATTAGGTGGTCATAATTTTTTTTACCAAAACTGTGAAAAATAAAAATGTCAACTTTGTATACAATTTATTTATTTATTGTTTATTTATTAGTTATTATAACCACATGGATTTGTACTCCACAAGACCAAAACGCATGTAATTTGCCCTTCAAGTATTTTAACATGTGTTATTCATGCAACAAGTTGTTTTCAACCACCATCTTTAGATTTCCTAAAGTTAGAAAAGTGATTTGAACGCTGTAAATTTGTTGTGTTTTGAAATTTGAGTTAGTTTAAAATTTGGTAATGTTTATTTAGATTATAAGTTTCTTGCAAATAGGGATCAATGATATTAGCTTCTTTTTTTTTTTTTTGTATATTTTAAATTATAATTTTGTACTTTTAAATATTGGTACATTTGAATTTAGTTTTGTGTTTGTCGGATAATTTTGAATAAAGCGTCTGATTTGTTTGTCGGAATTTATTATTTGTTTCGTCTTAAGTTACCAACAAGTGTTATCAGAGCTATGTTTGTTAGGGATACGTTTGGATTTGGAATCTTTTGAATTGTTTTGGGGTTTTGTTTTTTGTTTGAAGAATCGTTTGAATTGTTTTTGAAATAATTGATTTTGGTGGAGCATCTAGTTACTAGGAATTGTTTGATTAGTTGTTTGTTTTTGGTTTTTGAATCGAAGAATTGAGCTGTTTTGAGTTTGTGAAGACCGATTTGTGTTTACAAAGTGGTTATTGGACTTTTAAGCTAGTATTCAGCTTTTCGGTTAGAATTTGGAATACTAGTATGTTTTTGTATTCAGCCATATTAGTCTTTTGGCTCACTTTGTGCACTATGTTTTGTTAGCATCAATTCGATAGTTTTTGTTTTTTTTTTTTTGAAATTTGGCTATTATATACGAAGCACAAACCGCCAAATAGCGGCCGGCTAGAAACACAACAAGATTACATCCAATCGAAATTACACCACTCTTTCCAACTTATCGAGCATCCTTTCGATCTATTCCTATACCATAAAAACCGTTTAACTTCACATCTTGAAAAATCTTCTCCCCCGAGATGACATTGTTGGAGAACCTTCTATCATTACGAGCTCTCCATAGACAGCAACATGTAGTGAACACGAGACCCTGAAAAACCTTTTGATTCTTTTTGTCGAGACCAATGGAGTTATGAAGATCAAATAGGTCCTTCACAGTGAACATAAACAAGGGAATGGTTTTACACCATATACCAATACGGAACCAAACCTGAGAAGCCACAACACAGTGGCAGAAAAGATGGTCGACGGTTTCCTCCTCTTCATCACATAACCCGCAAAGAGTATAGGGGGTGATGCAATTTCTCCTAATGAGAGCCGTAGCCGTTTGAATGCGATCCATACCCACTCTCCACATGAAGATGTTACACTTTTTAGGAACCCACTTAGACCACCTAAAGACATGTCTATGACTAAAGTCCCGATCACTGTTTAAGAAGTCTTTCACCGCCTTGACGCTAAACTCCTTGTGATCCCTTCCGTTCCACAACCACTTATCACCTTGGTCGCTTAAATTGACGCCCTCCATGAGACGTTCCAAACTGATCAGGTCATTGGAGCCCCCAACTGTCAACTGCCTATAAGTGCTTTCATTGATTCCACCGAACCGATTTCTACCATCCTCAACCCCGTCAACAACCAAACATCTCTTGTCTTTAACAGCCTTGAAAAGACTTGGGAAAACGTCCTTCAAGGGCTCGTTGTTAACCCACGGATCAAGCCAAAATCTAGTGCTTTTGCCATCTCCTACCTTACCTTTAAACATTTGATTTAAACCAATACCCCCCGCCTTTATCTTTGAGCAAGTTTTCACAATAGTTCCCCAAACACTATATCGCCGTCTTGCCCACTGAATCGGAGTCCAGCTTCTCTTTGTGTCGTGTAAAGATGTAATCACCTTCTTCCAAAGGCTTTCCTCTTCCGTTCTATATCTCCAAATCCACTTGGACAGTAAAGCCACGTTAGACTCCCACAACCTGCTTATACCGAGCCCTCCATCCTTAATAGGGGATGCCACTCTCTCCCACGCGACCCAGTGAACTTTTCTCTCTTCATTCGTACCTCCCCACAAAAACCTTTTCATAATTCCTTCTAAGTCCTCAAGAACTTTCTTAGGGGTAGGAAGATTTTCCAAAACTGATTTAATCAACGTCAACCTCCCTCCAATGGACAGGCTTGACCCTTTCCACCTAAATAGTCTTTTCTTGAAAATATCCACCAAAAACTTCCAGCTCGCGACACGGTTCATATTACCCCCGATTCTAATGCCGAGGTGATCAAATGGGACCGAACCAGCCTCACAAGACACTGCATTAGCCACAGATCTAATTTCCGTCTCATCCACTCCCACACCATGAATACGAGATTTTCCCATATTAATTTTTAGCCCCGAAACTATGTAAAAGCATCTTAGGATTCTAGAGACTTTTTTAAGGTTGAGGAGGGACCAGTCTCCCACAAACAGAACGTCATCTGCATATAATAAATGAGACAAAGTCGGGCCTCTATTGGGAAGAGAAATACCTTTAAGCCATCCACTGTTATTAACTTTCTTCATCATATTAGACAACGCTTCCATCACAATCAGAAACAAAAACGGAGAAATAGGGTCCCCTTGACGCATTCCTTTAAAGCACTGAAATTCTTCCGTGGGGGCACCGTTAACGAGCACCGCTGATCTGGCCGAAACAAGGGTACCATAAATCCATTTACACCATCTATCCGGAAAACCCATTTGGGACATGATCGACATCAAGAACCCCCAATTCACGTTATCGTAGGCTTTGTTGAAGTCAACCTTAAAAAGAAACGCTTTGCTTTTCGCTTTCTTCCACCAAGCTATTAACTCATTCAAAATTAGAGGCCCATCCATGATCGACCTGTCACTAATGAAGGCCGTTTGGTTAACAGAAATAAGAGGACCAAGAACCTTTTTCAGCCGATTAGCCAAAACTTTAGATACCACTTTACGTGTAATGCCCACCAACGTGATAGGACGATAGTCATTCAAGTTACCAGGATCTTTACTTTTAGGAATCAAAGTGATGTACGCCGAATTGCACCCCCTGCTTATCTTCCCACTCTCATGGAAAACACGAAAAACCTCCAGGAAGTCAGGCTCTAATTTATCCCAAAAGCGCTTAATAAATTTGAAGGTGAAACCGTCCGGACCCGGAGCCCTGTCGTCTCCACACTCGAAAACGGCTTTTTTAATCTCAGGGCTCGTAAAGTTTGCCACCAACTCCTGAGCATCCAGATTAGATAGAGTGTTCACTTCCGAACAAACCAGACCCGGTCTCATAGGCCTCACCTCACTAAATTTGTCCCTGAAGAAATTCAGAATGTAGCTCTTAACATCCTTGGGCTTTAAAACCCATGAGCCCCCAATCTCCAGCCCATGTATCGTATTACGACGCTTCCTTTGGTTAACGAGCCCATGGAAAAAACTGGTATTGTCGTCTCCTTCCATGGCCCATTTACTTCGGGAACGTTGTTTCAAATCTTTAGCCTTGCGATCCCATATGTCATTCAATTTCTTTTTGCATTATGTTCTCGTCCACTCCTCCTCCTCCGTAAGTTCAGCGTTTTCCATTATACAATCAAGGTCTTCTAACTCTTTGTTGCAAACCTCAGCTTCTTCTCCTTCTTTTCTAACCATATCATCCCTCCATTCCTTTAAGTGCTTTCGAATCCATTTAAATTTCCTCAACAATTTCACATCCGGAGGTCCTTTAAATACAAAGGAGCCTATAGATTTCTCGACAGTCTTGATGCACTCGGGCAACTCCAGCCAAGAGTTGTAAAACCTAAAGGGTTTTGGCCCAAAGTCAAGCTCGAGCAAAGACAAAAGGATAGGATTGTGATCCGAATGCACCCTAGGAAGCGATCTGAAGCAAGCTTCGGGCCACACATTAATCACTTCTTTGCTCACCAAACACCTATCTATTTTACTCATTTTCTTGCCCCTCTCATCTTCCTTCAAATAGGTATACTTGCTGCCCTTCATCTCATATTCAAATAATTCGGCAGAGTCAATGATATCGTTGAAGTCATTAGCACATTGTTGTTTGAATTTGGACCCCATTCTTTCACACCTCGCCCTCACCACATTGAAGTCACCCATCATAATCCACCGACCACCCCATCTAGATTTCAAATCGGCAATCGAATCCCACACCTCTTTCTTCTCCCTTTTTTTCGGAGGCGCATAAACATTAACAACATATACAATCTCATCCGTCCCTTTGATAACTCCTTTAACCACAAGAGTATTATTTGATTTGAAACTATCTACCATTCTAAAAATACCAGGGTCCCACATACTTAACACCCCCCGATCTTCCTATAGGATCAACCTTCTCGAAAGCCATCTCCTCGTTACCCCAATAGTTTGAAATAATCTCACTCCCGAAACCACTACATTGAGTCTCTTGGATCATTAAAAAAGAAACCTTTTCCTTAATCTTCAAACCCTTAATCCATTTCCCTTTCTTATCACCCACTCCCCCAATCCCTCTAATGTTTATAGATAAACAATTCATTGAGAAACTATAAAAATACCTTCTTCCTCTATCGTCTTCCTGATCAAACCTTTGTTCTGATCAAGGTCAACTCCCACAAGGTTCCCCGTTTCCATAGTCTCATGAATCTCAACCTCAACATCAGTACGCATCGGGTCTGGGGGAGGGGAATTAGCACCGACATTAGTTCCAGTCTCCCCGTTGGAATTCGACCCTGCGCTAAAACTTGGCTTACTGTTGAGGTCAAGAGACCTGGTGCCATATTCATTAACGATCGGTTGAAAAGAGTTGTAATCAGCTTGGTCAACTGAGTGATCACTTGATGAGATATTATTCGGTATATCTTGATTATTATTATTAAGCCCAAGCAACCCATCTAAAGAAAATGGGTCCGAATCTCTAGGCCTAGGGGAGAGCCCAGTCACATTTTGGCACCAAACTTTATCTAACGAGATACCAGCTTTAAGGTGAGAGGAAGAATTGGCACGTGCCTTAGAAGAGAACCCAAAGCGTTTAACACCTGGTCCCACCCTACTTTTGCAATATCTATTATCCACTACCTTTTCCCTAAGTGAGTTTCATGCACGCCCGCATTAAAACTATGCACCTCCCCATGCAACCTGTTGGTATTCGGGTTGTCTTTCTCAAGGGCAAACCCTTCGACTTCCTCATCTGTTTGTCTCACTTCGCCTTCTTCAAATTCTGCCATCCCTTCGTCTTCCCAAGACCGGGGTACCGTTCTCCTCCGAGATATTCCTCTAGGAACCATCACTGCCTTCAACGACGCAACTAGGGCACCAATTACTGAATCTTTCATTGACCCATACCTTGAATTTTTTGTTCCGCCATGAAAGAATAGCACTTTCCTTAAGCTCTTTTCCATCTCCAACTAGAATACCAACCTCTACTACTGAGAAGTTGTGATCCTTTTTTGAGAAAAATGAGGGCCTAACCACTGTGCCAAAGAGACCACCTATCTTGTTGAATAACTCAACCGACGCCAACTGCAAAGGAACTCCATGAATGCCAACCCAAGCGATTCTCTCGAACGGAAGTGATTGTCCCTACCACGGATCAAGCCTAGTGAACCACTTACACCATACCCCTTTATTGACCATAAACTTGCTTGCCAACGCTGGGGATGGGAAGCTTAACAGTGACAAGAGACCCCCCAAATACTTTATCTCCACCTCATTTAATCCCAAGTTTCCAAGAAGCGAGCCCAGAGTTTCCAAGGTTTTGAGATCGATACAACGAACAACCAAGGCCCTGTCATGAGAATCGGATGACTCATCAGACGACGAGTTTACTTCTATCACCTTCTCCCTTGCCGCCACACCACCTCCTCCCTTGACTATCTCACTGAATAAGACTCCTTGATTGTGTCCAGGTTTACCTCCTCCCAACTTAGGGGGGATGACGTTGGGTTTAACAAAAGGACGTGGCCTGTTGGAACCTACGTTACCAATATGCTCGTTCTCTACTTCATACCTGGCTAAATTGATATTCAAGGAGAATTTCCCTATCTTTACGTTCGTCATCTTGGCTTCCATGGACTTCCAATCCTGGGGTCGGGCGAAAGTAACGAATCCAAAACTTGTCCCATCCACCCCTTTCTTCTTAGCTATGTAAACCCTAATGATATACCCAAACTCCTTTAGTCTATCCGCCAAATCCCAAGGACGGCATCCTTCTAGAATATTGGAAACGAAGAATTTGATGAGTTGACCCATTTTTTTACTCCTGTCTCCCTTCTTGTCTTCTTTGCGCCTTCTTCTCCCTATGACCTCTTCCCATTCCTCTCTTTTCTTTTTTCTCTCCCTATTTTCTCTCTCACACATACCAGTAAGTTTGATACGAATCCGATAGTTTTTGTTAGAGCTCAAAAATTGTAAGTGTCTTTTTATTTGAAGACTATCATATGGTTTAGGTATTTGGATTTGAATTTGGGAATTTGTGTTGTGATTCTTATCGTATAAGTGGGCTATACGAATTTGTGTTGTGATTCTTATCAGGTATCATATTTGGGACGTTTGAATTATAAGAGCCAATTCGTCAAATTATTTATTAACTTGAATTTGCGCGATAATAATAGTTTAAAGTTGGTCCGTAATACTCATTACATAAGTGGGTCATTAGAATCTGAATTTGCTATTTGAATTTGTAGATCGATTTGTTGTTTGAAGACTTGATCATGCATTTCTTTTGGAATTTTGTTCAATCAGAGTTTGTTAATTTGAAAAAAATTTATCTTCGTTAGTCGGGTTTTTGAAGTTCGTTCCTCGAATTTGATTGTCTTTATTGAATATCGTTTGAGCCGATTTGTTTGTTTAGTTGATTGTTTTGAATTTGTCGGTTAACGTTTGATTGCTTGTTTTAAAGTCATCGGTGTTTGTTATCGATCGATTTTTTATTTGTTTCGTCTTTAAATTAGCATATGGTATATAAGAAAGAAAAAAACTGTAGCTTATGAGTTATGGTTAAATATTCTAGAAGCGAAAACGTGGCCTTTCAAATATCGAAGCTCACAAGGACGAAACCAGAACTAATATAACCGGATGCACAAATTTTTGAAACCGTAATATAGAAACATATTTCGATTAACCGGGTGCATTTAAGATACATTTAAAAAAAATTATGTTTTTTTTCAAAAATTAACACTAAATCGAGAAAAATCTATGAAAAGCCCTGACACCCGCAAAAACCCCCGGGTCCCTTGGAGCCCATCACCATGAGGTTCAAGAAATGGGTTGAAAACTTGTTATAATATCTAGTGCTAGGAAGAAATATGTATTGAATCATATAGTATATGTATGGCCGTATGGGTGAAAACTAGGAAAAAGAAAGTTTATATTTGGCAATTGAGTCTTGAAGAATAAGCCAATGAATCACTTTGACTTTCTTGGAGAAGAGGGAGAGAAATGCCAAATCTAACAGTTACTAGAAGCTAGGAATTGTTGGTCTAAAAAAGTATTTCTCGAAATAGCTTTTTCTTTTTCTAACGCTTTATTCCCCCCCGACCATTTCTTTGTGCATAAATTATTATTCTTGGCCCATGCATTTTTTTCTTAAACTCAACACAAATGTTGTGGATCAACACAAAAGACATTTGCAACTTGAGTTTATTTAACCGAGATCAGTTTCATTTACATTTTAGCATTTGTTTCCGTAAGTAAACTACTCCTTTCGTCTCAAATTAATAGTCCATATCTCTTTTTTAAATTTGTCGCAAACTAATTGTCCATTACTAAAAATAAATCTAAAAGTTTGATCAAATTTGTCATATTACTCCTACTTGAAAGTATTATTACAAAGTTTAAAGAAAGATTTAAGTAATTAGCTAAACGTAAAAGCGTTTTCTTTTTGCAAAAAGTGAAAACAAAAAACACTGCAATAATTATTTTTCTTAAACTATGTATTTTTATCGAAGGACAATAATTTTGGAATGAAAAAGATAATAAAGGAATATTAACAACGTACACTAAACTTGATTATTAAAACGGGTGTAATGATATGGCGAGTAGTGTGCCACATCAACACAAAACTAACATGCGCACAAATACTCCACGACACACTCACACATACAAACAACTTTTATTAGCGTTCGGTGGTCGCAAGCACCTGAGCTCTTCAATTGTGCTCGATCACGCGTTATGTGTGACCTAGCCACATGGTGAACAACGCGTCAAGAAAGGAAAAACGATGGAAACTTGTGGGCTGTTTTACACCCTTGTGGAAATGTTTCATTTTGAAAAACATAAATTATATTTACTACAAATTAAAGGAAACGTTTGCATGATATAAATTAGTAGCAAGGTGATTATGACATAAAAGAAAAGAAAAGGGAAAAAGGCAAAAGAAGAGCATTGTGTATATAAGAATGTCACTTGCCCATATTCTTGTACAAATAAATCACTTACCTACTACTTTACTATAACACACATGAATCACACCACCACCAACAAACGTCCCAAAGATTTGAATGATCAAGTTAGAAATACAAAACACAAGAATGATGGAGGAGGTGTCTACCGTGGTGTTCGAAGGCGGAGCTGGGGCAAATGGGTATCAGAAATACGCGAGCCAAAGAAAAAATCAAGAATATGGCTTGGGACGTTTGATACACCAGAGATGGCTGCTCGAGCGCATGATGTGGCTGCAATCAGTATCAAAGGACACGCTGCTATCCTTAACTTCCCTGAACTCGCTCACCAATTCCCAAAGCCCAAGTCCAATTCACCTAAAGACATCCAAGACGCAGCACTCAAAGCCGCACACCTTGATCATGAATCTAATACTGAACTGCAGATTAGTGATCATAGTAATATGACCAACGATGACCTGTTTCTTGATTTACCGGACCTATTCATGGATCTAGGACGACATCGCTTTTTCAACACATTGCCAGACAAAATCACTGATCAATTCTGGCCAGAAGATCATTTCTTGTGGAACTGTATGTAGTTATTAATTAATTAGACAAAGCCATTTTCTATATCTATGATCTTAGAAACCAAATTTAAATTTGTTTCTTACGTTGTTTCTCTAGATTTATGAAATTCATTTTTGGCCACGTTTTGCATGGCTCCTAGCTAGTGCCAGTGGAGTGGATACCAAGTTTTCTTAATTACTACAGTACTTACCAACAATAAAGATAGATATGTATAATAAACTTAAGATAACAGTACTGTGTACATAATGTCGGAACCAGGGTGGGTCTCAAGGTCCGTGGATACTCGTGAATTTTTGTGTCGTAGTGCTAATTTTGTTCAAAAACTTCGATTTTTTATTAAATGCACTTGGTCTCAAAAATTAATTAGGTATATAGTCTTGTTTGATTTTCCCTAAATGCGTCTGACGGCTTTGTGTTCTGGTTATGTACATAATATTGACAAATAAAAAATGAGTAATTACTTGTCATGATCATAGCATATACAGTAGTATCAAAGGTACTTTCTTATACTATTATAACTTGATTTTGTAACTTAATTTGGTATGTTATTAGTTAGTATTAAAACTATATACTCCCTCCGTCCAAAAGTAAGAGTTAAGTTTGATTTTTTGAAGTCTTTTTTGTTCAAGTTTGACTTTAAATAATTTTATTTGTGTTATATAACACTTGATGAAAGTTATAACAATGAAAATACATCTGAAATCCAATCAATTCATATATATTGCATCAACTTATATACAATACAATTAAAAGTATTTACCGTCAAAGTTGAACATTAAAGTCTCAAAAAAGCCAAATCTGACACTTATTACACTTATATGATAATGCCGAAAAAAGATGCAAACCCGAACGTTTCAAGGTTACTTTTTAACTTTATTTGTCATTTTTTTCTAAATGTAGTATATTATTGCATATATAGCTACAAGTAGAAATAACAAAAGAAAAGAAAATAAAGTTTGGAGACGAAATCACATGTAGATATGAGTGCATTTGAAGTAAGAATCTCACAGGTCAATTTGTAATGAAAATGTTTCGACTTTTTCTCCAAGAGTATTATTTCTAGGTTTATATATGTATGCTAGTTAGGGAAACAATTTCACATTTGAGAATCGCTCTTGATATAATATAATTATTGATATCATGTCCGAGACATTATGTGTGCTTAATAACACATAACGACTCTTGAAAAAAATATCTTCCAGATATCATTATTAAAACTTTAAAGAGGAATTAAATTACTTGCATTGTTGCAAGATCTACAATATCGTGTATTCATTTCCATATTATAATAACTCGTGCTTTCATTTTGATATTTATACTGCCGTGCATTATGATAGAAAAGCTTCGCGTGCTCTTGCTTATACGTGGTTATATACGAAAGCATCGTAATTATATGCGAATGGACAGTGAGATTATAATTATGAACTAAATAATTCACTGAATGAGAAACACAAATGCATTGTAACCTTTACCCGAAGAAACTCACTATGCGGAGCTTGAGGGTGTGTTTGGTTAAGGGGTATGTGCCATAAAGAATGGGTAACATAATGATTAATGATGTTTGGTACTATATAATGCAATCACCTATTACCCGCTAACTTGAGGGTAATGAATTTGATTATCTTTATATTCTTTTTATATTCCTTTTACTTTTCCCATTGCTATTCCCGTCTCCAAACCAAGCATGCCCTAATATACTTCACTGGGCAATAACCCTTACCCGAAGAAAATCATACTGTAACTTGGTGTAACTCTAGGTTATATATAAAAAGAAAAAACAAATGTGATGAACCATTGTAGATTAAAAAATAGGTCCACTTCCTTTGGGTTAAAGGTCACGGGAAAGAGGACCATTCTCCTCACGACATATATAATATAGGCATGTACCTTAGCTTCTTTTGGACCATTTCAACATAATCATTATTATATTCCCACCATCGCCATTGCATTCGTTTCTAGAAAACCAGCATATGTTCTCAAATCTAACTCACTCATCTAAAACTCGGTTCATATATAAACCATAACATAAACCGACCGTCACGTGCATGACACATGCCCAAGCGTAGAAATCGGATAAAAATTAATGAGATCATCTTATGTTCAGATCATGTTTACCAGTTAGAAACAAAGATAATTGAATGATGGTCTACTTCTTGACAAATATTACCTCCAAAACATGACCATTTTTCTACTATATGAGCTTAATAAGGTATAGGCTAAACATGGGTAAGCCCTACATACATAAATGGGCCTAATGACTTGCTAAGGGACTTAACTGAAGTGACAAAAAACAATTTTAATATAAACAGGTTTCTACAACACTGGAAGAGTACATGCATGATAACGCAAATCTAAATGGTACCATTGGCGTAGCACTCTTTAAGATGTTGAAGAGCTTGTCTGATGGAATCTTCATCTTGGGTTGAATATTTCAAGCATATCAGACGCTGAGCCACTCGATATGCCATCTGTATACTTTCATATTGCTCGTAGTTCACTTCCTTCCTCTTCATTTCCTATTTATAACCAAAACAAAATTTGTCAGCAAATAGTCCCCCTTGAAGACCACTAATCTAAACAAATATAATATGTACTCTAATAAATAGTATTACATGTCTAAATAGCCTTTCATCGTATATAAAATTAACCTTACAATCCCATCTAATGCATATTTCCTTAGTTTGGTGAAATCTTCCGACATCATGGCTGAAAAACATCCGGGTGAGCTTTTTATAAGCTACTGTCCATTTTAATCATATTGTAATACTACTAATCTTTTTAGACTACTCATATCCTGAGAACGATTCTTTTATATTTAAATTTCCCCTTCCATGAAATTACGACATTTGACACACCGAGTGTCGGGCCGTAATGCCTTGAGAATTTACGCACCAGTGTAATCAAAATGAAGGAATCTTGTGGATCACTCTATTGGAGATATTAATTAAGAACAAAGGGTCAAAACCTAAGAGCGTGAGCAAGAACTTAAAAAAACCTAGTGCACGAGATCTTAAATTTGGCATGTTCACCTTCTCTGTAATCCTTGAGGTGATATTTCGGGCGGTCTCTATAACTGAACTTGGTAACCCAGCTACTCCTGCTAATAGAAGTCCATAATGCGGTACATGTCGCAATCCATCTTTCAGCTCAAACTGTGTATGTGAACCAGGAAATTACAGAATATATGTAGCTGTTACTATGGAAATGAGCATATATGAAGTTTAAAAGAGCTGGTACCTTAAAATCCAACCGGTTGTTTTTTACGTCCACATCAAAGTGAAGAATCTTTACATTTGGATATATGGTTGCTAGTTCTGATAGGTTTTCCATGTGTGTGGCAAATATGGTGTATCTGAAACCAAATGACAAGCAATAGGGAAATAACATCCATTCCAAGATTCTAGCAGTTTGTAATCTTGATCTTATAACATAACCTTTTCAAGTATCATCATACTCAATTTTATTTTATTTTTTAACATAAAAACCACATGCAGACATGACGACAGTGGCAGGTAGGAAAAATGTGAATATTCAGGTAGATGTGTGGCCGCCAATTGGAGATTTGATTTGAAATAGGATACGAGACAGAAGGTTGGTGTGGTACTGCTTGAGGAGAAGCCGTTGCACTAGCAACACAATCAAGAAAAGCTGGACATTTCCAACTTAGACTTTTAAAGTCACTGGTTTAGGGTACAAGGCTTATTGCTGATAGAGCAAAAAAAGTACTGCAGGAAATATCTTTGTAGCAATACCAAAACCTTGCTTGTTGTAAACACTTTCTAGATAGCTCTAGCGACAAGCATGATATATAAAGAGCACCACTTACCCTTTAAGTGCTAATAGTCTTTCACAGCAACTCCATGCAATTGCAAAACCATCCGAGGAAGATGTAGCCCTGCCCAGCTCATCCATCACAACCAGGCTCCTGTTGCCAATCAAAGATGCTTTAAGTCGGTGCATAATAAAATAAAGAAAAATCTATATTAGATACCAGTGCTGATTTATAATATTGGTATACCTTTCAGAGATATTCTGCAAGATAAAAGCTGTCTCTTTCATCTCTGTCATGAACTGCAAAATCAAGTTCTTATGAATTTTCTGGGGCTATGAAACAACAGGGCTTCCTAAGGTAACACATGCATGAAGACATATACTAATGATACTGGTGCCCCTCATCTTAAGGATAAAAACAAAAGAGAAGTTTCTCCTTGTAGTCCATTTGAGTTAAGCCAAATAGAGTTTTAAAAGGAGACCCAATGCAGCGAAGCGTGCTGCATTTTTTGTAGCAAATCAAAGCTTTTGACTTGGGTAGAGTCAACTGGTAGACTAATTAAATGCTGAAATTCTATATGAATTGGCATTCAAGCATTATGCTTGCTGCTTAGCATGTCACAGGATATCACGGATCATATGTTGTACTTCTACATCAGGGTAATATTTCTATTGTGGCAACATTTATAATATGACCATATTACAAGCCATAGTACATTTTAAAGCCATACCATGACAACTTGAAACACTCGCGTTCTATTAAGACAAAGCCTTTTAGAATAAGAACCCTGAGTCACTTACAAGATGAATTGGTCCAGTTATGGTGTAAAAAAGGGAAAACCCTCCAATTTAAAATACAAAAACTATAATTTAAAATAAAAAATTCACTGTTCTTTAAAAAGCATGTCACTAGATACTAAGGATTGGTATACTGCAGAACTTGTGTAAAATTAAGTCTCGTGAAAATTTGAGAAAAAAAAATAAAATAAAAAATAAAAAAATGTAATGTAGTGTGTACCGTGCTGGAATTTGACTCAAGGTTATCAACTGTGCCCATCCTTGTAAAAATACGATCGACCACCCTTAGGCTTGCAAAGCGAGCAGGAATGTAGCAACCAATTTGAGCAAGGACGATGATTAGGCATATTTGTTGAAGGTATGTGCTTTTTCCACTCCTGAACGAAACAGTATACTTGAGCTATAAAATTTCTTTGGGAGCCCTCATTCTAAATCTAAAATATGACAGTGCCCGGTACAGAAAGCGGGCAGGAAGAACGGGATAGCATATGCATGAAACTAAAGTCGCGTTCATTAGTAAAAGTGGAACAAAGATATCTCCTGGGAATTTAAATTATGTAACAGATGCAAAAAGAAACTCCGAAAGATGTTGCAAAATTTGCACCCTTAATAGATAATAATAGCCTCATCACTCATTCATGAATTTAGATAATATTAATGTCTGTCCACATGAGTTATGGGTCAACAAGTTTTGTTATATTGGCACTAGCAAGAATATTTTCTGGGAAGCTTTAAACCTCTCCCCAGAGAGGGGTGGGTGTTCTGGTATAAATAAAGATCTGCGTGGGAACCAAGTCCAAGAGGGGTTGGCTTCAAGAAAACTAACGAGTGATTAATGCTATACAATCCAACAAACAAATTCATGTACTTAGTTAATTTCTTACATGTTAGGCCCCATGACAATCACCATGTTTGAAGCCTCCGATAAAAAGATATTATTGGGCTGCAAAAAGAGCATCAAACCAGAATGCATTACATCAGTAGGCGTCTATAATAGAAAATTTATACTGATAAGCTCTAAAGCACTACGGCAATTCATGAAAAAGGAATATGACATACAACAAAATCATTGTGCACACTTTCTAGAATAGGATGTCTTCCAGCATCAATCGCCAGTGGTCCATTCTCTATCAGTAGACATTATAGGCCGAGGATCTATGTCATAATCATTCTGAGGCCAAGCAATAGGAAAATCATAGAATACTTGCCTGTGAATTGAGGCCTGGTGTATCGATCTACAGGCTTGGTTGAAATCATGTGAGCAAATGAATTAACAATCATATCTAATAGACATAAGATCTCAGCTAACAAGGTGAGCACAGAGACATCCTCCCGAATTGCATCCATTAGTGCTGCATGTTAATGAAAGGAAAACAGCTTTTTAATCTGGAAAGTGTTTGCACACAATAAACAGCATAGTGAGTTAGTGACAAGTGTACAGCAATATAGTTCAACTGCAAAAGCATTCATATGTTGTTTGACACATAAACTAATATGCGTTATTAATAGACGTGGTCAGTTTGAAAATTATATAGAAGAAAATGAACACAGCTAAAACGCTTTGGAATCAGGAAGAATACAAGCTATTGCAACAACGGGGAGTGCACTTATTAAGGCTGTGGCATACATCCTTTTGAAGTCATGGTAGGCACTATACAAAATTACAGAGTCTCACGGCCAAGCCCAGCACAGATACACATTGAATCAAATACTATGATACTCTATATATCATATGCAGGGATGAAAGGATGGTTCAGCATGGATTTACATCTTAACTATAACAACAAAAGGTAACCTAATACACTTACCTTCCAAACAAAGCTCTGTACGTAAATAGCATTCTTTGGCTGCAGACTTATTTCTTGCATTTAACTGCAGATTTAATGCAACAGATCAATAATAATTATAATCATGTGCTCTATAAATAGTAAGAAACTGCAGAGAAACTAGTTTTCTTCATTAAATATAAACGATCATTGTAAAACACAAAATGTTGAAGCAAAGAATATTTTTCAGCCCATCAACACCACTTAGATCACATATACACCTCATATTTCATGGAGTACCAATACGAGCCCATGTGCCATGTTGACTCACGTAGGATTTTTAGTTTCAAAAAGTATGGTCATACTAATCAACACAGGCAATGGACAGTTGGAACTAATAAGACCATCGATCAAACACAGGAAAAGTAAACAAACCAATATCAAAATCATTAAACGATGATCGTTATAATGAGGATAATACTCACTGAAGCAAGATCCAGAGTTGAGCAATGTATACTGTTCCCATGCTTCATAACCTATTTATGTCCCAATAGTACATACATAAATCAGAATTATCACTTGAGGACACGATATAGATGAACAAATGTCTCCTTTGCTACCTGAATGAACTTTTTGGGAAGTTTTCCCTTAATGTCCTTCTGAGGAATATTGAAGTAAAATCCATGCCTATTGTTAAACGGAATTTTCAAATTCGGAAGCTTAAATTCTTCGCGATACTTATTTGCAAGGCTATGTATAGCTGTGAATTAAGAACAGTTAGAGTTAACAGCCATCAAGTATATTATGGAGTAGAGACCATTGAGTCAGGTAGACCATTTTGTTACCTTCGCTGGTATCACAGAACGATCTTCGTGCAATATCCAGAAATCCATCTATTCCAGCCTTGACAGCAAAACACTGCTGTGTCCGAGCAACAAAAGGAACTCGTGCATGAAGTACATCCTCATCTATCACCTCTCCAATTCTGAAATCATATTATATTTTATAAAAACAAAGTGAACTTCAAGGCTCCATTCCTTTATTCAACATGGACTTGAAAGTCGAACCAAATCAAGGATTTTACCTTTTCCTTATGGAAGCATACTTTTCATTCTCACATACAGATTTGTATATATTTCCAAGAAGAAAGCTGTTTGCGTCTTTCAGAACCTAACACCAATTTAGAAAATGTAACTTTGTACTAAACAAAGATATCAGATTCTAAGCACACTAAGAAAGAAACCTTTGAGAGAAAAGGCAAGGCGTCGAGAGCTGTTTTGAGAACAATAATGCTCGATATCAGAACCTGGCTCTTTCTACCATTATCAATGCCCAAGACTTCGTTGGTAACTTTCTTTGGCTTGAAGCAGAAGTGACAGAGGACCCTGTCTGCATGAATATGTAGTATATCATTTAAACCAATTAACAAGTAAGTTTATCTGCATAGTACGTGCACTAACCAGTTTCTTTTGGAAACTTGCGGAGAGCCTGTGACAGCCCAAAAAAGAGCTGCTCGTTCGTCATTAATTCATCCTAGAGTTAAGTAGGTGACATGAGGTTATTACGTTATTATCCGGACAATAAGAATGGATACGAACTTAACTGCAATACTGCATGAAGAATAAGAAGCACTGACCAGGCAATCAAGTCGAGAATTTATAGTTTGTATATCTTTCAAAGGTTGCAAGAGATTGGCACGAAGAAGTCTAGTCCTGCAAGAGGGAATTTCTATAAGAACTCACAGTAGTGGATTATATGATGCGAATGAATAAATATCATACCCTCCGGTGGTTCTTGTGGACTTGAGAATCTGGAATAGACTTCTCTTTTTGTTGCTTGTGCCGAGAAGCGTAGAATGCAGGGGCTCTATAAGCTCCAAGTTAAGGACACTAGTTGCATCTATGCTTACATGATCAAATGACCCATTAAATGTCACCTAAGGAATGAAAAAGGACGGAATCAAATACTGGACAGTAAGAGGGGTGTTTGGGATTGCTGCAGTTTAACTTGTTACTGACTTATTATTCAGTGAAACAAGCAGTTTTATAGAAGTAGTTAAGCAATGCCAAACAACCCTTTTAGAAGTAGTAGCGAAAGAAAGAAGGACGTACTACTAATGAATGATTGGTTATGACGACTCCTTTGTCTGCTTCGACCCTGCGTCGAGGAAAACAATCATTTATAAACAAGGAATTGACGGTGAAACATAAAGAAGCATATTATGATTATTACTCCCTCCGCCCCAAAATAAGGGGGTGTTTATTTAAGCTTATATGTGCTAATGAGCTTATTTGTGTTTCGGCTTATATTTCTAAGCCTCAAATTTCCGATTGTGAGCTTATATAAGATTATTATGATATCATGAACTTATATAAGCTCATTAGTCTCAATATAAGCTTATATAAGACTTGTGGGTTTATTATAATATGATAAACTTATATAAACCGAAAAGTCTTCAAATAAGCTGGAAAATTGAGGTTATGAAATATAAGCCGAAATCAAATAAGCTCATAAGCCCACATATAAGCTCAAACAAACACCCCCTAATTGTTCCCCGACAAAAAACACGCCGTTTAAAGAAAACATAATTAATATTGTTTTCTCTCTCTTACTTTTTACAGAATGACAGTTTTACCCTTGACTAAGTAATTAACTTCGTTTCTAAAATTTGTAAGGGGGTGTTTGGGAGTGCGATTTGAAACTGGTTATCTATTTATTGTGTTTTGAAAACGCAATTAATCTAAAATGAATGTTTGGCAAAAAAATTCAAAAAATCAATTATTTGCGTTTTGGAAAAGTAAGTGGTCCCCTGCAGTTGGAAAACGCAGTTTGATAAAAGCACTTTTTGAAAACGCACTTTTAAATAATCAACCCCAAACACCCCCTAATAATAGTTTCAAACAAAGGTAATAAGGTAAACTCGATCAAACATCCCTATCTATAAACTTGGAATGATTAGCAGTTAGCATTTACAAGCAAAAAAACGCTAAATGCTAAATGCTCTTTGAATAAGCATTTAGCATTATGCCATTTTACATAATAAAATTATGGCTACAACTATTCTACTAAACACTTTTATAAATTAAACTGCTACTAATAGTTCCGAGCAAAGGTAATAAGGTAAACTCGATCAAACATCCCTATCTATAAACTTGTGACGGAGTGAGTAGTAGTAAGTAGTAACTACCACTTAATAGTAGCAGCAGCGGCGGCCAAACAGAGGTAATACTGCTTGTAATAAGAATCCAGACCGAGAGCGGAAGGCTCTTTAGCAGCAAGTGATTTGACAAGGACGGCGCCTCTGGTATCATCAAAGGCGGCGCGAAGCATGGTGACTTTTCGGACGGAGGAGTAGAATTTGTCGACGAGATGAGAAAGGCCGTCGGAGACGGAGGAAGGGAGGATGAGGACGATAGGATCGTAGAAATGGAGAAGCGTTTTGGTGTTTTGGTAGGACGTGCTGGTTTCGATGTATTCGGAGAGGTGGAGGGATGCCGATCGCAAGTCGAATGCAGCAACTCCAACCTGAATCATCAGTTGTTAGTTATAAAGCAGAAGAAATTGAATTGAATTTAATGAATGAATGTAATTGGAGCCCTAATTAATCAGAAATTAAGCATATAATAATGAATGAATGAATAAATTGGACCTCGTTGGCTCGATTTTGGATGAGACCGATGACGAAGCTCGATCGCTCTCCTCCTCCATTCTCATCTTCCATTTTCTTATTTCAATTCCCGCCAATTTTCTTCTTTTCTTTGTTTTTCTTCGAGAGTTCGAGACAGTCAAGTCAAGTGGATAAAATTGACTACTACTAGGTGTGTGTTTGGTAGCGACTGGAGCGATTAGCATTTAATTTAGGCTTTTTTGAAAAAAAACTTAGTTTGAAATAATTAGCAGTTAGCATTTATAAGGAAAAAAAATTTTAAATGTTAATGCTCTTTGAATAAGTATTATAGCATATCACACAATAAAATTATAGCTACAGCTATTTTACCAAACACTTTTATAAATTAAATTGCTACTGCTAACTGCTTACTGCAAATTGCTACTATTAACTAGAAAAAAATGTTATTAGTATATTTTTGGATTAATTCATTATTTAACTTTTTTATTTTTTTTTAGCTTTGTGTGACTAAGGGTGAGCAAACGGACCGGCCGGACCGGACCGACCGAAGGACCGACCCGACCGACACGGACCGAGACCGGACCGACCACATTCGGTCCGGTCCGCGGTCTCGGCTTTTTGGCAAATTGGTCCTCGGTCCGGTCCGGTCCGGTCCGGACCAAAACCGACGAATTTGGCCTTGTTGGACCGGACCAACCGAAGGACCGACACGGACCGAGATCGGACCGACCACATTCAGTCCGGTCTCGGTCTTGGCTTTTCGCCGAACTCGGTTTTCGGTCCGGTCCGGTCCAGTTTTCCGACCGTGCACACCCTTATGTGTGACTAATCTTTTATTTATACTAAAACATACAAAGTTTGAAATCTGTTTTTTTATGTGTATTCTATGACTATTTTACTTTCACGTTCTGTAACCACTCTATTAACGATGAAAAATAAAATGATTATTTTACAAGAAGAAAATACAAAAAAAAACGGATTTCAAAAGTTTGTATTTTAATAAGAAAAAATAACTACATAAAACTAGAAAAAAAAAATGAGAAGTTAAATAAATGCCCAAGTAATTAACTCTATAGTTTTTAGGTAAAAGATTAATATGAATGGGAATATAGCAAAACTCTGCATAAACTTGTTATACTTTGTACTTATATTCAGCTAAATTACTCTACTATTTTTAAATTATCGTGCTATCAAAATTTGCTGATAAAGTATCAAAATCTGTTAAATAAGTCACTGTACTTCCTGTTTTTGTTCTTTTGAATCACTAAACTATTTCTATAACTATTTAAAAGAATATTTAAATCATTTCGGTAACCAAATACTACCTCCGTCCCATATTAATTGTCCATTTTTACTTTTTGAAGTTTTTTTTACAACTTTGACCTTAAATTTCTTTGTTTGTGTCATATACTATTTCATAAAAATTATAGCATTGTAAAATACATTTAAAACTCAATTTATTCATATACTTTGCATTAAGTATTATATAACACAAACAAATATATTTAAGGTCAAAGTTATAAAAAAAAATGTCAAAAAAAAGTCAAAATGGACAATTAATATAGGACGGATGGAGTACCAAATATAGTTGGTTAATTTTTTTTTATAAGTGTCCAAATCATGTTTCATGCCACCAACACGTCGCTTTTGACTCGGTCATATAAGTTATTTTTTAACGTATATTTATTTTTAGTAAGCTTTTATCTTTATTTTTACTTTTTATATATCATCGTTTGTGTAACATATTGGATTTCACAAACACACAAACAATCACAAATATGAGCGATTATATGATTTTAGAGAGAGAGAAAGTGAGATATTCTAGTAAGAGAAACACATAGAAGGTTAGATTACAAATGAACATCCAACCTTCTCCCTTGAAAGGAGAGGGCTATTTATACAAAAAAGCACGCCCTCCTTCAGGGTGTGGATCAGGCATACAATGGGTAAAGACCCGTCCTTCCTCCACGGTGTTGCACTAGACTAAGCTACGCTAATAACTAACTAACAAATAACGATGTCTACGAGCTAACTTAAGCTAGATGACATTAGGGGTGTCCGATGCTTCACTATAGAATTTCCAATTCCTAACAATCTCCCCCTAAGGGAGGTCACCCCATGAATTACAATTTGCGTCCTAACAATCTATTAAATCTTCAGTCTTGAGCTCGTAGACTTTAATACTTCAAAGTACTTAGGCTTTGTGTCTTTGTGATGATTTCTTTCAAAGTTCAACTATTTTGTACATTAAGTGGAGGTTATAGAGCTGATCCACATCATGATGACCTTCGAGTTTAATTTGAGATCATCAGCTATAGTAAATCTCTGGATCACCCTTTATTGTGTTGCCATCATGTGAATTTGTGACTTTTGGACCGACATGCTCACATTCTGGATCAGGATTTCTTCTTATCAGAGTAGCGGAAGCTTTAGTTGATTCATGATATTTGCAGCAGCGTAGCAGAAGCATGGAGTGAGAATATCAGAGTCATTGATGCACTTATCATGATTTATTTAGAAATGAATGTGTTGTATGAGCATGCGGCTATGGATTGACCTCTCCATTCGATCACCAAACGTCGGGGTGTACATGCATAAAACAGTTAGCAATAAAGCGCACGAAAGTGTCTTTGATCACTTTCGTTGAATTGAGGTACACGGACCACGGTTCCCGTTGATCGATACAAGTCTGCTGTGATCGATATAATTCGAAGAATCTCCTTGACAGGGTTTCGCAGGTGCTCTAGCCGTTCTCAAACTGGAACGTCTCAAAGAAGACAACACGGAATGAGTGAACCAGCGAATTTTGAGATTCACTTATTGATGAAAAGAGATTTGAAAAACAATCGTGTACTGCTCAAAATAAAGTGTTTTTGCAATACAACGAAGGTTTTAAAGAAAATCAATTATCAATCATAAACACCTTTTATTTTTGAAATATTAGTACACAGTCGATGTGCTAAAGAAAAGAATTTTTAAGCACAACGACCGGTTTTTCAAAGGTATCCGTCAATCCATAACCTGAACCAGGATTGATTCATAAGTTTGAATCGCCCCATTGTTTCAGTTGTCACATGGTTGATCTATTGGATAGATCTCACATGCCACCTACCAAGAGCTTGTTTGATGTTGGCTCTAGAAGGCTTTCCATCTTCATCGTGAATATGTTTGCATATCACTCGGATGTTCTGGCAATACCACAAGGATAAAGCGTAGGACTCTAAAAGTATATTCTCTTTTTCCACATTGTGTGAAACAGAGAGTCTTCATTGACAGTGTCCTAAAGAGATTTATTTGATGATCTCGTGCGTCACTGGGTCCATGACGTCTTGTCTTCAATACCGGTGTTACCTTGGTAACCACCAGGTAGCATATGTATTGAACCCGGTGACTGCCCTAAGGTTGAATTATTGGAGGGCTATTTCTTTTCACCCTTTTTCACATTCAATTCTTTTCATTCTTCAACCCCTTCAGTGCTTACCGAGACTTCATAACTAGAACCTTGTTGGGTTTATTCGAGTACTAGCTCTGTCTCAGTCCGCACTCTTCCCATATTCTCATTTTTCTCCTTTTTTCAATATACCTAAGGACTTCTACACTATCTAGTGGATTGTCCCTGGGTAGATCCCTCCGGTTCTGGCGGATCGTGGGAACCAATACCTAACCTAACCATCCTTATAACACTGTACATAAAGTAAATCTGGTCGGTCTTTTGGTATTGTTCTTGTTACATTAGTGCCAATTGAAAACCTTTTGAAAATCAATCCAAGTACTTGTGATACATGATCAAAACATTTTGTACCTGAATTGTTTTTGATATTCTTAGAAACAGCTCCCCCTCAACATGTGCATCATATGTTTTTGAAATGGTTTTAGCACATGGAGGCAAGAGGACTTGAAAATCTCAGGTTTAAGAGTGAAAGATTCAATTCTTTGATCAACCATTTCTAAAAGTTATCAACATCACTTTCCCGATCAAAATTAGTATTTTTCATACTTTGATAAAGATATTTTTATGGGAAATGATGTGGTTTTCAAAAAGTTGTTCCCCCTCAACTTGTGCATGTGATTTTTTGAAATTGTCTTGCACGAGGAGGACAGAGTTCTTAGAAACACATTTATGATCATACCGCCATACTGAAACCAATTGAAAATCAATCAAGGTACTTTATGATGAAACATATAAATCTTTGTACCTTAAAAGTTTATTTTCTTTTGAAATGCTCCCTCGATATGTGCTTGAGATTGAAAGTGTTTAGCACATATGGGAGAGCAGTATACACTTTGAGACAAATTGGTCACCTTTTATCAGATTGCATATTTATATCACATTTTCTCCTCCGATCAAAAATTTCAAATCCTTTGAGATTTTGGATCTCAAGTGATTTAAATATGTATGAAACAAAACTTTGTTGGAGAAAAATGTGTCCGGTTTTATATAGATCGAAGTAGACTACTGAAGTTCCCTTTTTAGATAAAAGGGAAACCACAATACATAACCTATCACTACTACATACATTATAGTTGTTCATAGTACATACACCACATTTTACATATCAAAAATACAAAACAGAAACTACTTCTGGAAGATGTCTTCATTCAGTTCTTTGAAGCAGCTTGTAGTGACCTTCACGAAGTCTACCACCCACAAAACTTTCAAGGCTGCGATAAATCATTCTAGTCTTTAATCTGCGTCCGATTGCAGCAATGAAATCTTCACACATCTTCAAGTCATGTTCGCACCAGAATCTTATTTTGTTCCACGGCTTCAGATCAAGTTTGATATGCTTCACTCTCGAGTTCAATTCTTCTTCGACCATCTTGAGAGTTCCATCACTGAATTTGAAAAGCTCGCACGTCTCATCGCATCGTGATCCGTATCGTCGGTAAAGATGATTGCTCTAGGGGTGTCAATCACTTTATATTCGTGATGAAATTCAAGTCCTGAGGCTTCCCATTGCGGTCTTGTTAGATTGACGCGGGTTTGGTAGCTTTCCATTCCTAGCTGAAAATCCCCAACTCTTTGTCGAATGACCAAGCCTCTGATCTAGAGATTGACAGCGATAGAGAGATATTTCTTCTCACGAACAGGTAGATGGTCAAGATGTCCTTGGAGGTTTAGAAGATAGAGATCTTCAAAGTCACTTGGCAGCAGATGTTTGAAGTCGTTTTCTTCTATAACATGATCTTTCTGGTCTGGTCTTCGAAGAACGATCTTCTTCAGATAATCATAGCCATAGATGGGGAAGAGCTCTACACTAACAACACTTAGAATTCGCAGCTTGGATCGAACAGCTCTGCGACTCTTTCTAGCACTATGTCTATCAATGTAGAATTTCTTCTTCTTGAACCACCAATGAGAAATGCCATATGAGGCAGCGATGTCATACTCTTGTTCTTTATCTGCCCAGAATTGATCCGAAACCATCTGTTCAAGACCACGATCGAGTAGGTAGCGACCTTCATCTTCGAAATCGATAGAGTTGGTCTTCTTTCAGAAGTATGAGCACATAGATAGTCCAGGTCATGGTTGAAGAAGAATTCAGACTGAATGGTCATTTGCCCAGGTTCACCACCGAGAGGAAGAGGCTTGTTCACATTGAAACGGCTGATCTGCTCACTGACTTGATCACTCAACATCTTATGACATTCTTCCATCTGGTACTGAAGCTAATTGGCATATGAGTGGAAGACTTTGACGATTTTGAATGCTTGACCTTCAAGATCCTTTGGAGTGATGGACGAGATTCCCTTCTTCTCACAAAACCACTTTATAAAGCTGCCCATATCTCCAGTGATATGAAGAAGAGAGTCTTCAGCTGGGGCTTCATAGTTGGCAGTTATTGTTGAAGCCCGTTGTTGTCGAGGATCATTGTGTCGACTGGAATGGACCATGAAGGTTCGGAGTTTGAGGTCTCTCTCGGTGAGCCGACCTTAAATTGTGTCTTTTGAAGGTGCTACTCTAGAGGTTTTAGCGCGATCTCCTGAAACGTATGCTTTAAACCAATCCTCATCATCTGACGGATTTGGGATATGTTTTGTGGATGCATCATCGTCATCGGACTCTGACTCTGCCGTGACATAAGACTCTTCATGAAGTACTTGAGCTTCTGGGATAGTAGAAGATGTGGGTGTGAACCTTGTATCAACGGTGGTCCAAGCTGCAGATTTCTTATGAGTTCCTTGATCACTGGATGAACTTGGTTGATTTGAAGGTTTTGGTGGTGATGATGGTGGTTGTGGTGGAGGTGTAGTGGTCGTTCGGAAGATCCACCAACCAGAAGTACCGCTCCACCAGTTGGAGGTGGTGGAGGAGGAGGAGGAGATTTGGGACCTTTATGTAAATATTCCAACACTGAAGTCCTCCTTTTCCTTTTAGCCTCCCTTTCTCGAATATCCTCCAGAAACTGTAGATGATTATCGTGCTTAATTGATTCTTCAGGTGCTTCATATAACGTCTTATGAACTGCATCATGGTGCTCATTAGCATCATACATCTTTTTGGATAGAACATCTCTCATATCAGAAATGGGCAAATCCTTGAATCGTTGTAGCAGTGGAGCCCGCATTGCCCATTCAACAACATCTTTTACCTCTGCCTCAATTGCGTCTGCAACTCCTTGACCGAAGTTAAGGTTCTCTAGCTTATGGATACAACGATCGAGGATGTTGATAGATTTAGGCACTTGCCTCTCCAGAGCTTCAATTCGTTTTACCGCTTTGTCGAGCAATTGATCTGATGTAAGTGTTTGAGGTGGTGAAGCCGGTGGAGTATCCGTGTCGATCATTGCAACCACGGTTGGTGATAGATCTTTAGCAAGTTCAGGGGGTGGAAGTGCAGTTGTTTGGCAGTCTGCGACATCGGAGGAATGGTCGATGTGTCTTGCTGAATATTGACTGTATACATGGACTCAGCTTCTTCTTTCTCATCACCTTGCTTAAGAGACTCTGTGTCTGTGGGTTTGTCATTTAAGAATTGATCACCGAAAGAGAAGTCTGTATCTAGGTTCTTCAATGAGAATAGAGAGCCAGAAGACATGTTCGGTTCTTCCATGTGCTTGTGTTCATCAGATCTTGACTCAAGGTTCTCTTGTGAGTCTTTCAGCAATTCTTCTTCATCATTCTTATCTGATTGGGTATCACTTGATGCAAGTGTATCTTCCTGTGTTTCAGATACCTCCTTTTCAGTTCCAGTTGGTTCCTGAGCTGAGGATGATTCAATGCTTCTTCTCTTCAGCTCAAATTGGTTGGTAGTTCTTGACGGTGAAGAAGAGATGGTCAGAAGCATGTGACGGCTTGTTCAGATCTACACCAACAATCCCTTTTCCTTTGTCTTGTGTGATTGAAGTTGTTTGGCGTGGTACTGGCTCAGGTTCTCTTAACACAACTCCTCCCACTGGTGGTCTCATGTTCTGGCTTTCAAGGCTTTATTTAATTCCCAGTTGCAATGCAGCCTCATCTTCATCAATCAAATTCATATCACCCCTTGAAATCTCAGTTCCTTCAACGTTCCCCTTTCCAACATCTTTCTTCTTCCTTTTCTGCTTCTGTGCTGAAGTGTTAGTAGGTTGTGATCTGTCACGTCTCTTCTTGGGAAGGGCAACATATGAGGTCTTTGTACTGGAAGTGGACTTTGTAGCTTTGGGTTGTGTTGGAATGGGAGAGTCATCAACATTGGATCTGGATGTCCTTTTCTTGTACAATTTGAAGTGGTCATTCTTCTTAATGTCGTCGATGAGAAGAACATCGGGAATTGGCAATCCAAATATTTCTTTATTGACACCTCTAGCAACATATTTGAGGTTACCCAGAACAAATTCATCCTTAGCATTATGGAGGACTGATTCACTCCTAGGGTTGAATTTATGAGTGCATTGCAAGTACTAGATGACAAGCTTCGAGAATCTGATGCTAGGAATCACAAGTTTGTGAACTTTCTTTCTTCCTTGAGCTTGATTCTGAACATTTGTTCTATCGGTGATGAATGTGTGTATTGACAACGAGAATTATTCCCAAATACGTTTCGAGACATTAATGTTCACCCCATTGACGAGACCCCATAGGATTTGCAGAATATGTATCCTTACTTTATCGAACCCCGAGGTTTTACCAGATAAGCATAAGTTGAGAATAGTTGTCATGGCTCTCCAAGGTTGATACATGTGTCCGGTGATGATATCTGAAGCCCTTGTTATGCCAACTTGATAACCCAAACCAATTAGAAAGACTATAAGCTCTTCCGCACTAGGTGGAGGGACATATTGTTTGGTAGGGTCACAGGGTGAGATTCCTAGGGCCTTACTGAGAATGTCAGATGTGATTTCAAATTCCTTATCATCTAGCTTCCAGGAATAAGTGGCAGTGATCTTGTCCCATGTTATGGTGTTCCAAAATTGTTGCAAGTAAATGGAAGGGATCGTACATTGCTTGGTCATGGCACTGAAGAAATTGGTGTTTTTAAGAATATCATCTGCCACTTTGAAGATTGGATTTTGTTGCAGTCTTTCCATGTCCACATAGCAGTTGCTTTTTCCTATCTCTACCCATTTATCTTCGGAATAATTTCATTGTCTGTAAGAACTATGGATGGAGTAGAGGTAGCAAGGTTCTCGGATGAAGTTGTGTTAGCCATTGGAACTTCGTAGAGACACAGACAACCATAGTGTACGAGAGTATGTTAGATTAGACAAGGTTAGCTGAACAACTTTTAATGCAACCTCATGACACAAGCATAACGAGTAGCAAACATGACAGATTACCAATAGGCAGATTGACATGCTTAGGAAATAGATTAAGTAGCTTTAGTAATCTTCAACGTAACAAATCATTTTGACAAAGTTTTTCAAGAGACAATTTGTTTTGAGTCAAAATAGTTAAAAACAAAATAACTATAATAGGTTTTCATGAGACAAGATGCAATAGTGGAAGTGTTATAACAAGTTGTCAAGTCAAGTTGTTACAAGAGAAACCAGATACAAGTTGCTTAAACAAAAATTGTTAGAGCAAGTCGCTATGAGTGTTTTGTCAAGACAAGTCGCTACGGAAAAACTGAACCAAGTCGCTATCATGAAATTATTACAAGAAGTCACTTTAAACAATTTGACAAAGCAAGTTGCTACAAAAATTAGTGACAAGTCGCCATTGTGAAAATGATATAGCAAGTCGCTAACTTGTCGAAACAAGTCGCTATACTGAAAAATACTTAACAAGTCGTTTTTTGAAAACGTTTAAGCAAGTCGCTAACTTGTCAAGACAAGTCGCTATCAAAATTATAAGGCCAAGTCGCTACAGTTAAAATCATCCAGTTACAAAGCAGGTCGCTAGCAAGAATGAATTAAGATATCATTACTCGCCACGAGGAATATGTGCACCAACTCGCTACCAAGAACAATGTGCTATCTGGTAAGTCGCTACCAAGAACATAACAAGACTTACACAAATCACAACAGTCCATTCCACATATGTACCCATTATAGTAACACAATCAAACCGCTACCATGAACAAGTACAATCAACTACAATCACAAGCATAATCATAACATTGCAACACAACACACACAACCAATTAATACAATTATACGCGCAAAAGCAACCTTTTAAATCAACACTTTCACCATCAAATCTATCCTATTAAGCCAAAACAACCATCAAATACATGTCAAGTGATCCCATTTAAGCGAATCCATTAACAAACCTAAATGAAGGGGTCACTTTGCCGAGGATCAAGTGAACAGTGGAATCTGTTAATAGAACTGAGTTAGGGGAGGTATATATTCTACATGATATGAATAAAAAAACGTTGAGATTGTCTTACCACAAGCAAGTCGCTAGCAAGAAAAATCACGAGAGAGAAAAACAAGACAAACTTTTGTGTTTTTGAAAATATGTAACCGTGAGTCAAGTCGCTATGGTTTAAGAATGAAGTTTCAAGTTTACAAAGTTAACATTTTCATCCATGTACTTGTGCGAAAAAGGCAACTCGCTAGTAAAGATAAAGGACAAGTCGCTACCCCTTAGAAAAGCAAGTCGCTATCTATCTCAGTTTGTACTATGGACACTTTCAGTCCTTGAACTTTTCAGATTGCATGCAAATACAAATGGATAAAAGCATGTTGAATAATATGACAAGTACCAAGGGTGACATGACATAGATAAGCTATCTAACACAAAGGGCATAACGAAACATGACATAAACATGCAGCAGCACACAATACATATCAAACAATGATGCAGAATGAAACAGAGATAACGAGATAACTTGAAAAATTCTCCCCCTCAATCAATGTCATCAATGAACATTGATTGAATTCTAACCCCTTGTTATAAAACAAGAGTATATCTTTTGTTCGAACTTCATCTATGGTCCCGTGTCATTATTGAATGACATTTCTAGGACCGTAGATGTTATCGATTACAAGAGATACATCTTTTATCAGATTGTGGGTAAAGATTTAATTAATAATTAAAAAAAATGATTTTGATTTAATTAAAAAATGATTGTTTTTTTTTATAAATGAAAACTAATTTGTACACTGATTCATGAGAACGAGTCCTGATTCAAGTTGAACATGAGTCAAAATACGAGGTACATCAATTCTGACAAGCTACAATTCTTGAGTGAGAAATCTTCATTTCTGATGGAAACCAAGTCATGATGTTTATGATTGAATTGAGCATTGTACATGAAAAAGACTGAGGACACTTTGCACTAGAAGCACATGTAGTATTGCAAATAGATGAGTTAGTGACATGAGTAACCTCACTATGGGATGTTGCACAGTTTGATCTAGGAGTGTCATTAATAGAAATCCCTTTAGGTTCAATATTCTTGAAGAGTTTTCCTGTGGGCATCCACTTAAGGCAAGATCTAGGTATGTAAGTTCGTTTGGATCCTGAAAACTTAAATAATATACCAGTGGGAATCCATTTGAAACAACTGCTAGTAGATTTGGATGTAGCCACTTCCCTGTTTTAAATATTGGTCCTTTTGTAATTAGTTTGTTTCATAGGGATTGATCGGACTTTTGATGCTTCTTATAAGAACTAGATGAACTCCGAATATTCATGATCTTAGGGCTTCAAAAATTAAGCTGGGGATTTTTATTCATCATATCGGAATGAAATAGTGAAGTGACTGGTTTTGACAAAACAGATTCATCAACTTAGGAGGCAAGCTTAGATTTTGATGGTTTAAATCTTTCAGTTCTAAAAGCATTGGGCTGCCTAATTACAAAGACGTTTTGAATTGTTCAGTACAATTGGCTTTTCCAAGGTCGATGGTTTTGCAAACTTAGTGTTCACCCTATTTCCAATAGATTTCCTAAGCTCATTTTTTAAGGCAACAATAGTGAAGCTCTTATCCTGAATTTGGGCTTTGAGGGCATCAATGTCAGCCAAGAAGGAGTTAGTTTGATCTATCAACTTGGAATTGTTCTCCAATAAGTTCTTTCTTAAGGACTCATTTTCCCTTAATAGGTTGGACACGCACAGAGCCAATTCATCATTCCTAGATTTAAGCGTATCACTCACCTCATGGTTAGGATTGTTCATCCCTATGTTACATTTCTTATGCAGACCTGAGAGTTCTAATTTCAGATTGCATATGGTTGAATCTTTGTCCTGAATCTGGGTTTTTAAGTGGTTAATTTCAAAAAATTCTTGAAATTCAGGAATTCGGATTTATGCAAGTTTTTAAAGCAAGAAAACTTTCTTCTCTTTGTTGTATTGCAATTTCCAAGGAAATACAATGTTTTTCAAGAATTGAGTATTTGTTTGAAAGTTCATCATAAACTCCTTTTTCAACCATGTCATTTGTTTTAAAGATTTTAGATTCAGGCTTAACCAAGAAACATTTATCAATATCATAATCAAAGTTAGAATCAAATTGATCAGGTACATTAGTAAATGCATTAAGTTGATCGTTAAGGTACCTCATCACATGTCACCGGTTCATTTCTTTGGTATGGCATCCGTATTAACCTCATGCATAACAGGAGGTCTGAAATGCAAGCTGTTTGATAACGCTACACGCGTTGTTCGGGTCAAAGGAACTTCCTTTTCTTCGAGCAAGTTTTATAACACCCTAGGCAGTGAACCTAATCGTTGTAGTGTAGTATTAGGGTAAGCCACGGGTATTGATATCATTCTCTAGGGAATAGGAATGCTAGTGAGAAGTTACTACGCTAAGGTTGGGGTTGAGGAAGATTATTTTTATCTTTTTTATGTTTTTTAGGAAATGGAAAAGTACGAATCTCGGTGTTTGGATTTGGGGGTTGGTATTGCTACCGATTACTCTACTTATCTAATTATCTAATCTAAGGTGTATGTAGTCTATGTCTAATTATTGTGTGCTCGTATGATAGTTTAAAGATGTGTTTACTTAGGTTTTACTACTCCTTAATTATCTCCTATTGGTGGTTGAATTGTCACGTCCTTATTCTTAATTGCGTTGTGTGTCTAAAGTTGTAGGGTATGCGTTTATCCCTAACTCTTTGAAGTTACCAAAGGGTCTCGTCTACAAAATACCACTAGGGATCATAAACTCTTACTCTAAGGCCTCTTTGGATAATTTAGCTTACAACCGCTCAAGGTGCTATAACCTAAGGTTCACAAAGATTAATCAAGCATTAAGTACACAACGAATGACCTATCGCATTACTAGATCATTAATCAACTAAGATAAGAGACAACCAATCAATATTCAATAATTAAGTTTCATATTCCCTAAGCAAACACACAAGTAAATTAGCCGGACATGGAGAACATGCAAGCATACACACAAATAATCAAAGACATAATTGTATTAATGAAGTAAAGCACTTATCTTGATGTAAGATAGGGTTTGGAACCCTAAAATCTGTACAAGACAACCTTGGTTCGGTTTAGGTTTTTACTCCAAAAGATTACACACTATCTTGAAAAATTCGGATTTTATAAATAAGATTACATATGCGACGGCGTCACCTTATGTTTTGTGACGCCGTCGGATCGCCGTCGTTAGGGTTTCGTCTTGGCCACGTTAGACTTGCGACGGCGTCACCTTGTGCTTGTGACGCCGTCCTCCTTAGCTTCGGCGCCGTCGGATCAAATCTAGGCCGTCTGAGTTGCGACGGCCTACTTTTTTATAACTTGACGTCGTCACTTGAAAATAAGAGTTTTGGCTTCTGTCCCGTCACAAAATCCTCCGGCGTCGCGTATACTGGCGACGCACCTTGTCATTCAGCAGCTTGAGTGTCTCGATTCTTGACTTTGGCCATTTTCTTCGTATATGCGCGCCTTTTCGTCCAAATAAGTGCCATTACAGCAATTTGCCTTCAAGAGACCTAAAAAGTGAAAAGGAACGCTATTAAGTAATAACGGATACAAAAGTGATCAAATAAGGGCTTAAATGACCCCTCAAAAAGGTACATTTTAAAACCTTATCACTGTTTCAAGCTTTTCTGACTCTGAGCCTTTGTAATCAGTACAGTCGGTTTCATCATCCTTTGTTGTATATGATATTCTGCAATCAACATCATCCGTTCTTTCAACTGATCCATTACCCGATTTATCACAACTTTCACTTAATTTTTTTGACACCCATTCAACACATTCAACTTATCATTCTCTTGAGCAGCTTCCTTAATGTACATTTCCACATTATCCATAAGTTGGATAAATGTGTTGATGAAGTCATGAATTTCCATTCCAGTATGTTTCTTGAATGAAATTCCAGTCACATGTTAATCAAAGTCTGCGGAATATTCCCCATTGATAAATGGCTGAAATTGGTTGTAGATTACTTGAAGTGCAGCATTAGAGTCATCCATTAATACATTCTTTTTGGTAATTTAAAGCTTCAGTTTTTCTAAGTTCAGCAACACAGTTCTTGTCAATGAGGATAAGTCCTGACGGAAGAAAGCACTGCATGTTCGATCCCTAGTTGTGGATAACAGTTGTGTGAGATGCTGATGAAGTAGTTGAAAGGACTCAATGTTGCATTCCATTTGCCTTGCATCATGTGTCATTAATAAGTGTGATTCATTGATATTTGACTCGGAATGTGAAGGATTTTGATCATGATTTGCTGAATCAATCATGGTTAAAGATTCTGAATAGTAGACAGTTTCATTGTTCTGTGAGGTATCATAGAGTTCAAGTACTTTGGAGATTAAAGGGTCAGTGATGTATGTCATTGTGTTGATGGATATTAGGCATAGGTAACTTGCATCAATTCACCAAATTGCTAAATACCTTGAAGACAAGTCGCTAATTACCCAAGTCGCTAGGTACTCAAGTTGCTATAAACCTTAGAACCAAGTCGCTAAGCACCAAGTCGCTAAGTAGCAACTCGCTAAACCTCAAGTCGCTGTGAATCAAGTCGCTAAGACCTAAGTCGCTGAACACAAGTCGCTAGAGCACCAAATCGCTAAACAGACAAGTCGCTAAAGAACAACTCGCCAAGAACTATAAAACCAAGTCGCTAGAAATAATAGAGACAAGTCACTAACCCAACCAAGTCGCTAGCCGAAGTGGAATCTCCACTAACTTGTACTGTTTGTCGGCTTGTCTTAATAGGCAAGTCGCTAAGCTCAAGTCGCTACGGCTTAAACTACAAGTCATACCAAATTAACAAAGCAAGTCGCTACGAAGAATATTTATCCGAGACTCAAGTCGCTAGGTTGAAAAACTTAAATACAACCCTTTTCAATCCAAAACAAGTTCAACCACAGTGATTCAAGCTTTCCAAATCAAAACCCAAGTACATACAATGATTCTAAACACAAAAGTACACTCAAAATTCAAACTTTAACACAAGAAATGATCCAAATGATGCAAAAACCACTAAACTTTTTCAAACCCAAAAACCATATAAAACCACTAGAAATCCAAGGATATGTAAGAGAGATGATCAAACCATGGCTCTTGATACCATTTGTAACATATTGGATTTCACAACACAAACAATCACAAATATGGGCGATTATATGATTTTAGAGAGAGAGAAAGTGAGATATTCTAGTGAGAGAAACACACAAAAGGTTAGATTATAAATGAACATCCAACCCTCTCCCTTGAAGGAGAGGCTATTTATACAAAAAAAAGTACTCCCTCCTTCGGTTGTGGATCGGCATACAATGGGTAAAGATCCGTCCTTCCTCCACGGTGTTGCACTAGACTAAGCTACGCTAATAACTAACTAACAAATAACGTACTAAACAGTATGTCTACGAGCTAACTTAAGCTAGATGACATTAGGGGTGACCGATGCTTCATTATAGAATTTCCAATTCCTAACAGTTTGCAAATAAGAAAATATGATTTTACTTTTAATTTGTCTTATAGCTTGCCAAATGGATATATTTGGACTAAATCTTTTAACTTTAACCTTAAATAAGAGTATTTGCCAATCTAAATTAAGTACAATAAGGTTAATGAACATTCTTCATCATATAATAAGATAAAAAGCCACAAAAATAATACATTTATTAAAGTGAACAAAAACTGAAAGTATAATAATTTGTATTTGTAATCTATTAACCTTATAAATTTTGTATATAAACAAATATGGGTTCTTAAAATAATACTGATTTGCATTTTCACATAATCTTTTAGATATTCACAAAAGTCTTACTTATTTATCTCTTATTCAATTGGGGAAAAATTAACTTGTTGGTTCGGCAATAGCCCTAAAACCTCTAAGGGGCCGTTTGGTTGGGGGATATTGGGGTATATTGGGGGCATTTGCATTTTAATTTCCTTCAAATATCATGTTTGGTAACTCAAATGAAGTAATTTACAATTCCATGAATTGCCAAAACAGAGAGAATTAGAATGCCTCCAAAAAGTGAATAATTTTAATTTACTTGGAAATTTTTTTTATAAACTTTTTTTCTTATTTTATAAACTTTTAAATAGAGTATTTATGAATTTTTTTTATAAACTTCTTCATTATAGAATTTCCAATTCCTAACAGTTTGCAAATAAGAAAATATGATTTTACTTTTAATTTGTCTTATAGCTTGCCAAATGGATATATTTGGACTAAATCTTTTAACTTTAACCTTAAATAAGAGTATTTGCCAATCTAAATTAAGTACAATAAGGTTAATGAACATTCTTCATCATATAATAAGATAAAAAGCCACAAAAATAATACATTTATTAAAGTGAACAAAAACTGAAAGTATAATAATTTGTATTTGTAATCTATTAACCTTATAAATTTTGTATATAAACAAATATGGGTTCTTAAAATAATCTTGATTTGCATTTTCACATAATCTTTTAGATATTCACAAAAGTCTTACTTATTTATCTCTTATTAATTCGGGAAAAATTAACTTGTTGGTTCGGCAATAGCCCTAAAACCTCTAAGGTTTGGTTGGGGATATTGGGGTATATTATTCATTTTAATTTCCTTCAAATATTATGTTTGGTAACTCAAATGAAGTAATTTACAATTCCATGAATTGCCAAAACAGAGAGAATTAGAATCCCCAAAAAGTGAAGAATTTTAATTTACTTGGAAATTTTTTTTATAAACTTTTTTTCTTATTTTATAAACTTTTAAATAGAGTATTTATGAATTTTTTTTATAAACTTCTTCTATTAATTTTTTATAAACTTTTTTTTTATTGAATAAACTTTTTTTATAATTTTTTTTTAAACTTTTTTTTATAAATTTTTAATAAACTTTTTTTATAATTTTTTTTATAAACTTTTTTTTATAAATTTTTTATAAACTTTTTTTATAAATTTTATTTATAAACTTTTTTTTATAAATTTTTTATAAACTTTTTATAAACTTTTTTAATAAACCTTTTTTATAAATACTTTATAATTTTTTATAAATTTTTTATAAACTTTTTATAAATTTTATAAATTTTTATAAAGTTTTATAAAATTTTTTATAAATTTTTTATAAACTTTTAAATAGAATATTTATGAAATTTATATTAAAAAAATAAAAAATATTTATAAATTTCATCAACCAAACGTCTGAAGGTATTTTAAATTCCCAAAATTTAAATTTTCTAGAAATTAAAATTCGGAATTTCAAATTCTCCAACCAAAGCGCCCCTAAGACTTTGGTCATGTTATCGGCATCAAAACTTTCACTTCCGGATTACGGCATTCTTTCATTTAAGGGATAATCATTTATAAACGTATCCCACTTGTCATATTTTCTAGTTTTGTGCAGCGAATAAAAAGTTTTGCTAGTTCAGGTAACAAACTTTCAAATTTCGTCATTTTGGTGTAGTTTTTTTTGTCTCCTTAACCGGTATCAGGTTATCTCGTTTCTTTCAAGTTTTTTTTATTACCTACATGACATTCACCTAAGATAATACGACTTATTAGCTACATATAAATGAAAAATATGACAAGGTAGATACATTTATAAATGAAAAATGTGACAAGTTGGATATAGGGGTATCAAAAATCCCGACCCGACCGGGACCCGAACCCGACTAAAGATAGTCGGGTCGGGTTACTCGGGTCCAAAGTCTAACTCGGGTCAATCGGGTTAACCCGTTTAACCCGAGTACGAACTAGGGTCGGGTATCGGGTTCAAAAACTTTGCTTATTCGGGTTCGGGTCAACCCAACTAACCCGAGTTAGATTTTTTTTTTTTTTTTTTTTTAACTTTTGTAGATCTTTATTTAATTTTAATTGTTAAATATATTCTTTAAAAGTCTACTTAATGTTGTTTTAAAATATGTTTAAAGGCATGTATATGAATATTTATATGAACGTTGAATATGCATGCATTACACATATATGAATTAAAACCTTATATTTGATAGTGAAATATAGTTTTAAATTTTGAGGGTGAAATGTATTGATAGTGCACATGTATATGGAATATTGTAGGGGGTGAAGAAAAAAAATATCATAATAACGGACCCATTTAAAAATTAAAACTCTAATTATATATTGATTAACTTAATTTGGACTGAATAAACAGTTATAGAAAAGTTCATGTTTTTAAAGAAAAGAGATAAGCGGGTTAGAGCGTGAGTGTGTTTCTTTCCATTTTATAGTGAACAAGAAAAACAGATCAAAAAAATATGTAACAAACAAATGCAATAAAAAAAATGTGTCATTTATACATGTGTTATTTTAGAAATTAAATTCTATGATTTTGTGCCGTTCAAAAAAAAAAAAAAGTCTATGATTTTGTAAATGGCACAGACCCGAACCCGACCTGACCCGACCCGACTAGACCTGACCCGATTTGACCCGAACCCGACTAACCCGAGTTCAAAATAGGGTCGGGTTCGGGTATATTATTTTTAGCCTCGACCCGACTTGGACCCGACCCGTTTGACCCGAACCCGACCAACCCGACCCGATTAACACCCTAGTTGGATATATACAAATGGAAAATTTGGCCAAAAAAGATAATGACACGAAGGGTAACTTGTTCTATTTGGCAAAACCCGTTGCGGAGGTAAAAAAAAATACACAAAACTAACAAAATTTAAAAGTTTAGTACTTGAACTTGCGAAAAAAATTATTCGCTACGTATAATTTGAAAGTGTGACAAGTTAGATACATTTATAAATGATTATCTGATTGTTTAAATATGATTAGATTTGAAGAAACATATAAAAGGTCTTTATATTTTTTATTTTTTATTTTGAAACCTTGATTCTAAAAACCAAAAACGAATAGCGTCTTCTTCTATTTCTCATCACCAATCTTGTACTACAATAGGAAAGTTGCTCTTGTCACACTTGGTTCCTTGTTTTTAAGCTTTGTCACGTTTGCTTTTTCATGTATAGAAAGTAAAGTAAAGTAACTCCCAATATCGTCTTCCACGAGGTTATGGGTCATAATATCGTCTTCCACGGTGTATGGGGGAGGTTAAGGCGTGAAACGCCTTACCCCTACTTGAGGTAGAGAGCTTCGGTTCTACCAAATGTAGAAAAGAACCTCCGGCCTTGCTTTTTCATGTATGTTTCACTATATTGTAGTCGTATGATCCTTCTCTAAATACAACTATACAAGTACAATAACATTCTTTTATTATGCATTGAATTGGTTTAACTTTCATGACATGATAATTCAGACAACTATGATAACTGCTACTTACATGTATAACTTTTGAGCTGTGCCAAATCAATCAAAATAGGTAAAAGGCCTAACAAATACTTAAAGGGTGCAACAAATTTTCTACACTAAGATGATTGAAGGAAACTTGTACCAACAAATTAGGAGACTACTCAAAATTTTAAGCCATCGATATATTTCATTATCATACATAAATTTATAGTGAGACGCGCACCGGCTACAAAAATGTTGCCAATAATCGGTTTTGTGTTGCTTGTCACTTGCACCACAATCAAAGCCAATGATCTCAAAACCTACATTGTTCACTTAGATTCACCCGAGTTTCCTCAGCCACGACAAGAACGTGATGAATGGTATTATTCGTTTTTGTCAAAAGTCACCTCACAAGAAAACTCAAAAATAGTTTATGCTTACCATCATGTGATCACAGGATTTGCTGCTCAAATGTCGGCTCAAGAAGCAAAGGCGATGAGGAATATGAGTGAAGTTCTATCTGTAAGGCCTGAAGGTTTCTTTAAGTTACATACAACTCACTCATCGCAGTTTTTGGGTTTACGCCACTATTCAGGTTTGTGGAAAGATTCAAACTATGGGAAGGGGGTCATAATTGGGGTTCTAGACACTGGAATAACTCCTGGACACCTTTCATTTCACGATAAAGGCGTTCTACCTCCTCCGTTAAGATGGAAAGGAAAATGTGAGGTAGCCGTGTGTAATAACAAACTTATTGGAATGAGAAACTTTGTTAGCGGAAGCTCTCCGGTTGATCAACAAGGCCATGGGACTCACACATCAAGCACTGCTGCAGGAAATTTTGTAGGTAATGTAAATATCTACGGAAATGCCAATGGCACTGCCGCTGGTATGGCCCCACTCGCACACTTGGCTATCTATAAAGTGTGTGGCCAAGATTCTTGTCCGGAAAGTAACATAATTGCTGGTATGGATGCTGCCATTGAGGATGGGGTTGATGTGATTTCACTTTCACTCGGTGGACAGTCTGCACCCTTTTATCGAGATTCTGTTGCAATAGGTGCCTTTGCTGCTATACAAAAAGGGATCTTTGTAACTTGTTCAGCAGGTAACTCTGGGCCTTCGAAGTCCACGCTGTCAAATGAGGCACCATGGATCCTAACCGTTGGAGCTAGTACCATGGATAGAAAAATCAGAACGACGGTTTATCTTGGAAACAACAAGTTACTTGACGGTGAATCATTATACCAACCAAAGAATTTCCATCAAAAGCTAATGCCACTCGTTTACCCCGGTAGAGAAGGTGATCAAAGTGCAGCGCAATGTAGTAGAGGGTCATTAGACAACATTAATGTCAAGGGAAAGGTAGTATTGTGTGATATGGGTGGTGAGATTGACGGAATTGAAAAGGGAAAGGTAGTTAAGGACGCTAGAGGAGTTGCCATGATTCTTGCCAACACAAAAATGGTTTGTCCGGAGAGTACAGTACCAGAGCCCCATGTTCTTCCTGCTTCAAACATCGGTTACAAAGAAGGAGTTGAGATCAAAAAGTATTTGAGTTCTTCAACTTCATCCCCTTCTTTAGCAACTATTCTTCTTCGTGGAACTAAACTAGGCGTAAAATCAGCTCCAGAAGTGGCTTGTTTCTCTTCAAGAGGGCCTAACCTTGCAAGTCCTGGAATCCTTAAACCAGACATCATTGGACCAGGTGTTGACATCCTTGCAGCTTGGCCACAAAGTACAAAAGTAATGTATAACCTCTTATCTGGGACATCAATGGCATGTCCTCATCTAGCTGGCGTAGCAGCACTCCTAAAACGTGCCAACCCGAAATGGTCTCCTGCTGCTATCAAGTCTGCAATTATGACAACAGCAACCCAGGTAAGCCTAAATGGAAAATCCATTGTAGAAGAAAGAGAGCTCCCCGCAAACGTTTTTGCTATTGGTGCAGGTCACGTGAACCCATCAAAAGCCAACGATCCAGGCCTTGTCTTTGACATTAAACCTGATGACTACATTTTGTATTTGTGTGGGTTGGGTTATACAACCAAGCAAATTAGAATGATCGCTAAGAAAACCGTTACCTGCATAAAAAGCATACCAGAGGCAGAGTTGAACTATCCTTCTTTTTCAGTTATGTTAAAAAGAGGTGATAGCAAAACATACTCAAGGACGGTGACTAATGTTGGTATTCCGAGGTCGAGATACACTATTGGGAATGTATCTCTTCCACGAGGTGTACGTATGGTGATTGAAGGCCCTTCTCAAGGGCTCACATTCAGAGTGATGTACCAAAAGTTAACATACAAGGTAACATTTAGTCGAGATATTATGGATACGTTGAAAGGCCCATATGGCCAAGGATATATGACTTGGGTCTCAGGAAAATACTCTGTGAGAACCCAATTTTCATTTATTTTTTAATGAAGAATAAGAAGATTAAAGTGCCAGCTATAATATTGCATAAGATGCAACGCATAGCGTAGAGTTTAAAATTTACACATCTTATACGACATCTAAGTCTATACCCTTCTATATAATTATAACCAGTATCTAATTTAATGGAATAATGGGAAGCAATAAATAATACATGTTTAGATTTTCACTATAACAGATTTTAAAACTATTTTACATCAACTCATTAACATACACTAGTTATAATCTGATCCTTGTCCTTACAAAATCGCAGTCCATTTGTTAAACTTGTAGTTGAAGAAAATCCTCCAGTAATGATTGTGTGTCTGACTAAGATCCTGCCTCAAAGCACTGGATACTGGCCCACAAAGTGCGTCTTTACATGATATGCAGTTGCACGACACCACCCCGATACAAACCAATTTTATCTATAACTGGAACCTAGTTCGGAAGTAACTTTTTAAACAGTAAACAGAAGGTACCTATCCAAATATTGAAGTAAATAACAAGTGAGACAAGGTTCACGCCATTAGAGTGTGTTCAGAGATCATACAAGGTTATAAAACTGCATAGTAGAAATATGAAACCATAGTAGATGCACAAACCATCAAATTATCCTTCTCTTATGAACTACTGATGCATCAACTACTTAACTGAAATGAGGTTCGTCTAAGCGGTAGTTTACATATACTTAGAATGGCTAATATTTTCAATGTTGTTGGTTCTTTGAAGAAGATATTGAATTGTGTCAACCCATTTCTGTTTGTTGATCTTGTTCTTGCACTTGAATTCTAGAAGACCCTTTGCTGTTTTAACCCCAAAAAAGGCATCTTCATTGTCCCTCTCTTTGCAGAATGGCCAAGAAGCTTTCTCATTGCAGACACCATACACAACACCTGATAACATTATCATACCATTTGAAGGGAACACGGTTAGGCTCTATTCATTTTCAGTGTATACATATGCATTTTGCGGGTTGGATTATAACATGTGAGGGTCGGTCCATTTCACTTTGTGTAAGGAAAATTGAACCAGGGCACACAATATGTCAAGCGTAGAAAATTGTATAAATATATGAACCACGCTACTTTATAATATATATGTAGCAAATAGCAACCTTAGTATAAATGAATTTAAAGCTTGCCTTTATTCTTTGTGGAAAAGGCCCCTCCAACATGATTGCTTTTGAGCTTGATAATAACCTGCCATGTGAAATTTCCATGATATTTTTTATAACAAGTCTCGTAATTGGAAGAGTTGCTCTTGGTCGATTTGAGGTAAAATTTTACCTGAGCCTTCTTGTTCAAGTAGATGGATACTTGCTTCCAATGTAACCCTCCTGGACATTCATTTGGGCACTGATCAATCAGTAAATATGGTCGGCATGTATTATTAGACTTTGTGTAAGCATTTTTATCTTACAAATCTATATAAAATTCACACCTTTGTATACTTGTTGCAGCATGTCTTGAGTAATATGATGCTCCCATTTTGTGGTTTCACTATGATCTGCAGTAAGCATATGAGCACCCATTCCCTTTTCATACGGAATTACAGTTGCATTCTTCTTTGCTTCTTTTGGAAATCTAGCTTTAAGCGCTGCTTCACCTCGCAGAGCTATTAAATGGAAAGGGATCAATCACCATCAGGACCAGTTATATTGCTAATTAACTATCTAGTATGATTTTGGAAAATAAAAGTATGAGATCTGATATAAAGTGGATCTTAAAGTTCACTATCTGATAAGTTACAGCGTACTCTTTGACTTTATATGGTAAAACTCAGGACTGCAATGAAACCGAATGACGAATTACCTGTTGCAGCTGCAGCTGTGAGAGTCATTAGATCGCTTGGACTGTGGATATTGATGGCTGATTGCACAACAGAAACCACAAGATCATGATCAGCTCCAGCCGATTCCGCCAACTCAGAGCAATGGCTTGCTAATAGCTCTGTAGCTGATGCAAGGGCAGTGCTCATTCTTGAATCGTCCAAGCGTTTGCTCTCAGCTGCAGTAACGGAAGCCAACGCTGTAGCCAGCCCTGCCACACACAAGGCAGCATGGGTCTGTGCTTTTTCTGTGCGGACTTTATCTTTCTTCCGCACACTTGTCGTGATAACATCCTTGTGATGAAACCATTTCCCTTTTGGTCTAGGCTTTTGAAGCTTTGATATGTTCATAACCTTGGACTGCTGCAAGAGACCAATAAAAACTAAAAGGTGAGTGCAAGTATGCTTATTCAAATCTCTTAATTATGAATTATAGAAATAAAAAACTACTCACAGGTTGTGGTGTGACAAATGATTCAGGAACCGGGTTCATATTCCTTTTCTCGAGCATGAACTGTTTTGGCTTCTGTTGTGCAAAAGCTTTTGAAATTTCAGCAGCCGAAACACTCCAAGATCTGGACAAGAACTCCATGGGTTCCAATGGAGTTTGCGGCTGTGGAATATCATCACATGTTGTTGTAGATGGTATGAATTCTATGTAGCTTCCTAGATTATCACAAGGGTATGAATTGCTTTTCCAAATACTCCCACCTTCCATTCTCTAATGATCAGTTAAATGTTTATATTTCTGCACTCATGTACCTGCAGGTAGCTTAATTGGCCTGAAAAAATTATAAAAAACATAAAAAAAGATAATCATGTTTATGTGTGTATTATTTATTAACCAGATGCATGAATGAACAAAGACATGTTATTTGGTACACCTAAATGAAACATTCAAGGAAAGATAACAAACCTTTAGAAAGATGACATGTATGTGGTACTAAGATCTCAAAATGATTCAAAGTATTTATTTATAAATGAGTATGTTGGTGGGGTCATAAGTCATATGAGAGACATGATGGTTAGCATAAACATAAGACTTGAGTCTTGTGCTTGTAAATTGTTGTCTCCCATAAATAAATTATTTGTTGGAGTTTGTCCCTGTAAAGATAAGCACAACTACATGCTTAACAGCAAATTATTATACACTCTTCCCCTTTATCATGAAATTTCATCATCTGTCACACATTCTGATTAGTATCATATGTGTAATGAGGGTCATTATGACCAAGCAAACATATAATCTTAGGGGATTTGAAATATTTGTTTATAGATGTTTAGATTTTTTCCTGACTTTAGGTGAGGTGCTTGGTAATATTATGCTTTTATATGAGAAAACAACACACCTGTTTTTATGCAAGTTGTTTCCACATTCTGTAGCAAATGTGCTTATTTCATTCTCCAACAAATGCATATTATTGCCTACATCTTATATTAGTGTTTCTATTTTTAGCTCTCGTACTCGATTGTTGTTGTTTCTAATGAAAATCTATTAGGCGACATTGATTGTAAAAGAACAAGTTTCGCTTGAACTATGAAACCGTGTTCTCTACCCTCAAAAGATAAATGCATGCAGATGTAGAAACTTTGACAAAAGCAAAAATAAGGTTTTCAATTGAGTTTTTGACATTGTGATTGTTTTTCTGAATAAAGTATACATTTAAAATTGGTTTTATAAGTCCTAGTTAGATTCATTATACGATCGAGTAACGTTTAGACTGTTAATTTAGTTAAGTTGTTCCGTTTATTGACTGGCAAAAATCAAATTTTGGTTTCTATATATATCCTTCACTTGTAATTAAGTTGTTCAAAAACCTAACAGAATAAGAGGGTTATAAATGAACCGAACGCTTAACTGACAAGTATAAGAAGATCGTCGTAATGCTAACAAAAATAATATTTTAAAGTGGTTCCATTCACACTTATGTTTTCAAAATCTTCACAATTCACCAAAATTCTACATACAAAGAACAAACAATGTATAAATTCATTCGTTTCCTACTCTCTAAATTAATATTTTTCTTCTTCAATATAGCTTGTTAAAGCTAGTAGGCTGAGTTGATTCGGTGATTCTACCAGGTAAAAAAATTTCTCTTTCAAGTGAAATATGAAGAGATGAGCCAATTTTCGCCATTGAAATCCACAAAATTGGTGCAACAAAAAATGCGTATGCGAAAATAGACAAAGCCCTCACGACACCATCGTTATACCATGGGTAAGCCATGACGATAAGAGCTCCTACAATCCCTACCCAAAGTGTTAAGACCCGTAGCATTGGGAGAAGAAAGGCATTGGTTGCTATACATGAGAGTGCAAAGGACCCTAGTAAATACAAGGTCCACCCTAATATTGGATGAATTGTATGAGGAACTAGCAAGAATGGGAGTGTGTAGGATACGAAAATGGAAAATATGGCTATCGCCTTAAGGATTATTTGCATGGTGGTTGTGGTTTTTTCTGCACTGCGGTAGCATAACTTTGTAAAGCTTGGACGAGCCAAGCGAGTGACTGCTATAACCCCTAGGTAAAGTAAACTTTGGATTATTACAAATGGCATCTCTGAATCGTACCTGTCAAGAACAAAGAATGTTGTCATGTCAAAAAAGTGAACGTGAACCCCTAAAAAATGTATTTAAAGGCGTGTGTATGAAAAAAAAAATATATGTTAATGTACACAATATTTATATAAGCTACGAGAAGTAATTAGTATGCCTAAATATATGACTAATAAGGAGGATAAGAAATACAATATCTTGAATTAGTCACATACTTAGGCATGCCGGTCATTGGTTGTTGTTGTTGTGGTCATTGGCTAGACTTACATGAATTCAGGTTTGATTGACATTCGTTAAACGTACACTATTTATCGTTTAACACGTCTTAAATAGTATACTCATGCAAATAACTTGTAAACCATACATACCCAAGAGTTTCTCGTCGTTGTTCATGCCATTGGATGCCAAGTGGTAAAATAGGCCATGACCACCAGTACCATGGCTTTAACCATGATGCACCAGGAAATGTAATCACGCTATTAGGTCCGCATGGTACACTCCACCTTAATCTGAGATCTACTCACAATATCACAAAATCAATAAACAACAAATAGTTTTTTTTTTCCATTGAGCTTTAACAATGGGAGATCTTATGATACACGAGTATGTAACATTTGTGCAAGCATACTTACAATAATATGTAGCATCCATTTGGTAGCCCAAAGGAAGTCTAAAAGTACCGTTCAGTTTGGTACCATTAGGTGGTGGATGGAACAACGGTTGATCAAGAAGATCAGGAAAGCAACCTCCAATAAAACCTTGATCAGCCCCATCAGGATTATCTCTCCCCAATTCTAAATCGTGTAGCATTTCCTTAAATACTGTTGACGATGGCTGCAACGTTCAAACCAATAATCACTACCATAAAAAAAATTAAAAAACACCTCTTAGATATAAACAAAGAAATTACCTCCAACACAAAAAGGCCGGTATGGAAGATACAAGGGTTGATAAAAACTGCACAGAACTGGCCACATTGAAACAATTCATCTGTATTTTGGAGAAAAAGATTATCGGCATCAAGCATGATAATCCTATCGTATTCAACTAAGCTCCACGCATAGAGCTTGTTTAGTGTTAATTTGAATCTGTCATGGTTATCGTCACCCCTGTACGGGTTCTTCAGGTTCTCAACTCTCACCACCTTTGCACCATCTTCCTCTTCACTGTTATCAATTAACAACATGAATTAGTATCCACTTCAGCTTTTAAACATAAATTATATTCCTCCTGGCATTATAAGTTAATTCTTTATTAGCAAGGGTAAAACGCAACAAACTATGTTAATTACTATACTTACAAAACATTCAAATTTAAGTCATTACATATTAAAGAAGATTATTCGTACACAATTACACATGCAACGGAAATTGTTTGACACGCCCAAGAAGGCTTTCAACTTTTGAGTTGATACATTAGGAAAATTTGATTACAATTTGTAAAATTATACTTCTTGTAATCAAATCTAGCATATCAAATTTATGTAAAAAAAAGTTGACTACTCGCCAAATCTAACTGGCTTTGTCAAACACGATAATACACCTTCCTTTATTTTAAAATTGAGTTGACCTAGTTAAGTGGCACCATTGAGTTATTGACATGCTCAGACTAGAGACAAATGTTATGTAAACACATAAATATATAATTTCTCCTCCTTCTCACTAAAAATTATATCTGATCTAAATCCATAAAATCCGATCTGTCATCTCCGACGGTCGGCTACGGCCGGCCGTCGGGACCGTTCTTTTTGTACTTTTCTTTCTTTAAATAAAGGGTTTGCCCACAGATCTGTCATCTCCTCCGATGCCGCTGTTGTCGCTGCTGCCACTGCTGCTTCTGCTCAGATCTGATGGCATCCGGCCTCTTCTGCTCAGATCTGTTGTGGTCCGTTATCGCCGGCTTGCTGCTGCGTTAGGGTTTGATTTTAGATCTGTTAGGCTTTTGTACGGCTCCTTTATGGATGCCTTGTTTTATCTTCTTTGTATGTATTTTGTACTTAGTGTATTTTGTCAAGCTACGCCTTTATATGGTTGTATCAGTCAAAGCTCACTCGGGTGATTTCCCCCACCTTTGAATGGTGTTCTTTGTAGGCTGTCACAACTATTATGGTGTATGTCTTGTTTGGCTTAACTTGTTATGTTTCGATGTAACTTGTTATGCTGTATCTTCCTCCGTTTGTGAGGTTTGTAATGAAATGTAGCCTTTGTTCAAAAAAAATAAAATAAAATAAAATAAATATATAATCTTTTGATTAAGTTGTAGCAATCACTATAAATTATTCAGCTAATAAGACAAATGATTGTAATCTGCATTTTGTATGTTTATTTGAATATATTTCCATTGTTTATATAAAAGGTGTGAACAATTCCTAAATAGTATTTATGTTAATTAACTATGATCTACCTAAACTCTAGCATCTACTCGTTTACATTATATAAAAATAGCTAATTTGGGAAAAGACTATAGTGATTAGTGATTTCATTTGCGTTTACTCGTAATCTACTATAATTTTTAGAGTTATGGTTAGCAAAACTATGTAGTTGAACATTACAATTGTAATGCATTTGTGCTTGATATGATTAAACGTAGACATGATAAAATTAAGGTGGCTGGTATTTGTTAAGTATGTTGGCGAAAACAAAATAAAGAAAAGTTGTATATATGTACTCATAAAAAATATAAAAGAAATAAGTTGAAATGTTGAACTGACGAAACGGCTCAAGCTATGACACCTAACGCTCTGATACAAGTTTCGTAAATATAACAAAGCAAAAAGAGTAAGTATCATGGAAGACTTTTATGCCTTATCCGATGATCTAAATTAGGCAACATATAAATGAAAATTTAGTACGAAAGCAAATAAGAACTCACACTCATTCTTTTCTTGTATTAAACTAGAATTTTCATTTTTTATTTGACATAAGAAATTTTAGTTTTTACTATTCATGACATACACATGTAGGGTTTAGTACATCTTCAAATGATTATTTTTTCTTATTGAATATAAGCTTTCCACTGACTATTCAAAACTTGTCAATACTCAATAATTAGATGTATGGTGTTTTTTCTTATTGATAAAGACTAAAAGAAGTGTGAATTAGTGAATTCATTTCCAAATCATTATCTCTAGGAAAACTATCATTCTACAGCAAAGATAAAATGTATTCCTGTTAATTATTTATGAGAATTGATACTTACACCACATCTTTTGATGCATGCATCATAATTTGTGCATTACAGTTTGTATCGTACAATACTGTAATGCACAAATTATGATGCATGCATCAAAAGATGTAGTATCACCCCCATTATTTATACATCTTACCCCCCATTATTTATACATCTTTATAGAAAACAGCTCTTTTATTTAAGTTGTGTCAAACACGTTTAAAGCTTGAAACATTCACATTACGATAATGATACTCAAAAGCTTTTGCTAAACGACTCTTAAACGATCCTAAATATGTGCAATGCAATGAAAACTCCTAAAAGCATTAAACACATTAAATTACGAGAATAGACATCCAAATAAAACTCATCATATGGATTTAAAACATTTTTGAAAATTATGATTACTGAAATAGAAAAAACAAGTGGGAAGATATGCTTCTAAATCTATATTGTGAACTTATTATATTGTTATAAGCAATCGTAATGTGTAATGCACAAAATAACATATAATAAATAATTTGCCTTTCATAGAAAGTTTACTAACTTGCAAAACTACGCCAAATAGTTGTATATCGTAGTGAACAAGGATACGATATAATACAAATGCATACGCATGTAACGTTAATTATAGAAAAGGAAATTAAAGATGAATAATAATAACTAATATTGAAAATGTATTTTTTGTTATTATGTGTACTGAACTTTCAAATTTCAACTATTGTGTGTATTTTGTTATGTAAAATGACCATTTTACCCTTCAAAATTTGAAATTATTAAGGGTAAAATTGGTCACAAAATACACGTAATAATCAAAATTTGAAAGTTGTGTATATACAGAAAAAAGTGACAATTATGTTACATTACAAGCAATTAACCTAACTAATATGAATGAAAAATTAACGAACGTACAGAGTTTGTATCCAACGAGCAGGAACATCCATTGAAGCAATGACAACGAGATCTGCATCAACACGAAGCTTGAATGACAGAGAGCGAAGCATGACTCGAATAGCAACGTAAAACTCATAGTCCCTAGGCGTACCCATGTACATCATGGTCGCGTATGCATTCCTTCTAATTCTTCTATGACTAGTAGCTCCATCTGATCTCGACGCCGCTAACAGCAAACATGCTAACATCATTATTAACAAAACCCTCGATGCCATTTTCATTTGCACCTTCCCTACTACGTAAAGAGATATGATATGATGTTGTCGATCACACGTACTAAAAGTATATATATCGAAAATGAGAGGAAGGAAGATAGGAAGAGGCTCTACGTGTGAAGATGTCTAAGAGGATATGGATCGTTTCGAGCTTAAATAAGAAACTATTTAATGCTTAGTTAATTATGTATTGAAATGTTCCAAAAAAAAAATTATGTGTTGAAATAGTATTATCGTATAATTAATGTAGATAACTAAATGGATTGATTTCAAAGGATTTAGGACAACTGGACTGCCTTATATATACGCCCAATAATCTCATTTAATTTTTCAGATGAACTTTGTTATTACACACGTCAAACTATAAATGTTTTACGAAGTCAACTTAATTTCGTATATAATAAATAATTGTTGTGCCTAATAAGTAATAACTATACCTACTTATGTACGAGGAATTTTCAAATGCTTACTCTTATTTTGGTGCTTACCAAGAGACAAATCTCCACCATCCATTTAGATAAACCTAAGATTTAATATAGAAACTTAAGTCCATGTTTTTTTTATCCTTTTTCTTTGTCTTTTTGTTACTCTTATTTATTTTATTTTTTATTTGGAATTCACGTTACTACTTATGTTTTCGTCATTTTTTTACGTTTTCGTCTGATTTCATCCGTTTTCTGACGTTTCCGTCCGTTTTCTGAAGTTTTCGTACGTTTATATACATTTTCGTATGTTTTTAGACCCTTTTTTCCGTTTTCATACGTTTCGTCCGTTTTTAGATATTTTCGTCTGTTTTCAGACGTTTTTGTCCGTTTATATACGTTTGCATCTGTTTTCATACGTTTTCGCATGTTTACGTCCGTTTTCATACGTTTTCGTTTGTTTTCTTACGTTTTCATCCATTTTCTTACGTTTTCATACGTTTTCGTCCGTTTTCTTTCGTTTTCGTCCATTTTTCATACGTTTTTAGACGTGCATTTACGCTTTCATACGTTTTCGTCCATTTTCTTACGTTTTCGGCCATTTTCATACGTTTTTGTATGTTTTTTTAGGTTTTCATGTATTTTTGTCCGTTTTAGACGTTTTTGTCTGTATTTTTACGTTTTCATGTATTTTCGTCCGTTTTTATACGTTTTCATCCATTTTCAAACGTTTTCATAGGTTGTCATCCATTTTTTTACGTTTTCATCCATTTTTAGACGTTTTCGTCTGTTTTCAGACGTTTTCATCCGTTTTTATACGTTTTCGTCCGTTTTCATACATTTTCTTCCGTTTTTATTCGTTTTTGTCTATTTTTATACGTTTTGTTTGTTTTCAGACGTTTTTGTCCGTTTTCATACGTTTTTCATTCGATTTTATACGTTTTTGTCCGTTTCCAGACTGTTTCATTTTGATATTTGTAAGTGACACTTATTTATCTTTTGTGCTATAACACTGTAAGGAAGATGAAAAGTATTACATTCTTCATCATGTATGTGTTATCAGTTGTGATACTCAACTAAGAATGTGTGATAGTTGTGTTTTTGAAAATATTTAGGAAGATTTTTGTGTTTTATGATATTATGAAATATTATAAAAGTTGTTCAACTGAAAACAAGAGATGTTATGATACTTTTGTTAGACTTGTGGTGGATTTTTCTATTTAATGGATACATTGTGAATGTTTCGATAGGTTTTATAGCGGGATTTAAAAATATATATGGTTGAATCAGCAAACTAAATAAGCTATGGTTGAAGATAGCACACATCTTTATAAACAAATTAAGGAAGCTCAAACACTTGTGATATCACAGGTGATATCACCTCACTTGTGATATCACAGGTGATATCACCTCACTTGTGATATCACACGTGATATCATGTGTGATAACACCGTTGATATAACCTGTGATATCATGTGTGATATTACCGGTGATAGCATGTGTGATATCATAGTTTATATCACTTGTGATATCACCAATGATATCACCTGTGATATCACATGTGAGGTGATATCACCTGTGAGGTGATATCACCTGTGATATCTTGTGTGATATCATAGGTGTTTGAGCTTACTCAATTTGTTTATAAAGATGTGTGCTTTCTTTAACCATAACTTCTTTAGTTTGCTGATTCAACCATAGATTTTTAAATTCCGCTATAAAACCTATCGAAACATGCACAATGTATCCATTAAAGAGAAAAATCCACCACAAGTCTAACAAAAGTTTCATAACATCTTTGTTTTCGCTTAAACACATTTTCTAATATTTCATATTATCATAAAACACAAAAATCTTCCTAAATATTTTCAAAAACACAAATAAAAAATGAACAATCACCACAATATAATAAGTGATTTTTATTATCATTTCTTTCATATATACTTGGTAAAATACTAAATTCTTATCACATTTGGTATGAATTTAATATTTCACATTATTAGTTGAGTATCACAACTGATAACACATATATTATGAATAGTGTAATACTCTTCATCTTTCTTACAGTGTTATATCACAAGATATAAATAAGTGTCACTTAAAAATATCAAAATGAATAAAAAGGAAGCAAACTATGAAAATAGAGACTTGACATATTCTCAAAATCAAACAAGTGTTGCATTAAATTAGCATTTTTTGAACAAAATAAGAATTCACCTAAAGAGACTTTAACCCTTTTATTTCTACTAAGAGTATAATACATTGATTGCATTAACAAAATATGCGTTTGTCAATTGCGATGAAAGGCACAAAAACTATATTGTAACTGAAAATTATAAAAATATTATAAAACACATAGGTGATAATATATAAAAATATACAGAGCAATGAAATATCTCAAGTGATATTAAAGGTTAAAAAACATACTTGTTTGTTTATGAAATATCACAAGTGATATTAGACATTAACTTTTTGATAATAAAATATCACAATTGATATTAGACATGTAACATAATAAAGTTTAATAATAAGCTTGAAAACATATGAAAATAGACGAAAATGTATAAAAACTGCAAAAAACGAACGAAAACAAATGAAAACGAACAAAAACGTATAAAAACGAATGAAAAGCATATAAAAACGGAAAAAAGGCGTCTGACAACGGACGAAAACGTATAAAAACGGAGGAAAATGGACGAAAATGTTTAAAAACGGACGAAAGCGTCTAAAAATGGACGAAAACTTAAAAAAACGGACGAAAGCGTATATAAACCTATGAAAAACGATGAAAATGTAAGAAAACGAACAAAAACGTAAGAAAACAGATGAATACGTATTAAAACGGACGAAAACGTAAGAAAACAGACGAAAAGGTATGAAAAAGGACAAAAACGTAAGAAAACGGACGAAAACGTAAGAAAACTAACGAAAACATAGGAAAACGGACGAAAATGTAAGAAAATAGGCGAAAACGTAAGAAAACGGACAAAAACGTAAGAAAACGGACGAAAACATATAAAACGGACGAACGTATGAAAACGGAAGAAAACGTAAGAAAACGGACGAAAACATAAGAAAACGGACAAAAACGTAAGAAAACAGAAGAAAAGGTAAGAAAACATAAGAAAACGTAAGAAAACGAACGAAAACGTAAGAAAATAGACAAAAACGTATGAAAACGGACGAAAATGTAAGAAAACAGACGAAAACTTAATAAAAATGATAAAAACGGACTAAAACGTATGAAAACGGACAAAAACGTATGTAAACGGACGAAAACGTATGAAAACGGACGAAAACGTAAGAAAACGGACGAAAACGTAAGAAAAAAGACGAAAACGTAAGAAAAAAGACGAAAACGTAACAAGACTGACGGAAACGTAACAAAATGGACGAAAACGAATGAAAATGGACGAAAACGTAAGAAAACGGACGAAAACGTATGAAAACAGACGAAAACGTATAAAAAGCGGAAAAACCGGACAAAAACGTATGAAAACTGACGAAAACGAAAACGAAAAAAAAAAAAAACAAAAAAAAACGTGAAATTAAAAAAAAATGATTAAAAAAATTACAAATAATGAGAAAATAAATAAGAAAGATAAAAAGACAAGTAAAAAACATGGACTTAGGTTTAGACATATTAAATCTTAGGTTAATCCCCACCATTAGATCAAAATAGATGGAAGGTGGGGATTTATCCCTTAGTATGCAAGGATTTTTGAGTATGCAAAATAAAGTGCATCACTTATGTATTTAACGAGTTGTTTGTTTGATTTGAACAAATGATTTGTGAGAATTTGATGAGAGAAAATGTATGATACATTTGTCAAATGATGTATGAATTAGACATGTATTTAGACTTGTATTACACATGTAATTAAGAGATAATTTCATATATATCCCTCATTTGGTTCAAAATTTCATATATATCCAACCTAACTTAAAATTTTCATATATATATCCAATATAAAACTTAAAAATTTCATATATATCCAAATACCCAATTTATATTTAATTAAAATATTAAAATACATATTTATTATCATTTAATGTTAAAATGACCATTATACCCTTGCTTCTCTACCCTAGTAACCCAATCGTATTTCTTTTGTCAACTTCGTTCAACTAGAAACAGCAATCAATCAAACTAACTCTTTAAAATAAATGATATGAATCAATTATTAAACGCAAAAATCACGATTGGATCCTAATGCTGCAAAACTAAATGATGGCTCATGAAAGTGTCTGGTATTAAGAATATGAATTGCAATTTATGGGTGGGAACTGATTAAATGTTGACAAGCGCTTCACACAACATATAATATTTTTGCAAACTTATTAAATTCAGTCAATAATTGCTCCAGTACAGACATTGTATGTATTTTAAGATCTAATAATTGCTTACTAGGGTATGGAAACGAGGGTATAATGGTCATTTTAACATTAAATAATAATAAATATGTATTTTAAGATTTTAATTAAATATTAATTGGTTATTTGAGACATATATGAAAATTTTAAATTTTATATTAGATATATATGAAATTTTCAAGTTAGGTGGTATATATATGAAATTTTGAACCAAATAAGGGATAGATATGAAATTCTCCATGTAATTAGAAGAAATTTGTACACATTCCAAACGATAAGTGTTTTACGAAGTCGAATTAAACATATAATATCATTTAATTTTTCAGAAGAACTGTGTACACATTCCAAACGCTGTGTGATACGAAGTCAATTAAATTATATAATATTATTTAAAATTTTCAGATGAACTTTGTAATTACACATGCCAACCGATAAGTGTTTTACAAAGTCAACTTGATTATATCAATCCATAGAATAGAAAAAAATTATAAACTGAAACAAGTAGCTTACCTATTTGGCTATTTCCATTATAATATTACTAAAAGAATATTCGCGGCGGCGGTTACCCGCTAACTAATTTTTTTAACGAATAAATGTTATTTTATTTTAGGCTGGTAGATTTCAGATTTATGTTTTGCAAAGTTAATTAGATTGTATATTGTGGTTAAATATAAGGATGAGCACGATATCAGATTGGTATCGAACCCGTACCGAATTAGTGGTACCGAATTTTTCCCGAGCATGAAAAGGGGTACCGGTACCGTACCGGACGAGATTCGAGTACCGATACTCGGTACCTATCCGGTTCTTCCCTTTTTTTGTAAAACTAACAAAAGCTCCAAGAAAAATGTAGCAAAAAATACGACAAAACATGCATTTTCAAGTGATATAAAACCTTAACGTCACACAAAACACAACCAACACTTAAAAAATTACAATACCAAGATAGCCGTAACATATAAACGTTCAAAAACTTATAAAATATGTTTATTTTATATTTTTGGAAGGGTTTATGAAGGATTTATAGTTGTCAGTTGTCACAGTAGGTGTTTCGGACGCTTGGTTTTTTTCTTTAGGTTTTACATAACAATTTTTTACATAGAACGGGCTCAATGGGTATTTGAATATGTTTTTTAATTCAAAAACTTGACTACTCAAATTTCGGGATATATTTCGGTATTTTCGTTTTGGTACCGGTACCGTATTAGTAGTCTCAATTTTTTTTGTCTCGATTCATGGTACCGGTCCCGTACCGTTTATAGGGATTCGGTACTGTTTTGGTACCGTTCCGGTTCGGTACCGGGATTCGGGTCCAAGTGCTCATCCCTAGTTAAATAGTTGTATATTTTGATGAAGGGGTAATTAAATTGTGTATTAATTATTAAATTGTATGTACTGAATATTGTTTTATTTTATTTTATTTGTGCTTCAAATATTTGTAAATTATTCTTTTTTACATGTATTTGCTTAAAAATATTGTATTTGTACATTGTGCTTAGATAATTATATATATTGGTGAAGGGTTTTAAAATTATGTATTAACTGTATGTAAGAAATAGTGTTTTTGTAATTTGATTTGTGTTTTACATACTTGAAAATTATGTTTTTTGACTTGTATAATTGCTTAAAATCTATTTTAAAAAGTCTTAAAAATTAAATATAAGAGAAACGTCTAAATATTTTATAAGTAGTATTGATATGATAAATGTTATTTTTGGTTGTTAGTAATAAATTTAGAATTTTATCATGATATGTTTTGTTGTCGGTTTTATCAAGTTAATTTATAAGTTCAATTTATTTCCTTGTGTTTTAGTAAACAAAGGGTCAATAACTCAATATTATTATATATACTAAACAGCAGGGAGGAAAACAGTACCCAACCCAAGCATTAAATGCAATCTTTTCTAAGTTGGCAGAAACAGCCTCTGAGGTTCAAGTGGCGCTGCAAAGTAAGTCCAAACATTAAATGCAGAGTTTCACAACTTGGCAAAAATAGTCCTTGAGGTTTAAGTGTCGTTGCAAAGTAAGTCCAAACATTAAATGCAAAGTTTCACAACTTGGCAAAAATAGCCCATGAGGTTTAAGTGTCGCTACAAAGTAAGTCCTTTGAGGCCAATCCCGCTGCATCGCGCGGGTTTTCGACACTCGTTGTATCTACTGTATGTTTTTGACATTTAACCCTAATCAATCAAATGGCCCGTTTTCCTTCTTATGTCTACTGTATAGTTGGTAACGGGTAATTCCCCTTGAAGGAACATGAGAGGTTATGTTGGCCGATCCTATGATTAAGTTTTTTTAATAAATAAATAAACATACTTAAAAAATTTATCAACCATTTTTTGTTAATATGAAATGATGAGGTGAAAAACTAAATGCCATTCTTATAGTCGAATTTGGTGTTTTTAAGTGTGGTTGCAGCTCGTTGGCTGCATATGATTGCAACACGGATATCCGTTCTTAAGTAGTACTATTAGACTAGACGATTTATTGTGTGTAGTGACGATAGTGTGTGGATTTTAGACAAAATATGGTTGTGTTAATTTATGTGTGTGTTTATATATAATTTTTTTTTTGTGTATTCGTGGGTGTAGTTTTAAGTAATCAGTCGTTTATATCTGTGCGGCTTTTTTTTTCGTTTTCACTTTTTTGTTGGGTTTTTGGTTATGACGACAGTCAAGCTGATTGTCGGTGGTTCTTATTTGGTTTGTCAGTGGTTCATCGGTTGTTTAGTGGTAATAGTTCATGTGCGAAGGGATATGTGTTTTATTATGTGTGTGATTCATTCATGTGTCTTGTTTACTTGAATAATTAATTGGAATCGTTAACGTTTTTGCTAAGAAAGGCAGTGATTGAATCATGATTGCATATTTATTTTGGGTAAATGATTTTTTCGGTAAACGTATTACTTCAAAAAAATGTTTAAGTTAAAGGATTTGGATGAAATCCCACATCTCAGCCACAAGATCACATAACAAGACACTTATATCCTTTAAAAGAGAAAAACAAACAACTAACCACTAGATTACATTTGACATGACAACCTGTAACCCCTAAAATTCGTTTAGCGGAAGACTTAATCAATAATGGGATGCTACTAATTGGTACACAACACAAGCATAGGGAAACGGAATAACCTCATCAGCTATACAAAAACATTGCATAATGCGATAGTATTAAAGTTTACATTTATTCAAAAGTACGGAATAAGGCCCAAAAACAAAAATAAAATGGTCTCAAACAAAACATCAGAGTCTTATTGACCCAAAACTATGCCCCTTTTGCCAAACGCCTCCAAAACATAATCTCTAAACAAGCCATATCAATTACCTGATAAAACATGCTAATAATTCAGCAAAAAACTTGTGAGTTCATACGTTTAATCATAAAACAACAGTTTGAACCATATCAAAGTGTAAACATTACAGCGTATATAGTGTCACATAAGCTTATCTATTACGCTGGCTAAGTCATGAAATCGACGCTCGACAGCGCCTAAGCACAAAACAAGCCCCTGCCACGGTGTTTATCCCCAAACACACATACAATCCGACCTACTATACGTCCACTGCGATTGGCGCTACCAATCGGGACAAGGTGGTCACCCTGATAGATCTATCTATAACACTCGCGTTTCTCGCAAGAATTAACGGTTCATGAAGGGCAAATAATGAGATACTAACCTTAGCCAAACCACGTAATAATTTTCATAAAACAGTTTCAGGACCAATTAAAACGTTTTGCAAATAATGGGAAATGATCTGTTAATTTTTCTTTTTAGGGATTAATTTCGTTAAACCCGACAAACCACAATAACGATTTATGAAATTAACTCTTTTTTATATTACGAAATGATTAACAAAGTTTTGCTTTTATCGGATTCCACTTTGGAATTTTTGATCTTATTATTTTTGTTATTTGTTTGTGTATTTAGAGTCATCCAATTTATCGCTTGGGCAGTTGGGCATCACAAACCCATTAGGCCATGTTGTCTGACTAAACTCTTATCAACACAAGGAAACTAGTATAAATAATAAATTTGGTCAATGTTCAAACCCATTAGTAAGCCCACTAATCTTGAACAGCCCATTCCCATTTTTTGATCAGAAAGCCCTCTATAGCTAGCAACGAGGAAAATGGCCCGCTGCGTTGCAGAGGGTAGTGAAGCTTCTTATATTTTTTTTTCGTGTTAGGTTTTGTTTAAATTCCGTACAGTTTATTCATTTTCAGAACAGGAAGTATTGACATATGATGGTAAAACATATTAAACAAACAAAAATATTTTAATCGTTTTAGTTGAGCTTTAAGTGCTATAATTTAAATTTTTTTTTCACGTTTGTTCGTTTTACGTTTGGTCTTTTTTTTTAGCCGCTTATTTTCGATTGCTTGTTTAAACATAAATAAATTGGTACTAACTTATAGTTGCTTACATACTCACAACTATGCTTACTCCTCCTCCTACATAAATAGTGCTTATAATGGGCCTTGTTTTTCAGCCCATATCTGTTTTAAAAATTGATAGTGTTATTTTAAGTAGCCTATGTTATTAGTTGTATACTTGTATGTATCAGAAAAGCATTCCCAAATGACGACTAAACCTAATGTCGAAGAGATCATGACCGCCTCTGGTTCCCGTGATCTTGCAACCGCTTTTAAGTTTTTGTTTAGGAGTGAAGTGTGCGAGGATCGTAATTTTGTGGCTCGTATGGAGCGGAGGCGTAACCGGTGATCGGCAAACTTGGCGTGAACAAACCACTATTGAGACTCGTAGCTTTGGCCCTTCGAATGAAAAGGCTGTTGCCGGTTTGGAAGCGTTGGTGGACTTTAAGCGTGTTGATCGTCAGACCATGCTTCTTTGTTAATGTTTTGATAGATGCTATTCGTGATGGTATAGCGGAGAAGGAAAAGCAGATAGTGTTCATGGAGTTGGAAGAAGCGTCTACGGATGGTTAGCTTGTTTCTGGAGTTGTTTGTTGGTTGTTAGATGTTTGTAGGCTAATGGTAATGTTTCTTTGGTCTTAATTAAGTAGTTTGGGCAGTCGGTTGGCGAATAGTGTTGGTTGGATCAGCTCTTCTAAGTCTTTTGGGCAAGTTGTTTTATGGTAATGGTAGTTATCAGCAATCTCTTGTGATTAGTGTTTTATGTATTGTATTATGTTATGTATAGTTAGTGGGTGGGTGTAGCCTATGATATGTTACAATTTTGATTTGTGTACCACTCCGATTATGTTATGTGAAAAATTATGTAATCATCGTATTTATTTATAAGATGAGGCCCTGTTTATGGTAAAGTTGTGGTTTTATTTATATATGTATATAAAAGTAGTGTTATCACAACTCTTACTTATAATTACATACGTACGCACCGTTTCATTTCTAGATCTGCTTAAATTAACGAAGTCCTGTCAGATGGTTAGCATGTATGGGAATTTTTCTCTGATCTTTTGGGTAGTATATTTGATGCGGTTGTGTATAAATCTAATGCCAATACGGCTTGCATATGTAAGTGATATCACGGTTCTTTGGTTATGCTTTATGGCGGCTGGTCTGTTAATTTAATCAGTATTAGTATAAGAAAATTGTAATTGTAATTAGTATAGAAAAGGGATTATTGTAGGGTTACAGTTTTGTGCAATATGGGTCAGTCCATTTATGGCAGATGAAGTAATGTAACCCACAAATATTCTATGAAAAAGTATGGTTGTTAGTATTTGTTTTTTTTTTGTCATTTGATTATTTGCGGCATTCTTTTATTGTATTGTTGTTTCTTGACAGTGAAGTTCGCGCCAATGTAATGGTCTCATGTTATTATCAATTGAAATGTTGCTTTTTATGTTGTTAAATTTTCTACCCTTAGCTTTTGTGCATAGTATTAATTGGTGGTTGCATGTTTAAGTAACTTTTACTTATTGTCTAGCGAACTGACTTTATTGACACCGGTAGTAGGATAACATCCTGCACTTTCATTAGAACCACTAAAGCCGTGCGGAACCAAAGTGGCACAAAATGGCTGGTGTAACAGCTTACACACATATTTACAGTGGTAGCTACATTTACATATGTAGTAGGATTGGTGTCTATGTCTATCAGTGACATGGTCGGTAAGCGCTATAGGGCGCTGGATTTTGCTTACCAGTAGCTAGTAAAAGCCAAAACCCTGGAAAATTTGTACTGCGTTACTATCACAGCACTTTTGCATCTAAAACTGTATATACATAGGCTTAAGTGTTTTTTTGTATCGAGAGAGTTTTCAAAAGCTTCGCGGCACTTTCAGATTCTTGGCTGGTTAGTCTTTTTTCGCCTTCTTTGTGCCTTTCCCATCGTCTTCCTCCTCCGGGGTTTCAAATAGTTGCCTTCGTGTGCTGACGGTCAAGCGGTTGATGTTGAACTTTTCTTTTCCGCTGCTTCCACAGACATAGGTGGCGGTGTCAATATATCAGCGGATATTTCTGTTAATTTAGGACTTGCAGCTAGTGGTAATTCCGGTACCAGTGTTGATGGTTCAGGTTGTTCGGTCTCTTCGATGATGACTTTAGATGAGCTAGGTCCTGGAAGATCGAGCGGGAAAGGTGGTGGAGCAGGGTCACTGGCATCATCTAAGATAAACCTTGGAAACCTTTTCTTGCTACCTTTTCCGAAATGAAGTACAAACCTGTGTTTGGTATGCTCTAGGTCCTTTATGAGGGGTGGGATCTTGTATGGATCTGGGTCCGGGATGTAACTTAGAACCTCTGAGCAAGCTGGTAGCAATTTTTCGCTGCTTGATTTGTAACACGTTAACAAAGGCTTCTGTAACGCGTCAATAACCGCCTTGATGCAATAAGCGCAGCGAACGGTTATTCGATATCAACGATTCATAAGCGAGCCAAAGCGTTTACTTATGGTTATTATACTTAGTATAGTATGTGCGATAGTTTGTCGTATTTACTATCTTTATACCTGTAATTGGGAATGACCTTTGTTCGGGTTCACGGCAATGCCGGTGTGGTGATTTGTCTTCTATTTTAAACCCGCGTTACGCACTTGTCTAGATACCGCCTTTGTCTTCCTCAATCGTCATTATCACTGCGGCTTAGGTTGTGAATTTGTGCTGTGTGCATCATAATTAGGCTGTGTCGATATCTTTGGGAATGAGGGTAAGAAGTTTAGTAAATATTACCGTCAGAATTTCTGGGTTAAGTTCCCAAAGCTGAGATATCGTTAACAGTTGTTGCTCAGCTGATTCCTCTTCCGATTCTGAAGTCAGGGCCAGTAACGGCACTCTTGGAGTGAAGCGCAAGAACGTCTTCATAGCTACATTAAAGTTTCCAGTATTTTTTTTTATTCTTTTAGGTGGCGGTTGATAAGTTAAAATAGTATTTTGTTTTTCACTTACACTGCACGGATATGGGTCGTTTCGTCAATGTTCGGGTTAAGATAATAGTACGTCGGCCGGTGTGGCGATAGTGAATAGACCACGCATTTTGTGTGAACGATTATTTTTGGTGGCCGTATGAAACAGGTTGTTTTACCATTTATAAAGTGAATGTACCGCATATCTTTTAAGTAAGGCATGAGCTAACTGCTATGATGATTGGTTGTTTGAGCGGGAGAGCCATTTGTAATTCAAAAGATGTTGCCATCTCGTTCCACAAACTTAGTGTGACGCTGTTCCCACTGTAACAAAGCATTTCGTATAACATTGCTATAACCTTAGTATTTTGTTTTAAAGTAAATATAAAGTTCATGAGACCCATACTTTAAATTACGTATCTCCACGTTCTTCCCGAGTACTCTATTTGTCGCGGGACCTCCAATTCTTTTATTCGCGATACATCTCTGATGATACCAATATAATCTGCGAAGCATTGTCTTAGTATTCTGAAGATTATGTGAAAAGCAAACTTTATATTTGCATAACTATACCTGTCAACATAGGGTCACGTGAGTCTGCGTTGGTAGAGTTCGATTATATCTTTGTAAAGTTAAAATAGTGCGAGAAAGGTATCATCTTCAAAAGGAGTAGCACGTGTATATTTTCCAAATAGCAACGTTAAGTCATTTGTAAGTGTTAGTTGCCGGTTATCGTCGTTTACATCCAAACCCTTGAATCGTGTAACATGTATCAAACTGTAGCATTGCATCAAATTGGCGCATATCACGCACATCAACATTTGCTTGGATCGCATTACCCTGTAAGGGATATTGTTGATTTAAATGCAAGGAGACCATTTAAGTCTAGAGAAATAGGCTTTAAATAATTTTATTTACCTGTCTATCCAGTAAGATGAAGCATAGCCTGTTGGGTTCGGTCGGGGACATTTTTGATATCCACTTGCGATACACTTTGGCTTCTAGAATCTGATTCGCATCGGTGGGGTCAATATCTCCTATGGCTATAACTGCAGATTCGGTTGCTACCATTTTTCCTTTGTTTTTCTCCCTAATTTTCGCAATCTCTTCTTCTGTCACATGTCTTCCTGTCAAAATTGGCGCCGTCGCTTTTGGTTCTTGTTCAGCCATGATTCTGCGCAAGAATTTTAAGCACAAAATTGTAAATAACAACGTCGCCGTTGCAGCTACCTTTTAAATTTTTTTTTTTATATCCGTAGCTATAAGTTTTTCGTTGCCAAGGAGTAATTGTCTCTTTTTTCTGAGGCATAGAACATTGGTCATATGTTTAATGTCAAAACCACAGGCTCACTTATCTCTGTGCAGAAAATTGGAAGTTAGATAAACGGTAACGCATATAAATATCAGTCACTAAAATGATATATAATGGATCTAGCTCTAGAATTTTCGTCACTAATGACACATTGGTGGTTCCTTTTAAAGTAAAGGATATGGAATACATATGACATATGAAAAGCATGATATTGTGTATGTACATATAAACAGTCAAGAGATTAGGAAATGGCAAGTTGTGCAAATATGGATCGTTAGAATAACGTGCAATGTATGTATTGTAACTGCTATATGCATAATAGTTAACACCTACAATATCATAACATAACTTATGGTCCTAGCCTATGTTTTAAAGAATGCAAACAGTTATAAAAGGCCTTTTCATATAACGTAGCCAAATATGGATATTCATAAGTTCAAATAACAAATTATAAGACACATAAACTGCAACAGGCCGAGTATATAGTTTTGTTTCACGCAGGAAACTAAAAATAAGTAAAACCTGCCGCCTTTGAACTTTCTTTAAGAAATCTGTATAAACAATGTTTTTGGTGGTATTGGGAGGATGGCCAGGTTGGTCTTCTATAATCATTTTTAACCCAGCTGGTGACGTAGCTCTAGAAAGTGCAACGTATAATTGGCCATGGCCAAATACTGGCTCAGGTAGGTATACGCCAATTTTCTTTTGTGATTGACCCTGACTTTTATTAATTGTCATTGCGTAACAGAGCTTGACTGGAAACTGTTTGCGCCTGAAAGTGAACGGCATCTTCTCTTCTTTAACTGTCAAAATAATCCTTGGCAAGAACACCTTTTGGCCCATCTTTGTACCGCTAATAATCTTTGCTTCGATAACTCTAGACAGCAATTGATTGACAATCAGCCTAGTTCCGTTGCAAAGGCCTCCTGTTAAGTTTAAATTGCGTAGTAGCATGATCGGACTGCCAATTTTCACCTCGAGCTTATGAGGAGGTAGGCCCGAGAAAGTCATAGAATTGAGATATTGGTCGGATCTGATAGTTCTAACGCTCCCGTCGTTGCTAATCGGGTTTGCATCATCTATCTTTGTTATAAAAGTATGATGCACTGGTAACTTTTTTTAAAATCTGCGCATTTATAACGTCAGCAGTTTCATTTTTCGGACATACAATAGCTTTATCTTGAAAACCGGTGGAGTGGGTCTCGGGCGATCTTGTCATATATAAAATCTATTAGCTGTAGCATTCCTTTTTCCGTTGGTGGAAGCGAGTATCTATCGGTATTTGTACCCACGAAGTATCATTTGGGTCGGACTATCTTGCACACCAACATTTCCGTCGCCGATCTTGAGAAGCCATTTCGAAAAACGTTTGTTTCTTGTACCTCTACCAATGTCATTGAAGGTCTCTTCAGCCTCATATTTTCTTGCAAAAATTACTCAAGCGTTTCCAAATATGTGATTCAGCCACGGATAAAGCAATTATTTGATTTTTGTGTGCCCCTTTCTTAATCGGCAAAGTTTGCACGAAATCACCCCCAACACTACAGGTTTGCCTCCAAAAGTGTTGCCGCTGATCTAACACGTCTCTTAAAGTTCTATCCAAAGCTTCAAAACACCTGCGTTCACTCATAGGAGCCTCATCCCGATAATCAATTACGTTTCTTCCAAAAGGTGAGCCAATGAGTACCTTTGTTTATTCTACACTGCTGATTCTTCAGTCAACTGTAACGGTATCTTAAACCTCGAATGGGCTATCCTACCGGATGGTAGCAGCAATGATGCAATACCGTAAGATGCAACCGCCAAAACAATACGACCTTCGCTACGTAAGGTTGCTATCAGTGCATTCCAAAGAAATGTTTTCCCGTCCGCCATGACCATAGATAAATAATAACTCTTGCTTCTTTTGAGTAACTGCACCCATTACTATATCAAATATATTTTTTGAATATGGTTAAGTTAGCGGTATCATATCTCGACTCGGCGACTAATTCTTCCCTATTGTAGTTCCTTTCCTCCATAACGATCCTGTTCCTAAACATATGAAGCAACCCCACGGGTGGTCTTTGGAAGGCCATAGTCTTTTAAGATTTACCATGCAATGATAATAACATTTGCGGCTCGTCTGAACTCCACCTTGCAACTCGAGGTCGTTAACATGTAGTGGCCATATGCCTAAAGACTTCGAGAGGATGCGAGGAACATCATCGACATCGCTCTCCGAATCGTTCCCATACAACAACTGGACTTGAAATGTCATTAAAAACTAAAATTCGAGAAAAGGGCGCGGCTCTGGCTGAAGATCATTCGGAAGCCTCTTGCATTGCGGCAATCCATTCTGATCATCTTGAAGGAGGCCCATAGCTTCACGCCGACTTTTGTACGATAAACAATGCCATTAAACGTACGTATGTCCGCAAACGAAGCGCAACCTCTCTGATGACATAAAAGCATCCTTTGATAAAAAAGATCTCCGGCAGCAGGATGCACGTATGTTAACCTGCCTATCGATGGCCTATTCAAGTTGCATCTTGGGGACCACACTTTATCGACCTTTGACCATACAAATTCTGCCGGAAATTCAAGGTAAGTTAAATGGCGACCCACGAAACGACTTCGTTGAAAGCAAGCCATTCATTAGCGTAGTTTTCTTTGCCCAAGAGTAATTGACAACGGATTGTAGGCGGTCGCGAAGACCTAAAAACAACTGTCTGCATATTTTCCAAATGAACCGCCAAGATCTGCACCGCAGGATCTCTACTGTGTATATCGAAACCCAAAATCCTCCAACACGCTTCATGTGGACCTATGTAGCGTCCATCTACAAAACTACTAATCTCATCGATGCATACCTGGCTGCCAGCAGTGGAAGTAGAAGGACCTGCCGACGATAGTGGAGCATCTCCAATTGTCCTAGTTATTTTTGCCATTATTCTGTCAGTCCCCTTTGAAATGTACTTAAATAGATATTTGATTAACATCGACCAGCCACAAAATTCTACGTTTATATGTGCATAAAACGCCATACATAGCTCTCGATTATAAGGAACAACGTATGCATTATCAAGCCGGACATTATGCCTTGTCTCAGTTATTGAAACGTCACGCCTTCGATAGTGAACATACCCCGATTTATCTACAAAGGTAGACTGACAGTACTCTTTTGGAAACTTTTTCTTGCACGCTTGCCTACCACGCATCTGAGGAGCATTCGGGAACGCTATACCACATGGACCGTGCACCATAAACTCCGTTATAACCCTAAAGGCTTCAAAGTCATCTGCTGGATTAGGAAGTTCGCACTAATATATCATCAATGTCAACATCGCGCACACCGGGGCCCATTATCTATCCACACCAATATATGGCAGATGTGGTAGCCCGCGTTCAAATTCCAGCGTATATAGGGTGAAAACAAAAAAATTCATAAGCACAATAACCAAAAATATCTTGCCGTATAGGAAACCATATGTGTTAGATTCGAAATTGTAAAATAGGGATAAACACATATGCAATAAACAAACCTGCATTCATTAGATTCCAAAGGTTGGCGTTCACGTATATACTTGATGAGATCATGAATCTTACGCCAAACACTCTGTCGATTATATCGGGCACCGGCGACAACCAAGGAAAAGGCTGCATATATTCTTCTATTTCTGGCCATCTAGTGTTACATGTAAACGTGACAAAGAACGACGGGTTTCCATACTTTCTGCAAATTGCTAACGCATCAAGGTAGTGGCTATACATATAGCGCGGGCCACCAGTAAACGATGAAGGCAAAATGATTCTTGAACCTATTTCAGATCCGTCAGTGTCTCCTCTCATTATTGCATCATGAAGGCCTGCCAAAAAATCTCCCCTTATATCAGCTTGGTTTTTTCTAATGTAATCCATTCGATTTTGCTCGATGCTACAATAGGCAGTGACTACATATTGCTGAAAGAGCCTTCCGCCTCTACTAAGGAGATTATAACGACCCATCCTGTCGTGAAGTTGGTAAGTATAGAACGATTTCATTGACATACGTTTGCCACGACGCGTAGCAACGCCTTCTACATTCAGGTATTTGAGATCAGTATGGTACCCCTGTTCACCGTATACCAACAGCAAAGGGAAATGGGCGGCCATGTAAATCGCGTGCAATTTGTTTATGCGCTGCACGTCACCTGAATGTGTTTGTAGCACAACATCAAAGTCACTTTCCGTCTCCACAGTGTCATCAAAAATGATTGCCCCGATAACGTCGGCTGTGGGTAACTCATACTGAGACGAAGGGCCATGACTATATAGCGCAACTTTAAAGGTTGGAATATCATGTTGCTGTAACTTATCTCTTGCCGTTCTGAAAAGTTGGACCAGTGCATTGTTGTGGTCTAGAAACTCTATTAACGACTCCACAATGTCTGGCCTAATATTGGAATGACCCGCCTCCATAAAATGGCTCATACGATTCTGAACCTCATTGTCAGTATCGTATATATACAACTGCAAAAAACGTGGAGCTTTACCTGGCTCAGGGCAAAGCCTCCCTATACGATGGTATATCTGACCTGATATTTTAAAAACGTATGGACCGCCACCCACATTGACAGATTCGTCTATATTTGACCCCAAAGATGTCATGGCAAACATCTGGTTGTACATTCTTATATTATCAAGGAAATGTCTGTCCGAAAATAGTCGATAGATAAGTCTTTGGATATTCCGTTGGGATGAAAAGTTTAACTCGACCTTGCAAACAACAGCGATGATACAAAGGTCCCGCCCTCCTATTGGAGGACGCTAATTTTTCTTCATCCCAGAATCTAGCCTTGCAATACCGGCATGCATGTAGACATTGACCAAAACGCCTATATTGCTGAGGAGGGCCTGTAAAGTAAAGAACAACATGGTTAGTAAAGTAACACGCTAATTTGTGTACACTAAAAAAAAAGAGAGCTGCACGTAAAAGGCCACTCACCAGATACACGGCTGTCATTTGGCGCTCGTCTTTGGAGGTGGGGTCGACTGGTTTTCATGGTTAGCTGTTGCATAAAAACACAGATGCAAAAGATATTGATAAATTACTAAACAAACAAAGATGCAAAACACCAACAATAAATAGTTACAACAATCTATCAAAATAACTAAGGTTACCAGGCGACGACGGCCGGTACCTCCTACGATCCCTAGTTGCATTTGCGGGACGGTCAAACATACCTACAATAACATGCAAAAGAATTAACAACAGCAATCGAGTAAATATTATAATTAAACGTCTGAGAGGAACCTCAACGACAATAACTAATCCAGGAAAGAAAGAAACAACCATCCGAAAAGACTCACCAGATTCACACACCGGATTATTAGCCTTGGACACGATCGAACCCCCACAGGAAGCTAAAGGTTCTACAAATCAGATGCAGTAACCTGTAAGGTAATGACAAAGCAAAAACAAAATAACTGCATGGAAAAAAGCTAAAAGAAGGTAGCATTATTACCGCCATGATGCACCCCATCATCCTCATATGCAACCGATGAGCAACTGGCACAGCCTACATTAAAGTTTTCTTTTAGCAGCCTAAAGCAACAGTGAGACCGACACGTAAATGACACGGCATATAAAAGAAGTAGCATTAAGTTTTAGAAATAGGCATGGAAAAAAAACACACAAATCTGATACATCAAAAAGTATGCAAAAAACGTCAAAATGAAATACCAAACCTTGGTCCAATGCAGGCAGATCAGTTGGAAGAGTTCCGCCGGCCGATCTGCAGCCACCAGTTTTAAGAGGTTGCAACAACGACGGATCGCCACTGTAATGGAAGGCTAACATAGGATCTGATAGTTGCAAATGTATAAAAGCAGCGATCAGAAGACAATTTAGAAAAGGTAGTCGTTAGCTAATAGCGAAGACTAATAAATTAATCAGCAAGATACAAATTAAACAACTTCCAAACCTGATAAATGAACCTGCGGTTGTTCTTCGCAACCTTCAGACATGATTTGATGACAATGCGATGGAGATGAAGACACACCTACTCTAGCAACCTTACTAACATCGGATAGCCTACCCACTCTTTTCGCATAACTCCTTTTCTTTTGAACGAATCCCTCACACGGAACATCGATAGCACCACCCAAGTCACATTTAGGCAAATGACTCGGCGCCTCACCACCCCAAGGTTATCATCACTAAAGGCGCGCCTTCTTTCTATTGAAACTTTGATCATAAAAGGAGAGCCTCTCTTAAGAGCGAAACGCCTATATTAAAGCGCCCACATCGAACCTCGCATGCATGCGGCGTTCGACTAAAGAACCCGAAGGTCACGGAAGCTCACTTACGATATTTGATTAACAACGTCATCATCCAGAGATTCAGTCAAAAATTCACAACCACCAATTTTTTTTGCAGCTTTACTTTTCGTTTTCATAATTTGTTAGAATATTTTAAGAATCTAAAATCACAAAGAGTTACCAAAAAAGGTTCACAACAACAGATAGTAATTCATATTAAGAGTGACAACAACCATGCAGCAAACAACGAAACAAAAAAACGAATTAGACATAACTCCACAAAAAAAAGAAAAGAAGAAGCATCAAAACAACACAAACCCTAACTACCAAAGATGGAAAAGTACATGCAACAACGAAAGAACAAAGGACATAGCGAAACCTACCGAAACCCTAGAGATCCAGCAGCTTTCCAGTTTCTTCCAGTCAAAGCTAGCGAATGACGAAAACTGTAGAAGCTGGAACATGAAACGTTAATATATACCGGGCCCAATGTCGCGTGAAGCTAAAGAGGCCAGAGTAAAGGAAATGGACCAAAGCAATTAAGCCCAACAAAAACGAATATTCTGTCGAATATAAAAGATACGCTTCTGTTTTGTATGATAGTTATAATTGATAAATCACCATGAAAGGATGAAATATTTTTAAAAGCATCATTAATTTAAGGGGTAATTCCCAAAAGAGGACAAAAAGTTAGATAGTGATCACTTTGAGGTACAAAAATAAAGTCTCTTCCCAATTTGGTCATGTGTGAATGTGCGACTTCATCCAACGTGCGACACGTGTCCACTTATTTAATATTAAAGTACATTGATAGTTGGGTGTTTTTCAATATATTCTTTTTTTTGTCTTATTACAATAGTGATAAAAAGACCAAAATACCATTTTTTACCATCATCATCAACAACTCTTCTCACCATATATTCCGGCAACACCCATTTATTCCGGCCAACTTTTTTTTTTCTTCTTTATCACAAGTCTTACTGAAAACATTATTAAATGCTTACAACCTCCTTACTAGTCTTACTAAAAAAATTAGATTGTAATCATATTGATGATATTTATGATTTATAAATTAAAAGAGGACAACTAGTGTTGGTACCCAACCCGACCCATTTTCATATGCAGTAAAAAATTATGTTTAGCCACATCTAGGATTGACCAATTTTGCTCTTGAAGGTAAATACAGAGTAAATGTATTTCTATTTTTTATCCTTAATAGTAGCCTCTTTTTGCTAGTTAGGCTAACTACAACTAAACAGAGATCTATATTCGATCCACATCTTCAGTTATTGAAAATGGGTCGATCTATAATCACCTGTCTCTTGCCTCAACAAAAAAAAACAACAAAATCCACATCTTAAGTTATTCGATCTATAATCACTATCAAAAAAGATCTTCAGATCTATTACAAAAAATCACAATAACTACAAATTACAGATCTGGTATCATACACAAAATATTTAATTATTATCTTGTTTAAAATCGTAACTGAAAGTGATAGTGAGTTGTCGAACAGAACTCCGGCCAGGTGAGTTCTTTGGGGATGACTTCGATGGCATCTGAGTTCTGAGGTGGGTTGTTGTGGATGATGACGGATTTGGTGGTGGTGCTGGAAGTATCAGGTGGTGGTGATGATGACGGATTTGGAGGTGGTGGTGGCGGTGGTGGTGGGTGATGAATCAGGAGAAGGAGAAGATGAAGATAGAAAGAGATGAGATAGAAAGAGATAATGAATAATTGATATTTATTTATATCCAATACAGGGGTATATTTGTCATTTAACTAAAAATTCAAAGTCAAAGTCCCACCTACCACTGTACTTTAATATTAAATAAGTGGACACGTGTCGCACGTTGGATGGAGTCGCACATTCGCACATGACCAAATTGGGAAAAGACTTTATTTTTGTACCTCAAAGTGATCACTATCCACATTTTTGTCATTTTTTACGAATTACCCTATTAAATTCTACGAGCATGCCTAAATATGTGTCTAAATCTATGTGTCAGGACAACAAAAAGATTCACTTTTTCACTATCCAGTAAACTTACTGCCAAATCTATTTAGCCACATAATTAGTCACATTTTTTAGATATCCTACTAATTTTCCTAATTCTACCCAATGTTTCACATACTGTAAAGTTTGTCCTAAGGTCTGTTAATTGTTGATCCAAATTCCACCACCTAGTTGAAATGTTTCACTGTATGGCGACATCGACATTAACTTTGATATATTTCGACAACTACGCACCCTCTTCTTCGTTATGCCCGTTTTCATCTACTTAAGTTCAAGTGATCTTTAAGATGCATTGGGTTTCAAATTAAATGCACAAGGTACTACAGATTGTTATATTGGATTACGTGGACATCCATAAACCAATTACTGTATGAGGAAAGACCCAATAGATTTTAGTTGACTTGAGGTCAATATCAATAAACAAGCATGCTTAATCCAATCTCCATATATCGACAAATGCACAACTATCCTAACATACGTTGCCAATTTGTATACTTAGAAAAACTTTTTAGTAAACCATTATAAAGTTTTTAGTGACATCTTACAAAAAGAGATTTATAAAACTGTGGTGTCGGCATCTTGAAGACTTAAACGAGTGTAATAATATATAGGATGTCACAATCGAAAATAATATGATAGATAGATACAAATAGTGTGTGAATGTGTGGACCTAGAAGAAAGTGGTACATGTACCATAAAGAAGCACTTGGCTCGTCATTTTCTTTGTTTTCTTCCATCCACTAGCACTCTTACAATGATTATCCTCTTTTTTTTCTTTCAACTAAATCAAGAAACTCAATTCCAACATAACTATTCATACTTTTTCTTAAATTATTATGTGTATATGAGTAAGGGTGTGCATGGTCCAAAAACCGGACCGGACCGGCTACCGAAAACCGATTTCGGCATAAACCCTAGACCGAGACCGGACCGAATGTGGTCGGTCCGGTCTCGGTCCGGACCGGTCCGGTCGGTCCTTCGGTCGGTCCGGTCCAACAAGGCCAAATTAGTCGGTTTTGGTCCGGACCGGACCGAGGACCAATTAGCCCAAAAGCCGGGACCGCGGACCGGACCGAATGTGGTCGGTCCGTGTCGGTCCGGTCGGTCCTTCGGTCGGTCCGGTCTATTCGGGTCATATGCTCACCCTTATATATGAGTTTTGACACATATTCTATAAGGGTCATCTCATGTTTATTTGAACATAAGAGATAATGTTATATTTGTTGTAAATGTACATTTGAATTAAAATAAAATAAATATTTACAATAGTTAAAGTAACTTTACTTTAACTTTAACTATTGTAAATATTTATTTTATTTTAATTCAAATGTACATTTACAACAAATATTTACAATAGTAATACTAATTAATGTACAATCACAAAAAACATAGTGAGAGGATCCTCCTTATCTTTAAGTAATATTTATTTATTTATTTACTCTCTCCATCCTAAAATATAAGTTTATTTTGACTTTTTCAACTTAATGCAAAATACGTAAATAGACTTGTGTTTTAAATGCATTTTCATTGATATACTTTTCATCAAGTATTATATAACACGTAAAAAATAATTAAGGTCAAAATAGTAAAGAAAAGACTTTGAAAAATAATAAATGAACTTATATTTTGAGACGGAGAATTTTTTTTTTTTTAGAATTATATCCTTAAGCAATGTTTATTTACCTCTTGTTGAAGCATATAATACGAATTACACTAGATATGTACAATATGGTATCACACCTTAATTGATCATTTAAAAATTATTTTCTCTTAAAAACTCTCAATCTAATCGTCCCTCGTCTTTCTTTTTCTCTACTTCACGACTCAAAAATAATAAGTACCACAAAAACTTTATATGTTATTACTAACTAACATTATGTTCTCATGTTACTTTTTAGAGAAGAAAGTGAAAGAAAGGGGATGAAATAATATTTTTGCGTGTTCTCAAGAATTTTTAAATAATCAAAATGGAAAGGGGAGGAAGAAAAGTGAAGGTTATTTAGGTTGCGTTTGGTATGCGCCTATTGGAATGAATCTATGGATTCCATTTCGATTAATGGTGTTTGTTTAGTGGGTCTGGGAATGAAATTGGTCTATCATAGTCATAGATTCATTACACACCAATTTGGTGTCTATGAAATTCATTCCCGCGGGCCCCTCTATTTTCCACTACAAAATTCAAATATCTATACACTTTTTCATTCAATATTTTTTCAACCAAACATAAACAATCGTAATGATACACTTTTTCATATCCATTGTCATTCTACCTCATACCAAATTCGATACCCATTGTGATTCCTAGCAACAAACCAAACGGGCCCTTAATATATTTTGCAGTGACTCTCTTTCATCTAAAAAATGGGATGAAAGTGAGGGAGAATAGATATCTCCACCTAAATTTACCAAACAACCCTTATTATTTATTAATGTCAACTCTATCATTGTTTCTCACTTCACACATTACTTAGGGGGTGTTTGGGTAAAAATCATGTTTGCATAAATGATGTTTGCAAAACCACGTTTTCAAAAAGTAAGTCCCTACCTCTAATTTCAAAACCACGTTTTGAAGGCAAATTCAATGATAATCACGTTTGCAACCAAACACCAAAACTTGATTATTTACGTTTTAAAAACGTGATAATCAAATAATAACGTTTTCAAAGGGTTGCCAAACACCCCCTTAGATATTATGGTAAATATAGCATATCACATTCTTTCATTACCTTTTATTTTGTACAACTTGAGAACACAATTACGTAAGTTATTTTTATTTTCTTTCCTTTCATATTCTCTACTCTACGTTCCTTTACTTTACTTTTTTCTTAAGAAAAAACTTAAGAACATAGTGTAAATTTCATATTTACGTACAGAAAAAAACTTAAGAACATAGTGTAAAAAACTTAAGAACATAGTGTAACACCACATGGACACTTTTAAAAAGGTTAATTAAATTTGGAGTTAATTACTAAAAGTGTCCATGTGGTGTTGCCGATGTAACGAAAATCACCCTTATACTTTTTTTTTCCTCGCATATCCTCTCTTTGTGGTTTTGACCTGTGACGTGTTTGATCTTTTACCCTTATTGATCACAGAGAGAGGATCCGGAAAAAAGAAAAAGTCTAAGGATCATTTTCGTTAAGCCTGACAGATCACATGGACTAAACCCGTTACATGTCAAAACCACAAAGATAATCCGTGAAAAAAAAAAATCAAAGGACTATTTTCATTAAACTTGATAATTAGAGAGACCATTTAAGTAATTAACTTTTAAATTTGTCAGTTAGTTAACAACATATGATAAGTTAGATGAGCAAAATTTAGCTTTAGCAAAAAGTAGATGGAATTAGCCGCCCTAGCTAATCATGTTCGTTTAGAAGGAGCATGCATGTCTAAATGAAATGATATTAAAAATATATATATATATATATATATATATATATATATATATATATATATATATACACTCTTTGTCTTAAAATTGTAGTTTACATTTTTATTTTCGAATATCTTAATATAATTGTTCAATTTTTATTTTAATCGATAAAAAAATAGTGAATAAAGTTAATATTTGATTAGTTAAAATACGTAAATGGTCACACATTTATTAAATTTTATAATTTTTTTTTTCTCGTGACAATAATTTTTAAATCAGAATGATTAATAATAATTAGAAAGGGAGTTGTTTGGCTTTTGTTTCATCTCATTAAAGTAGTAGTAGGCCTACCTCCCTCACTCGATGGATATCTTTTGATATATATAATGAAATAAAAGTTGCACTAGTACTGTAGATATATGTATTTCCATTCTTTCTCTCTCTCAATAATAATAATCCATCATTTGAAAAGATTTTTTATTTTTATTGAAAAGCGTTGGGTTCATTCATCTCTTCCATCCCAATACAATCAAATCCATCCAATTCTCCCATGTTTTCTTTTCTTCAAATGATTTCTCTTGTTCCTAAGAAGATTTCTTCCTCTCATGTTCTCGCTTGAAATATATATACTACGTACACACTCACTCAATTACCACCTTTCATTCATCCACCGGGAAACTAGTTACAATAATATCTCCATCAGCAGGTAATAACTTAACTTAACACATGTTAGTTCCTTTCATTTCTACGTCTGAATATATATGTTGTAAGTTGAAGCATACTATAGCTAGCTAGGAATTCGACCATGTTATTTTATATATACTATATATAATCTAGCTAGCTAATTAAATGACTAACACCTGCACGTATCATTTCACAACTGTCCCTCAATTCAATACTCTTTCTTTCAGTAGGACTCGTGGGATGCACTTCATTGTACTACGTATTTTTTTATAAAAATTCTGATTAAGTACACATTTCAAAGGCCAATTGGCCACATTTTTTAAATATGTAGAATTATTTATTTCACACTTTCTCATGTGCGATAATAATGAGTGTGGCAAATTTTTCTACATATATAAGGGTGGAGATATTATCCAAATTTCTATAGTTAAAAGTGTGGAAAAAAATTTTGAATGTCCACACGGAAAAATTGCAAAAATTGTTTATAATAAAAAGTGTGAAAACATTTGCTACACATATAAGTGTAGCTTTATTGTAATTTTACACACTTATATATGTGGATTAATTTTTAAAATATTTTTGACACATATTAGTGTAGCAAATTATTATCTATATAAAAAAAGTCCATACTTGAGCATACCGTAGCAAAATAAGTGTGGAGAATAGAGATATTTTTTTAATAAGTATATTACGGACTACGGAGTATATAACTTTTCTTATTGAAGTTTTGAAAGAGTTTCGAGTCTTTAAAAATTCACTTTCGTCACTTGAATCTCAACTTTAATACTAACATTACTGCATAAAGTTAACATTCTAAACTTATAAAAGAGTTTAAAATATTTGATATTTACATTTTTTTATGAAACTCTAGCTCTAACTTGTTAAATAATACTACTTTTAATAAAGACTTGAATCATAAAAAGTTACTCCATTCGTCCCAAAAATATAAGTTCATGTTTGATTTTTCAAAGTTTTTTTTTTTTTTTTTTTTTGTTCTTCTGACTTTGACCGTTAATATCTTTTTTCGTGCTATATGATACTTGATTAAAAGTATACCAATAAAAATACATTTGAAAAACAAATCTATTTATATATTTTGCATCAAGTATTATATAACACGAAAAAAAAATAATTACGGTCAAAATCTGAAAGAAAAAGACTTTATAAAGTCAAAAGTGGACTTATATTTTGGGAACAAAGGAGTACATTTGTTACATGAAACTCAAAGTTGTATTATTATATTATGTATTAGTAAACTTTTATTAGTATATAGTTTTTATTTGTAATAAAAACTATAATCATTAATACTTATATTTAAGATATGAAATTCTTATCGTTTAGTTTATAATCATTAATACTTTGCATTAATAATATGAAAGTTATTTTTTATATAAATATAGATATGGATTGTTTTCTTTTAAATTCTCATTTTTTTTTTCTTTCATTTCTTCATGTATTAATTAGTTAGTGAATGACATCCGTTATATTACGTTGGAATATATGTTTCAGAGTCATTTTGTTACTACTGATCTAATCTGATGTGACTTGCTAGCTTGTTTTCTTTTATGCAAATAAATACTAATTACTAGCAGATTAAACTTAAATTAATCATTTTCTACGATAAATTCCCCATCGTTGAAGTAATAATTATATTTATAGAAGAATTTAGAAATAAACTCGTTCGATCATTGTACTTGCTTATTGCTAGCTAGTTTATACGTTCACATATTGCATGTGAACGGACATTTTTGACCCGTCCGTTTAGTTGGTGGAATATTTTTTAGTCTTTTATCTCTTAGTATTTTGTAAGCTAGATTTTTACATCCACTAAACACTAAAATGTTCGGTTAGAGAAAGCTGATGTTATCAGACTTATAATTTCTTCTCGTTGATTATATAATTTCCTTGTTCTGAACTTAGTTTGGTTTTTAAAGAAATGTCTTCTTCATACATGACATGTTAGATCAACGTCATGAGTCATGACTAAAAAAAAAAAAAAAAAAAAAAAGATTTAATGTAGAACGTCTAGAAACTAGAATCCAAATGACAATTTTTAAGCACTAAATAATAGGGAATATATAGTGACTGAATAATAAGTCTAAACATTCAAATTCAAAATTTACCAACACCAAAAGGCATGTTTCTTGTTTTCTTTTCTTATTGACAATATTAGAAAGTTGATTGAATTAATAATTACAATATTGTTGATTAAAATGATGAGTGAAGTGAAAGACAATGAGATATGCACAGAAGAAGAAGTAGATATATTTCATTTTCTGATAGCACTATTATAATTATTATTTTTAAGACACCATTTGACCCATTGCCAGTATGTCACCATCTCCCTTGGCCCATGATCAAATATATATTGTCTTATCTTTTGTTTGGAAAAAATATTTTTTCGAGTCGAATGAGTTAAGAACTTAAGATTATTAGCTAAATAGCTAATTAAGTACTACCTCGGTCCCTAAATAAGTGTCCAATTTGACTCTTCAGAGTCAAACTATATCAACTTTGACCTTATCTATTTTTGCGGGTGTTATATAATACTCGATGAAAAGTATATAAATGGATTGGGTTTTAAGTGTATTTTTCATTGGTATAGTTTTTCATCAAGTATTATATAACACCAAAAAAATATTTACGGTCAAAGTTGAACCAGTTTGACTCTCAGAAAAGTTGAACCAGTATGAGTTTTAAAAAAGTTACATAGAACAACTATGAACATATATACTGAGAATGAGTAGATTTTATAGATTAGATTTAAACGTGTTTTGTTTAGTTTTTTAACAGAAGAAATTAAGAACGAAAGGCGTCCCAATAATGGAAGTTGCCAGCTGCAGAGGGACACTCATGTTTTCTTCAAATGACATTTGATTTCAACACGACACTATTACTAAAATGTCGAAATCAGCTGTACTAGTATTCTGTATCTTCGTATTCTCGTTGCCAGCGTTATGTTGGTCTGCTTCTCCGAGAGATGAGGTCAAAGCGCTGCTTGAACTGAAGAAAGAGTTTGAAGATCCTTTCAAGTACTTGGATTCATGGAAAGCAGCAGATTCCCCATGCGGGTTTCACGGGGTTTTATGCCACAACCAAACGGGTCGAGTCATAAAGATTTCACTCAACTACAACTCCCTCACGGGAAAGATCTCACCCGCTATTTCTGCACTTGACAGCCTCCAGTCTCTTATTCTCCCTTCCAACTTTATCTCCGGGGAGCTGCCTGCATCTATTGTCAACTGCACTGACCTCAGGGTTTTAAACGTGTCTTCAAACAACATCACGGGGTGGCTACCTGATCTTTCAAAGCTCACCAAATTGGAAGTACTTGATATCTCGGAAAACTATTTTGGCGGAAAGTTTCCTGCTTGGATAGGAACTTTGACGGCTTTAACTCAGCTTAGTCTCGGAGATAACGACTTTGAAGATGGTGGCATACCACATACTATCGGAAATTTAAAGAATTTGAATTTTCTTTATTTAAGAGGCTGCCAATTGACGGGTCAAATTCCAAAATCGATATTTGGACTGAAAGAACTAGGAACGCTTGATCTTGCTGGCAATAAATTATCTGGCGAGTTCCCGGTGGAGATCACCAATTTACGAAACCTGTGGAAAATAGAGCTTTTTGGGAACGAGTTGACAGGAGTGATCCCACCCGAGTTTGCTCAGCTCAACCTTTTGCAAGAATTTGATATTTCGATGAACCAAATGCACGGTGAGCTGCCTACTGAAATAGGAAACATGAAGAATTTGACGGTTTTTGAATGCTTTATGAACCATTTCACGGGTGAACTCCCTCCAGGCTTCGGAGATATGCAACGTCTCAAGGGGTTCTCTATTTACCGAAACAATTTCACAGGAAAATTCCCTGAAAATTTTGCAAAGTTTGCTCCTTTGGTTGAAATCGACATATCTGAGAACAAGTTCAGCGGTCAGTTTCCAAGGTTCTTATGCGGGTCAGAAAAATTGCAGAAGTTGTTAGCTCTGTCAAATGAATTCTCAGGTGAAGTGCCCGAAACATACGCGAACTGCAAGTCTTTAACGAGGTTTAGAGTGAATCAGAATCAGTTATCCGGAAAAGTACCAGATGGGTTGTGGGGTTTGCCTTTGGTCGATTTGATCGATCTCAGTGACAACAATTTCAGTGGCCAAATTTCACCAATGATTGGTATCTCCACCAGCTTAACTCAGCTGCTCCTGTCTGATAACAGCTTTTCGGGTGAGATTCCATCCGAAATCGGGAAGTTAACTCAGCTTGGCAAGCTCGATCTATCCAACAACAAGTTCTCGGGTATAATCCCAACTGAAGTTCAGAATGTAAAGCAGTTATCTTATTTGAATCTCGAAAACAATATGTTTACTGGTTCAATTCCCGCGAAACTGGGAGAATGTGGCAAGTTAGTTGATTTAAATCTTGCAAGGAATTTTCTTACGGGCAAAATTCCCGAGAGCTTGGGGGATATAACGTCGCTTAATGCTCTTAACTTGTCGCGAAATCTTTTGACAGGTGGTATTCCCGACAACCTTCGGCGTTTAAGATTAAGCTCCATTGATCTTTCTGTTAATCGTTTGTCGGGAAGAGTTCCGTCTGATCTTTTAAACATGGGAGGAGACGATGCTTTCGCAGGGAATAAAGGGTTATGTGTTAACGAAAATTCGGGGAGGAAAGTGAATTTGGGGTTGGACATTTGTGACGGTAAAAATCACGGGCGCAAAATTAACCAAACCAAACTAGTTATGTATTGTATCATACTATTCAGTTTGATGGTACTAATTGGAGGATTGATGTATGCAAGCTACAGAAACTTCAAGAGGCGTAACGAAGCCAAAGATGGATTTGGTGACGAGAAAGGTACAAAAAATCCTAAGTGGAAACTCGAAAATTACCATCAAATCGAGTTCGATGCAGATGAATTATGTAACTTGGATGAGGGTAACTTGATAGGGGTTGGAGGTACTGGAAAAGTGTATCGGGTCGAGTTGAAAAAGTCTGGTCTAACTGTTGCGGTGAAGCAGATTTGGAAGGGGAATAAGGTGCAAGTCATGACAGCGGAAATTGGGATCCTCGGGAAGATTCGTCATCGGAATATACTAAAACTGTATGCTTGTTTGATGAAAGGCGGTTCTAATTTTTTGGTTTTTGAGCATATGGTTAATGGGAACCTGTACGAGGCATTGGGTCGAGTGGTGAAGAACGGGTTACCCGAGTTGGATTGGTTTCAAAGATACAAGATTGCGTTTGGTGCTGCAAAAGGGATAGCTTACTTGCACCATGATTGTACTCCGGCTATATTACATCGAGATATCAAATCAAGTAACATTTTGCTCGATAAGGATTTTGAACCAAAGATTGCTGATTTCGGGGTGGCAAGGATTGCTAACGAGGAATGTTTAGGGTCAGAGTCCAACTGTTTTGTGGGCACTCATGGTTATATCGCACCCGGTCAGTATTCTCTCCAAACTGCATTCGTTATTTTTTCTTTTTCATTGCAAGTATAGAATATAAACTCGTAATTTGGTTTATTTTGTATTGCAGAATTGGCGTACACTCTCAAAGTGACAGAAAAGAGCGACGTTTATAGTTTCGGGGTAGTGTTACTAGAATTGGTGACGGGAAAAAGCGCGATAGATGAGGAGTATGGGGAAGGAAAAGACATAGTCTATTGGGTTTTGTCTAACCTTAATGACCAAGAAAACATTCTTAAACTTCTTGATCCTAAGTTAGTCTCGGACGAGGCAGAGGAATATTTACTAGACGACATGAAAAAGGTGTTGATGATCGGTTTGGTTTGTACTACGAAGCTCCCAAATCTAAGGCCGAGCATGAGAGAGGTCGTAAAGATGCTGAGTGACGCCGAGCCATACAACGTTGGTATGCAATCGAGAGATGATCGTGAAAAGTTTGGAAAGCTTCTGTTCTAATGCCACTTCTCTGCACCAAACACATTTGCTAGAATTCTATGTTTATAGATTGTAATTTTTGCTCTTACTATTTGTAGAACTTGCCTTTTTGGTCATGTAAAATTGTATTAAAAACCAATCATAAGATTGGTGGTGTTGTTGTAAAATACTAAGCAAAATGTAATATCAGAAAATTTATGTCAAAAATTGCTATAGATAATCTTTATTGTATAAAACATATGTTCTATGATATTTAATTAGATTGAATATTTTCTTATTTTCTGAATTAGATGGGAGCTTTTTAAACCACTTACGGAGTATTAGATATCTTATTAATTTATATCTTTTATATAATAAAACAAAACCCCTAGTGGGAAATTTTCATTTCAAAAAACTCAATCCATACCTTATTTGGTAATACTTTTTTTATTATTGTTTATTAATTTTAAGTATTTTTAATTAAAAAGTCTAAATATTTCCATATTTGCCAAAAATAAATAAAAAAATGGGTTTTATGTTGAAAAAATTAAAATACACATGTACTTGAGATTAATTACGTGATAGTTTTGGATGAAAAGTGTAAAATTGAAAAAAGCGGAGATTAACTTGTCCATAACTCATAAAGTACGGCATTCCACCAAACATCTTGAATCCTTATCGAAAAATTGGTTCTTTATCATTAAATTACCGAGATTAACAGGAAACTGCTTCTTAGGGTATAAGCTATGTATACAATCGCTTACTATAGTTTGTTTTATGAATTCATTGTTAATTAATTAGGGTTCTTTTTATGATTACATAAAACAATCAGGGTGCGTTTAGTTGGGGGAAAACACCCTTGTTCTCCACAAAATGTTTTGTGGAAAACAAGGAAAATAGAGATCGCGTTCAAATTATCATTTTTCAACAAAATGTTTTGCAAAACACAAAATTCCCTATTCCTAATCTAACAAGGAAAATTAGAAAACAAATTTTAGTTGTTTTCCTTGTTTTCCTTTGTAACCCCCAACCCTCTCTCCCTTCTTCAAAATAGAAAATACAAATATCAACTAAACACATTTTCTATATTTTTAAGTGTTTTGTGGAGATAAATTTCCCATCCAAATTTTTACAAAACTAGAGATAGAAAACAAGAGAATTTTTTCTCTAACTAAACGCACCCTCAATTTTTCGAAACAAATCTTACTTTTGTTTTGTTATTTAATCTGGATGATAAGGTCATTGTATAAAGATTCGAAATCATTGAGCTATAACTATAATTATTAATTCTTTGTGTTTTTTATTTCTTTAGTTTAACAGGGGCAACCTTATGAACTTTTTTTTTTTTTTATATTTATATGTTTGAAATTCTTTATTAGTGGTGACATACTATGTATTATGGGTGATTAAATCCAGCTTATTATTTATGACATTGACTGCTCATTACCAATTTTTAGGGAAGTATTCTGGGAGATTTGAATGTGGTCAAAGCGGGCATGGATGCTTTATGAATATTGTTACTTAAGTTAATTGATTAACGGTGGTTGTTGTTTTGGCAGATTTATCGAGGTTTACGCCAAGTGTGTATAAGAGTGATCATGCTTTGGTCACTCCTGAAAGTCATGTTTTTAGTCCATTGCCTGATTGGTAAGTTGAATGAGTAGAATATGTGTATGTTTTCTTTTTTCTAATGAGTTAATTGTGAGCTTTTGATGAAAATGGATTTGACAGGAGTAATACATTGGGGGCGTATTTAGTCTCACCTGCAAATCTGCAATGGGTGCACATTTTGGTATGTATATAGCAAAGATGCAAGGTACGATTTTGTATTTCTATTTTTTTCGTTAGTATTAGTGTGATGTTGAATGATCATTGATTTACTTATGATTGAAAACATTGGTTTAAATGTTTGCAGAAAGTTCAAAGTCCAGAATATGTTGAGAGGTATTGATGTTACCTTCAGTTTGTGATTTAAAGCAAATTACTTTTAAAGTGATTATTTTATTTATATGTTTGTGATTTAGGTTGTTCTTGTGTTTTTACAATTTTGAAGTAGTATTATTCTACAATTTGTAAACCTTTTGCCATTCCCTCAAGTTTGTTTTTAATATGGGGTAACTTGTAGGCATTGACCTACCAGATTGGGGATGAGGATAACTTGATTCTATGCTATGGATATGGAGATGGTATACTTTCATAAACTACTTTTTATTCTTTAGTATTTTTGTTTATGAGAATTATTTCAAATGCCTAGATAGTTAAAAAGATAGGAACTTGATACGCTATTAGGTACATTGGTTTAGTTATCTTTGGTAATTTCATATTGAGGGACTTTGATCCATATTAGTATTTGTGTTAAACTGAAATTTGTTAGCAAAATGCGAAAAATATTATATTTTGTTAATGGGTTTTTGTTTTGCTGTTATATGTTATGTTTTGCGCGTGGGTAACTTTTTAGGAGCATTATTGCTAGAAGTGCTTTAATAGTTAAAAGATAGGAGCTAGATTTGCTATTAGGTGTTTCTTTTTAGTAATCTTTGGTAAATTTTTGTTCATCTTAGTACTTGAAAGCGATTTAGTCCTTTAAAGGGAACAAAATTGTTGATGTGTTTATTGTGTTAGGCATTGTTAGTTCGTTAGCATATCGGTCTCTTTGATTTATGTAATTGCAAGTAAATTTGAATGCTAAATAAGCCATCTCCAAGGTGGCTTAGTGGTAAGACAACTGGACCGGGTTCGAACCTTACTTGAGTAAACATATTGGGATAGCCGTGAGAAAAAGTCTAGAACGCCATAGGAATTAGGCCACGTACATTAGAGCCAACTTTTCCCGAGCTGCCTCAACATGGATCTCTCTCCATTTTAACATAGGAAACATAGCTATATAAACTATAAAACTGGCTCTTTGATATTGATACAAGAAGTTGGTGTATGGGTTTTGGAAAGTAAAAACACATGTATAGTCTTTGTATTGCTCCTCCATGATAGTAATCCTTTTTATAAAAAATATAAGTAGGTGTGTTATAGAGGATTTATTAAGCCATCAAGCCCCTCATACTTAACTTATTATAGGGCTCATTAACATTTTAAAGAACTTTATAAGTGTTTCTTTTTTTTGTAAGGAAGTAGTAATTTATTCGGGTATGTAGGCAGGGAAAAAAAATGACAAGCGTGATCGGCAGCAAATTCATTCACAAGGGTTTAAGAATATATCTATAATTAGCTACTTAGGTATATTCTTTGTTTTGTTTATATATTACAGTGGCTATAAAAATGTGTTTATGTTTTATAGTAAAAGATCATCTTTTGGCCCAAATATATACATACACAAATGCTAATGGTTGCTTGGTTTTGATTTATGTAGTTTTGTCATTTGAAATGATGTTACTCCAATCCTCTAGATACTTATGAAAAAAAGTGAGTGGAAGGAAATCAAAAAACTTTGGAACAGGTTTACAAAGGGAAACCGCCAACTCATAACCATAGTTGATATGTGGTACACACTTTAATCATATTATGTCATTTTAAGGGGATTCATGCTGTTTTGCTATAGAAAATAGATACCAACACTTATCTTATGGTTAAATTATATATGTAATAAGGGAGGCATATCATACTAAAAGTGTCAAGATAGGCGGGTCATAACTCAAAATGGGTTCAACTTTAAACGAGTCATATTTGCTACACCTCAAAACAGAGCGGACCGAATCAATCTGGTCTCTGGTCTTTTTACATAAACTTTTTAAAATTTGTATAATAATTAGTGTTTTATGATGTAGTATTTAAGTTTTGCACATCATATATGAAATGACTCGATGACTAACATAGAGATAGCTTTTAGAAGAAATAACTAGAATTAAAATACATTTGACTTTTATAAAGTTCTTACTGAATTTGCTTTTGATGGACTTTGAGTCTTTAACATAACCATTTTCACCATTTTACGATGGCAATATTTGAAAGCAAAGCGATGAAGTCTGTATTTGTGGTAAGTGGAACAGAACACGAAACATATAGTTCATTCAATGCGGGCAAAGTTGGGGAATATAGGATAATCTTTTGATCTTGGTATAAGGGCTTCTTAAAACATCAAGGTAAAGAAACTAATATCGTGTTCTTACATTAACAACTCTATTTTGAAAATAACAACCCCTCTGTCAACAACTTATGCTTTGATTAATGTTAAGCATCGCTTACGTGTTCGGGTCTCTCATTCTTCAAGGATGTAGTGATTATTGGTGTTCAAAAACCTTTTAATCATTTCCATAATCCCCGTTCATGTTTCTTGAAGGTTTGAACCATCAAAGGTTTGAACCATTTCCAAGCGTACATCTAGCAGGCCATTTTGTCTGCTCGACTTTGATGTTCAGCTTTTAACCTTTTCTTTACTCTTCCATTTCTAGATAACGTAGAGTCAAGAAAAATATTGTCGATTTGTGTATATTTTTAAATACCATTTTTTTTTATCCTTGAACTTTTATTATTCAGGCATTGAAGGATGCAGAGCAGCTTTTGACTTTAAAGTTGGAGCCATGAATGCATTGGTATGTATTTGCTAATTACTATCGTTTCAAGAGTGTTTGGATTTTTGTCTCATAATCACTTGGGAGGACACTACAATTTAATGGAGATAAGGGTGTCGTCGAAGATAACCAATGGACCAATAATCTTGAATGTCAATCGTGATATGTACTCAAAGAGTAGTGATACTATAAGAGACACACTTTGCTACTTAATGGACGAAGAGAAAGGCCACGAGATTGCTTTTTGTTCAAGACCAAATCTTTTGAAAACCTTACTAAAAATGAACTTTATGGTGGTTCGCTTTGAGTAATTCATGAGGTGAACGATATAAATATACGTTTAACATTTGATTTATTTAAAATGATGTTAAGATGTTTAACAGGTTTTTGTTGATTGATGAAGATTGGTTTCCATGGTTTTGATGGTATGGGCGGGCCTTTGTAGGTCGAACTGGTTGCTTTCACTAGAGAGAAATTCTTTCTAGGAAAATTTTATATGATGGAAAAAGAATCGGTTGGAACCTGGTTAATGATCACAAAGAGACATGTGAAAACACAAAAGAACGAAAGACGCTTGCGATGCACCTTCAAAATTGATACTGAATTAGGCAAAAAGGTTTTACTTTTTTGTTTTCTGTTTCTAATTCTAAGCCAACCTAACACAACCTGGCCTGTTTTGAAAAATACAAAAATTACCTGTTTTGACATTTTGCCACCTCTAGGCCCTTGCTATCTCATTTTTTAGAATTAAATCATCATCATAATTCAACAACTTAACATTATTGCAATGTACTTTTGTATTGTAAATTGGTTTGAAATACGGATGTCCTGAAGATATAATACAGGGCTATCTATTCATTGCGAGCCGGAAATCAGATTTTACAATCAAAAAGTAGGCGTTGCAAAGTAACAACACTTCGACCGCACTTGTCGTGTTTAATTGAAATTTAACAATGGTTTTTATTCTTGCTATAGGTAATGCATCTGACTTATGGCTAAACAAAGTGTGGAGCATAAAAGGATGTTTAAAAAAGTGTTTGGTTAGTAATGTATTAGTTTTGATTGTGCTTGGCTTACAATCCAACAACTAATATATCTTTTTACGTGTAAGTAAGAGTATCTGCAGCAAAAACAATATATAAAAATTATTGCTTTTAGTTATAATATTAAACGCACACAATATTTAAAATTTTAGTTATTATATGTGCTTAATATCTAAGCTAAACTTAATTTGTGTGTAAACAATGTCTTTGAACGAAACTGGTAACTATTTAAACCATTTTTTGAAAAAGAAAAGAGTTAAACTCCAAAAGACAATACCACACATTAAATTGTTTTTAATCGATAATAATACGTAAATAAAATTTTATAAAAAAACCCCGTGCGTGCACGGGTATTATAACTAGTAAGATACTATAGCGCAAGCCACCTTCAAACCATTATATTATATTCGGTTTATTTAAAATTAATACTGTATATTTTGACCCTTTACCATTAGCCCAAATTGATAATATGCGTGGTTAATATTCCGTTTCAAGTTGATAAAGTGATAAACGTAATTTCCGGATAAACTTCACCGCCTCTTGATAAATGCAATAGATCATTCCTTTGGGGTGAAGTTTATTTAAAATCTTAGGGAATTTTTTTTGCTTCACCAAGGGAATTTCAAGGTTATGAACATGTTGGAGAAATCATGACTTTTTGACCTAATTTATATGTTTTAGTTTCAGGTTTATGTAAATAAAATTAGGGGTTTTGGTTTTTATGTGTTGATTAATTGAAAATTTGAGTTTATTTAGAAAAACAAATTAGGGATTTTGATTTGTATGTTTTTAACCAAATTTAGTTGCAGTTATAATTATTTAGCGCAATTAGTAGTTGTAAATAATCAGATAAGGTTCATGGTCTATAGTAGTAAAACGGTTATTAGTTGTTTGAATTGGTAGGTTTGGATTTTTCCCCTACTTTTAATCTCTTTAATGTGCTCTGGGATTGCAGTGCTATGAATGTTTTCCCTACTTTTAATCTCTTTGATGTGTTGTGGGATTGCAAGTTCCTGACGCTCTAGGTTCTATTGCAGCCTAGCTGTCATTATCAAACGAGGGATGCAAATTTTTGAAGTCAACCCACAAGTAACATTACGCGGAACTTTATACCTTATATTCAAATGATTTTGTCGATGCTTTCATGGCGGATGTTTGCTGCCTTTCTTATATTTGCAGGTCGGAGAAGGGTACGCGCCTTCTCCAACAAGTGGTCTGGGGGGGGATTTCTTTTGCCTGCCAAACGTATTAGGTGAAGGTAATTTTGTAGCATTGTAGTATGTTTATGTTCTGTATCTGTTTAAGGGTGTTTGGTGGCTTATATATGCGTAGATGATTATGGATATATCCTTGGATTAAATTCAGTGAATTTAAAGTATTTTGGGAATTCAAATTGAATTTCATTTTATTTATGTTATTGTAGGATTCGACGGCCAAAAAATGAAATGAATTTAAAGCCTACTACTTCTCGCGCGTGTAGTTGCTTCTGGGGATACATGGTATGAAATTTTGTATGCAGACTTTACGAGTTTGGTTGTCAATATTGTGTTCATTATTGATGCAATGCTATGATTAACTCTTACAACATTCACTTATATTGGTATAAAAGATCCATAAACATACTATTTTTATGTAATGTTGTCTTCATATATTTGGTGTGGTTTATTACAAGAAGAGTCTTTTTGCAGAAAAAGAAGCACCGTCAGGTTAGAAAAGTTCTATGTGGTAGGTGCCGCCTATTATCTCATGGGCACATGGTCACTGCTGTTGGCGGCAATGGTGGTTATGCGGGTGGAAAGCAGTTTGCTATAGCTGAGGAGCTTAGAGAAAAGTTAACTCACTTCCGTCATGAGAAAGCTATAATTGTAAAACTGGTGAGGCTAATTGATTATTTAAGAGGTGGTTGGATGCATATCTATAACAATACTTATAATTTTGTGATTTTTTTCGATTGACACATTATATCTGGATTAATACGTATGTAGTTGCCATAAGAAGACGGTTTAAGGAGATAATTCTAAAATTACATAGCGTGCGCTAACTTTAAATTTTTGCTTTATAATTCTGGCAAAATCAATAATAATTTTAAGGATACACATCCAAAAACCGAGCCCCTAACGAATTCTATTGTAGAATCATGAAATTTTGTTTTTAGCTCTAATAGTTCAAGGTTGTATGCTTAATTGCCTGTAGGTTGATATAGTGGATTTCAATGGCAGCTTCTTGGCTCATGTACTGATCTTGCAGCTGCTAATCCAATTATATTAGTTGTGAATAAGGTACCATTTTATGTTTTTCCTTCAGTGGTCAAAATCGATCTTTTTTTGTTGCTAATGTCTCTTATTATGTTCACGTTGTTAATCAAGGTTGATCTTCTTCCAAAAGGGACAGATTTCAATTATGTTGGTGACTGGGTTGTGGATACCACCATCAGAAAGAAGCTCAAGTAAGTTTTGACCTCTAAAACCAATACTAGCATGAACACGTTGTACAAAAAGGTTGGTATATGTTAATCACCAAAGGTCGAACAAGTAAAAAATAAAAAAGTTGGCTATCAAATGTTCTAACAAGTAAAAAGTAGCTCTAATAATATTAATTACAAATGTTAGCATAGCTTTTCATTTTAGATTCGATGTCACAATCTTAAGCACAACAAATAAGCTAATGTTTAGTTGTGAAACAAAAATAGTAGATTGTTCTTCATAATTTTACTTTTTAATCGATATTCGAAAAAAAGAGAGCAAAAGTTAAAAAATACTCATTTAGGATTTTGGGTCTTTGGGATGCTCTATTCACATCCGTAGGAACCTTAGCACCGAGATCAATATCAGAAGGCTGAATACTCTCAAACACACCAATCAGGTTTGCTTGAAGTAACATTCAAAGTAATCTTCCCTGTTGACGCTGCAACGTTCTTTACATTCTCTTTAGATAGCTCCTCTTCGTCTCCTCTGCCACCAGCTGGCAAAGCAACGGCATTATCATACCCGGTGGATCTACCTCTACCCTTTGGGTCAAGAAACGACGACCCTCTTTAACTGTGAACAAGAATGGTACACACTCGCCCCCTGGAAGCTGAACAGTTACAACTGCATAGTCGATTCCATCTTTTTCCTCAAATTTGAGGGTTCCGTCAGGGAATACTTCTAACGGACCCTCAATTTCGTCAAGTGTGTAGGTCAAACGGGTCATGAGTTTGGTCTTTTGGAAGTCGGGTACTGAGTTCTTGCTTACACCCTCGGCTTTGACTGTGAAAGAAGTGGGTTCTAAGCAGAATTTCTTGGCATTGTATTTGCCTGGCTTGACCGCAAACCCGTCAACTCCACCTTCGATGGTTGGCCATTGGTTAGCAGTTCCAGTTCCTTTTACTTCCAAATATGTCTTGCTTTGAATTTCATCAAAAGTTAGCCTTTTTGTTCCCTCTGCACTTGCTCCCTCACATGCACACCCATTATCAATTTATTATTAAACCAATGCCTAAAGTTCATACATGTTAGTTTTTCACTAAATACTATGATCAATTTCAGAAAGTTTAATAAAAACAAGATCAAATCTCCTTGGCTCAACTACTAAAAAGATAGTCACAAAAGCCATCTGATATTTAGCGAGAATTCATGCACATTATTATTATTATTATTATTATTATTATTATTATTATTATTATTATTATTATTATTATTATTATTATTATTATTTACTATAGCATATTTCAAAGTGTTTATTAGCTTTACTTATGCAGCCTGTGTAGTAATTTTTTTTTCACCATGTCATTTACCTTTCAAACACTTAAAACTATACTTTTAAAAACACAATAAGCATATAAAGTATGAACACTTGAGCACTTGCTCCCTGGTATTTACATTCATGCATAAGTGAATATACCAAAAACATAAACCAAGTGTTATGATCAAATACCAACTGGACTTTGGTCTAATGGTATGAAGGTAGCCCAACAACCAAATGGTCATGACTCATCGAATTTGATGTTTTGATGTAAAATTGGAGATGGTCACGGCTCATGAGTCCAGATCTATTTGATAAATCATGTATAGTTACGTATAAGGCTGAAACGGTACAAACTTCTATTATCTCACAGTTTGGTTTACTCCACTTCCATTTAACAAGATACCGGCGTAAATTGGTTTCCGTTATCTCTATTTTGAGGGCTGTTTAGATGTATAGACAAGTTTTTATTTAGTACAATGTAAATACTAGGTGGTTGCTGAATTTTCTTTTATTTTTTGTAGCTCACTTCAGAAATGTTATGGAATTGGAACCACATTGCATCGCAGGTCTCAGGTTTTCTTATCTGTTGTGAGACTAACAATTGTTTTTTAAATGTAGGGTGATGAAAGGCATGCGAGGTCACGGGTAAAAAAGTCATTTTCAGGGTTATATATGTAAGGTCGGAGGTTGGGTAGAAATGGGTCAATGCCGATGGGGCTTTTGGTCTTTCTCCATACTTGCATTTTACACATCTATCAACACAACGTTGTGCCTTGCAGGCCCGTAAAGTACGCAACTTAATCAATAAGTTGTATATTTTGTGGAACCAAGCTTTATTTGAACTTAGTTATATCAGTTTGTATTGGTTTACTTTGATGTTAAATTAGTATATCGATAATGTATCAAAAGACCCCCGCCGCAGCGCGGCGGGTTTAAATTACTTGTTGTATTACTATGTACCACCGGGACGAAAATTGCATTTTTCAATGAATAAAAAATATGCGGTTGTCCAATAATACGGAGTAAAAGGGTAGGGTCGGCTTAATTTAATGAGAGGTGGGGTTCTACGGTGCAAGCTTGTGTTTATTTTTTGTGTCGGCTCCTGTTTCTACAAATGTGGACCAAAATAGGCCCAAAAAACAGCCCAACCAATTTTGGCGGGAAAGCCCAAAATAATACTACGTCGTTTTGACCGGTAAATTATATATATAATAAGTAAAATCATTCTCTCAATTAAAGTACTAGAGAATTTCTGTACAAACGTGGATAAACTATGCCAGCTAGATGCTAACGTGTCATCCATACAAATAAAGACCTACAAATCACAAAACATGTGATGGATTGATGACCATAGCAAAGAAAAACCAGCGAGAAGCTTCACATATCCCCAACCAGAAAAGCTTGAGTCACCGGCACCATTAAACTCTTCATACCTTAATTTAGTAAACTCTTCATTTTAGTCAAATGTGATATCACAATCCTTCTGTCACTTACTCACTTTAACACGACACTATTTTCTACAAAATGTCATCATTTCACTCATTTCACTTCAAACCACCACAATGCCAATCCGCAGAACCCCATCATCGTTTTTTTCGTTCTCTAACGGAATTCCAATAGTAGCAGGAGCGATAGTAGCGTTGTCGCTCCTGTGGGCCTTCTGGCCCATTATCACCTTCACTTTCCCTTCAACTCATAAGCCCATCAACTTTGGAGACCGTGTCAATACACTCAAAATAATCCCTAGGGTAACTCCCCCTTCGATATCTAAAATGCACGGGTTTAACTTGACCCATGACCCATCCAAACCGTCTTTTTACGACGACCCGGAGTTGAGTTATACTATAGATAAACCGGTTAAAAATTGGGATGCTAAAAGAAAGGAATGGTTATGGTTACACCCTTCTTTTATAGCGGGTGTGGATAAACGGATTATGTTGGTTACAGGTTCGCAATCTAAAGCGTGTCAAAACCCCATTGGTGATCATATATTATTAAGGTTTTTTAAGAATAAAGTGGATTATTGTAGGATACATGGGTATGATATTTTTTATAATAATGTTTTGCTTCAGCCCGAAATGTTTACTTATTGGGCTAAAATACCTGTGGTTCGGGCCACAATGTTGGCCCATCCGGAAGCCGAGTGGATATGGTGGGTTGACTCGGATGCGGTTTTTACTGATATGGACTTTAAGTTACCCTTAGATCGTTACAAAGATTATGATTTTGTTGTTCATGGTTGGCCCGATTTGATTTATAAGAAAAAAAGTTGGACTAGTCTAAACGCGGGTGTGTTTTTTATAAGGAATAGTCAATGGGCTTTAGATTTTATGGATGTTTGGTCAAGTATGGGCCCCCAAAGCCCAAATTATGAAAAATGGGGAGAAATATTGAGAGAAACTTGTAAAGACAAGTTTTTCCCTGAATCTGATGATCAAACGGGTTTGGTTTATTTATTGTTAAAGGAAAAAGAGAAATGGGGTAATAAAATATATGTTGAAGATGAGTACTATTTCGAGGGTTATTGGATGGAAATTGTGGGGAAATTGGAGAACGTAACGAAAAGATATAATGAAGTTGAGAAGAAGGAGCGTAAGTTAAGGGCGAGGCTATCTGTCAAAAGGCGAGGAGAGCTATAATGCGGTGTGGGAAGAGTCACTGGGGAAAAATGGTTGGCGTAGGCCGTTTATAACGCATTTCACGGGGTGTCAACCGTGTAGTGGTACTCATAATGAGTTGTACTCTAGGCAGAATTGTTGGGACGCGATGCAAAAGGTGTTGAACTTTGCTGATAATCAAGTGTTGCGTAGTTATGGTTTCGTGCACCCGAGTTTGGGTGATTCGGGCTCGGTTTTGCCTAGGCCGTATGATGCTTAAAAGAGTGGTCACAAAGTAAAATGAGAGATGAAATGTGTAGTGTTAAAGTCGTGTAATGTAACTGTAGTGTTATGCATATTATCTCCAAGTATAAAATAGTTGGTTATTATTGTAACATTTAAAGTTATGTTTGTTGTTAAGAATGAGAAGGTATATTTAATTTGCAATTGTAATTAGCTTTTGAGGTTTCCAATTATGATTGGGTATTATTACGGTGACAAGGCTATGATTGGGGTATTTGGTATATCGATAGTGCGTTTGTAAATGATTACTTCTTAGGAGTACAAAGTAAAGAAAAATGCGATTATTTCAATTTTAAAAGTTCGCATCTTATCATTTCATCTCATACACATGTAACACACATGAAAGATTGATAGATGATTTGAAAAGGAAAGTTTGAAGAAAGTTGATCTATTATTCACGCTTTCTCATTCAAGTGTTTGAAAATATACTCTTTAAGTTATCATGAATTTTTTTTTTTTGAAAAAACCTTTTTATTATATTTTTTTTATTCCATTTCTCACTTTTCACACTCATAGCCGATTAAAGTCTCGACATTTCTAATTTTGTTACGTTTTACATTCTCAAAATCATACCGTTTAATATAAATACTTTTCTCTTTCATTTGAGATTCATTTTGAAATGGTTTCGAGCCACAAAAAAACTTGTTGAATTCCATGACACGTCATGATACGTGATGATAGATCTACCACACTCCATGATGGAAGCCACGACTTTTTACCGTGCATTTATGGCCTGAAAGGTTTCGTACAACTGTCAATCACGAAGATATCTTCTCACACTTTGAAATATTGTCATTTATTAATGGTGTCGTTGTAAATGGAAAAGACACGATACCACGTGACACTACAATTGTAAATAGAAGTGTGTTTGAGATCTTTTCTCATTGGTACTTTCTTTTCATTTCCATGCATTAGTTTCATCAAGCCTTAATCACTACACGCCGTTAGAGGGTTTCATGTCCACTCATCGTAATGGTAGCATTCTTTTTTTATTTCGTCGAAGGTCGGAGTATAGTATGTGAAGCTGAGTTGCTTCTGTACCGTGACCTTTCTGATCCAGAATACCAGTAAAGAATCAATCGGTAGACCACTTCTGGAAGGATCTTCAACTTTAGAAATGAAGAAATCAAAAGATGTTATAAATTCAGGCCATACCCTCGATGATTTAGAGATTCATAAAGTTTTAATTTTTTTAGCCGTCCTTTCATACACGAGTTTTACAATTAGAAATACGGGCATGAAAATACACGCATGAATAGTCTCCATTTCAAGTGTGTAATAGTAGTTTTTATTCTTTTTGAGAGATGTATCCAACATATTACGAATATGTAATTGCATTTTTTATTATTAACGTTAATGCAATATTTGTTTATGTGTTTGATACTTTGTTTTTTGATTATAAATGCTTCTTAGATGCAACGAATATAAACAGAGTAACGAATACTTAAAACATAACTTTTGATTACAGATAACAATCGACATTACATGGAAGAAGATCCCCAAAATACATCAATGTCTACAGACACACAAAATACATCGGAAATCATGCATTCAAAATATAACAAAGCATGATCGACTAAAATATATCACGAGTTTCATAGATAAGAATCATGGTATTGATGTACTCAACTTTCTTAGGTGTCAATCTCCTCCTTAAGACTTGCAATCAAGATGATAGCTCTTTGTCGTGTATCGTTCAATAAATTCAGTAAAAAGAAAAACCAGAAATTTAGTCCGCATTACCTTTAGGGTTTGAAATACGCAAAAGTTTTCCTCCAAATAAAAATGATAGTAGTAACATGGTGGTTATGGTGGTGGTTGTACAACAACAGCCGGTGACAGTGGATATCCTCCAACAATCGACGATCGTGGTTCTTGTGGTGAGTCAGTCGGTGGTGGTGGCTGTACAACAACAGCAACCGGTGACGGTGGATGGGCTTTAACAATCAAAGAAGGTGGTTCTAGTGGTGAGTCAGGCGGTCGTGATAGGCTTGGTGAGTTTGTTTGTCCCAATTAATGCCTTAAAACAATATATATATAGTTAAAACAAAACAATGATTTAACTTTTCAAACATGTAAATCTTTATTGATTAATAATCAAAGAATTACAAAGTGTTCTAGATCACACTAGTTTTAATCTAAAATCGTTGATATAATTTGTATTTAACTAAAAGTTTCTATCAAATAATCATTATATACTTGAGTATTATTTTCAGCAAAGGGATAACTATCAAAAAGACAAAACATAAAAACTAGGTTAAAATTTGTGTTTGTGTTTTAAGGGATGTTGGAGATTGGTTATTGAAAATAGATCATGCGTTTTGAAAAGTATAATCAGATAAGTATTTGTTACAAAACTTGATTAAAGAAAAAATGATTATATGGTGGAAACTTTTAGTGCATATCTTTTGTCACATTTGAAGAATTTCTGAATCCGCTTACTCGTGAGTAAAGTGACTGCTTCCAAAACAACTTCCGACTAGCAAAACAATTACCATAACAAATCAACAATCTTTCCAAGCCCAAACATATTTCAAACCCACTTACAAAATCCAGCCCAAAACAAAAGCCCAACCCATCAAACAGTCTACAAAGTCGAATCAAGGGTTTAATATGAGTTCATGTTTTATATGTAACATAAATTAATTAAATGACAAAAAAATGTATCGAACTTGACACTTTATGTGATTGTGTGTAGCCAACTATTTTTTTTTTCTTATTGTATGTACTGAACTTTCAAATTTCGATCATTATGTGTATTTTGTGACTATTCTGCCATGTAAAATGACCATTTTACCCTTCAAAATTTGAAAAAATTAAGAGTAAAATGGTCACAAAATACATACAATTATCAAATTTTGAAAGTTCAGTACACACAATAAAAAAAAATAGTTGGTTACACACAATCATAAAAAATGTCAGGTTTGATGCATTTTTTTTGTCATTTGCCCTTAATTAAATAACCTAATTTGCATAAAGCTTGCAATTCTTTCACAAAATCAATATATCATCTTACAGTATGTAAAATTAGAAATCATCAGTATAAATACAAATGAAAGGTAGTAACAAGCATTTGCACCAATGCTATCGAATGAGAGCTTGTCGACCTTTGAATTGTAAGTTCATAACTTTAAGCTCTTTCGAAGAAACATTTTATGATCGAGCAAATTCATCATTCTAAGAAAACGCAGAAATCTGTGAACAATAGATTTTCCTTAAGAGAACTTAAATCGTAAAAGCTAATTCATTGTGTTCTATGGAATCGTCTCGGTAAAAGGTATACAAAGGAGGAACCGTGCCTTTCTAAGAAGAAAAAAAATGATAAACCCTTTAATTAAGGGTAAACAAGATCCATCAATAAATTTAAATCGATACGAGTTCATGTCTAGGCTTCATGTCAATCCGCCCCTTCAAATCAGATACTTATCGAATTCTTTCTGCACGAAGTAGAGAAATATAACGTGTTACCATTTCATGATCAGTCTCAAACGAAATTATGCAAGTACCGACATTATTCATCTATACAACTTATAAAGAGAAACACATTTGCTTAAAAGTTACAAACTTTAAAACTGAGTGATGTTGTTAGACTAAAATACCATACTTTTAAAATGTAATGCAATTTATTAAATATATAAATACTTAATTACAATTTAAATCACTAATTTTCTTAACTCTCACTTAACCCATATATACATAAGAAAAATTGCACACATAAATTAACGCTACTATACACCGTCGCCGTTATACGCATGTAATCGTCCATAATACAAAATATGTCCTAGTATTACCTAAAATACCTTTTACGATGATCGCAACAATTTGTAACATTCTTTCTTCATTTTTCATTGTATACATATATTTAACTTTTTTTTTTTCAAACTTAAAATACTTTTCACGATTTGTATGTTTTATTGTTGTCACATTAGGACTTTAAATGATAGTAAAAGAAAAAATAAAAAAGTATGTTTACAATTTTGTTGCAGTTTTACTTACACATGATTACACACAGTGAAAAAGGTAGTGCCAATGTAAATGTGTAATACATTTTGATGAAATTAACATATTCTTATTCTTTAAGTATACCCTGGCATGGAATCTTAGTTATGACATTCTCTTCTTGCTAAAAAGTTAAATTTAGGGCTAATTGTACGAAAATTTATCTAATTTGTCACTTTTTTTAGTTTTGTGTAACCTATTATTTTTTTGTAGTTTCATGTGCTCAACTTTTAAATTCAGTCAGTTCCAAATATCGGACGACCTACTAAAAATAGATTTTAAATCTTACTCTAGCAATTATTGAGAGCATAATTAGACAAAGTGAGGGGGAAAAAAAAGAATTCTATAAAAATGTATGAAATTTTGCCGATTAGACTAAACGCACACCTTTAAGATAATTTAGTTTCATTTAAATAATGCATTGCTTGCAAGAAACAACAATATTGAAGTGCCCCCACAGGCCCTTTTTTCGCATTGGGAATAGCTATGAACTTTGTTTGAATGCATACATGATACCACAAACAAGAAAAAGATAATTCCATAAAAATCCAAATAGCCTAATTCTTTATTGAGTAAATTGCAAAAATCGTCCGTCTGGTTTAGCCAAATTACACGTTTCGTCTTTGTAGTTCATTAAGTGCAAAGATCGTCCGGATTTGACACTTTTGGCCTTTTCAACAGTGAAATTTGGCAAACCACAAGGACGGTTTTTGCAATGATAGAGGACCAAAAATGCACGTAACAGTGCCAAATCCGAACGATCTTTGCACTTAATGAACCACAAGGACGAAACGTACAATTTGACCAAACCACATGGACGATTTTTGCAATTTACTCTTCTTTATTTGATAAAATAACATAAAAAGTAGAGTAAATTGCAAAAGTCATCCTTGTGGTTTGGCCAATTTATATGTTTCGTCTCATTTTGAAAATGTAAGCACCCTCTTTCCTCTTTATAGAAAACATACGAGTGCAATTTTCATCTTCAAACAAAATAAAATGATGGAACAACCATTGTCTTATTTTTATTTAATAGAAGAAAGGAGGGTCATATTAGTCATTTTGTTTTGGTCTGAGATGAAAATTGCACTCGTAAGTTTTCTACAAAAACGATGTCTGCATTTTCAAAAAGGTAAGGAAAAAACACGCAAATTAGCCAAACCATAGGGACTATTTTTGCAATTTACTCTAGAAAGTATTAGCTAGCTAGTGATACAATATTTTCACTAATAAATTGTACGTGAAGTAAAAGAAAGAGCAAGAAGGTAGAATGTATGAATGGAGTACTTACCTTAGAAGGCAACAATTGAGAGAGCTTGCAAGCTTTGGTCATAATTTGCAAATGGAATCATCATCGACTGATTATTATTATCATTAGCCATAGGTAACCTTTCATGCACTAACCGGATAATTCGCTCCCATCGTCTTCCATGGCTCGCTCTGCCTCGAAAAGCAATAATGTGATTCAACTGAAAGATGAAAAGCCTTAGATCATGAGCCATGGATATGGTGAGATTTTTGAAAGGTTTCAAACTTAATACTACTTTTAGAAAGAATGGCCATGCCAAGTTGGCCAAAAATGGAGCAGCATGGAGCTTAGAAAACCCTAAAACTAATAAGTGCAATCCCATTGCTTTATTAATTTTTTGGAAGAATTGAAGAGGAAGAGAAGATAATGGGGTTTCATATATAGATTGTGTTTTGAGTAATGGATATATAACTTTACATCTCACCCTTGTAGTCTTGTCTATTACGAGTAAATAAAGCACCCCTTTAAATATACTATTGTACTAGTTTATTAATTAAAAATCTATATAGAAAAAAATCATTTGCTTGGCTTTTCACCAATATACATCTGGAATTTATATTTATGATTAAATGAGAAGAAAATTTAAAATGAGAAGAAACCACAACTACTTATTTCAGAAGTATTTACAAAAATAGATCTATTTCTTCTTAAAATTCTTCATCCTATTTGAAATGTGTGATTATAAATTCTTCTTATTCTTCTCATTTTAATTTTTCTTCTTGCTAGATCTCTTCCGTATAGTAAAATCACTCTTCTTTTGCAAAATATTGTAATTCAAGTAGCTAGTTTCTTTAAGCTTGTTTTTCAAGCTGATTGACATGCTTATTTTTTTTGAACGGCAGTTTGGTTGAGTGGAGTATCTTGCGTGCCACCAAAGCACCAAGTCTCTCGACCCGAGTTCGAATCATCTCAAGAAGAGAATAACAACCCCCATCCTAACCATCCAGTTTCCCATTAAAGGGCTTCAAGACATCGTACTGGGATTCGAACCCTGCTAATTCGGAAAAATCCCCCACATGGGGAATAGGAGTCGAACTCCTGACCTCCCACACATGGAGACTATAACCGGATGCATCAATCCAACTGAGCTGGACATCACTTGCGATTGACATGCTTATTTACCAACAAAAGTAAAGTTAATGAACTCTATCATTTGTTCCATAGCAAATATAATTGCAAAAAATAAAAAATATGTAAGGTTTCCCATATTTTGAACATATTAAAAGGAAACTGATAAACTACTCTTAGGGTTAGAATGTTAAAACTTAAAACTGTAGAAATAAAAAAGAAACAAAAAATGCATTTGATAGGATAAACATTGAAGATAGTATATGCACCATTTCACATATCTTATTATACTTAAGAGGGTAAGGTGTGGTAACGAGGTGCCTCTCGCCAAATCGACGTGGCTCTCGCCACTCTTCGCCATCCCCTCGCCACCATACCATTGTCTCTCGCCACCCTTCGCCAAGCGTGTCCTCGTCGCCTGAACGACGAGCAAAATTTCTACAACTAAACATTGGAGTGAGGCCAAGTTTAGAGAAAAACAATCACAATTTTTAAAAACTAGCCGGCTTTTTATTATTATTATTATTATTAATATTATTTTATTTTACAAATATTACTTTTTAAAAACACTATAAATATCACATAAACACACTATATATCACACAACAAACACACAATTCATTACCAAAATATCAATACTCTCTATTTACAACCTTCAAAAAAAATGTCTCAAAATCCAAATGAGGGCGGGTATTTTACGTCACATCTCACCTCAAACCAACAAAAATACGGAAGTTCTTTAAACCCGTCTACCCCATCGTCACAAAACTTTAATTCCTCTTCGCAAAAAATTCCACCATTTGGTACGCAATTATCACCCGAATAAATTTACCAAAATCAATATTATGCTATGCAAGGATTCACAAATTTCTAACAACCAAGAAATTCGGCACCACAATTTTTTAACCCATAATCATCACAACCATCACAATTTCTTCAATCTCAGTCACAACAATACTTTGAATCACAACCATCCGAACCACAATTCAAAGTACCACAATCCCATACACCAGCGAAAGGTAAAGTGAAAAAATGTACAAAAAAGTCAAAGAGAGTCGTGAATTTGGATGCGGACGACAAGGAAGACGCGGAGGATGTTGCACGTGTGAATACTCGTTGGAGTAAAGAAGACGAAAATTTGCTAGCCGAAACTTGGGTGGAAGTAACCCAAGATAAAAAGACATCGGGAGTGACCGTTCCGATGACGCGTTTTGGAACCAGATTCTGGAGGATTACAACAGGGGTACAAACCGTGACCAGCGTACCAAAAATATGCTCACAGGTAAATGGACCAGGATTCACGGTGATTGTCAAAAATTCAACGCTATTTACAAACATTTGGTGCATAGAAGCGAGGGAAAATGACGCTAATCATCTCGAGAATGCAAGGACCAATTTTAGCCAACGCTTTGGTGATAGAGAGTTCATATATGTTCACGCGTGGGAGATTTTGAGAAAATACCCCAAATGGGACGCGGAGTACCCGATTGATCTCTAAAATCTCGAGGATATGTTCGGCGCTGACAAATGACCTCGTCCCGCCGGCTCAAACAAAAGAGCTAGACAAAATCCAAGTCGGTGGAGACGTAGAGCGATTGGGGGGGGAGCGCCAGGGATAGCTTCGGGGGAGTTAAACGAGTACTTTTTCGAGTATGTTATCAGAAAAGTATATGCAAAAAGCCGAAGCTCAAACACTCGCGTACGAGGCGAGGAGACAGAAAGAACTGCAGACCTTAGAGATGGAAGAGTTGAAGTTTCTCATGCTTGATCCCGACCAGACCACATCGGCCAAAGCCGCTTTCATCAGCAGGAAACAAGAAGAAATCATGAAGAAACATCAATCCTGTGAATAAAATGTTTAAGTTTCGTATGTTTTTTCTGTGCCGTGTGTTTTTTTTATTCCGTATTGTTTTTTTGGTATCGTTATTTTAGGAATCGTATGTTTTTTAATTATGAGGGGTTGTGTTATTAGTGATGTGGCACCTGTGGTGTGACAATTCACAATTTCAGGTCATTTTACAAACTTTTAAAATTTTACTATTTATCTCGGGAATTTACTATTTATTGGTTACTATTCATCGTTTTTTAAGTCGATTTGATATTTTGAGAGGTTATTTCAAAATTTTACTATTCACAAAACACTATTCATTCCAGGAGAAAATTTTATATTCGTGATTTTTATTCATCATTTTTCGTAAACTAGGTTTACGAGTATTAAATTCGCGTAACCGTGACGGTTAAGCTGCATATTCATGAAACATCATTGAGAATATTACATATAGACTAGAGTTAGTCTGCATATCATTAGTAACATCATTTTCATATTAGCCCATGCATGGGTTTGCATATTTAATTAACGTATATTTATTTATTAAATAAACGCTATCGCACGATCATCTATTTTGAATAATTGATCCGACACTTCCGACAATTGTCCTGATATATTTTTATACTCATTTTAAGGCTATAAGAATTATATTATTAGTTTACCCGATGTTTTGAATTTATTTTGGTATATAAATTGTTATATATATATATATATATATATATATATATATATATATATATATATATATATATATATATATATATATATATATATATATATTACGATGGTTTTCGTATATTCAATTCGATAAATATTTATTCACTCAATACTTATGAAATACATTTTTATAATTTTTATGAATTCGATATATTTTATTTTGTTTCGTTAAAATTGATTTTTAGCTAACGCTACACTAAATAATTAATTATATGTACAAAATACACACTACACTTAACTTTAAATACCATTAGTCATCGAAAATACAAAATTCTCTTTCCCAAAGCCCCCTTGCCGACCCCCCCCCCCTTAGTCACCATTTTATAAAATATCTTGCAAGATAGTGTACACATATTCATTTTGTAACTAGATATTTGTAATATACAATTAATATACTAAATTAAAACACATAGATACACATATCCAAAGGTGAAAACAACTAGCAAACCCTCTCCTTTTCTCTTTGAGGTTCGGCCAAGCTAGAACAAGAAGAAGAAACCATTGATTTTTCAAGCTTCAAGTGTTAAACAACTCTAGTATACTTCTATATTATGTTTTGAAATAAAAACCAAGAAGTTTAAGTACCTTGTTACCTTTACACCTCATCATACTACTAGTAAGCTTCTCATAATTTTTATTACTCTTTCACAATCATACTTGAGATATTTTATCATTCTAGTACAAAAATATGCAAGTACTGTATGATTCATACCACTTTTTACTTGTTTTTATTACTTATTATGAGTTTTAACTATCCTATAATTATTCCCATGAAACATATCATTGTTGATGAAGTTTAGGAACCCATGACACCCTAAGAAGGTGTATGGTAGGTTTAGAATAGTTTTTGTGTTGATTGGAAGGGTTTAGAACAAGTATTACACTAGAAAAATTATTTTCGACGACATATAATTAAGGGCTGTTCATTTTTGTAAAATCTGGAAATTTCGACAGGTCATGGATTATTTTGGTTTATATTTTCAGAAAATAGACTTTAAAACGAAACCGTGGTCGCTTGAACGGGTTAAAACGGGTTTATAACGAAGAAGTTACGCTATTTTCAAGTTTTGCAACTAAAACTAATTTTCTAAAAATATACAAGCTGTCAAGGATTTTTCAAGGGGCAAAATCGAGTTTTAAACATAATCTAAATGAGTCGATTTATCAAAAATATATTAGTATACATTAACACGAAACCAAGGATATATAAAACGTAGAAAACGGACTTATACCGACTAAGTTATACGCATTTTAAATATAACTATTGTGACTATTTTACACAAGTATTAACACTTATATACTTTCTACTAGACAAAAATGGTTTCGCAAGTGACCATGTTTGGAGCCATTTTTCATACCGATAGAGTACTTTTGAGAAAACGATGTCTACAAGTAAAAGTGAGTTCGCCTATCCTAGTTTCCAAAAATTTTGACCGTTCATCAAACGAAGTTATAACGAATAATTTACGATCACTCAAACTTTGCCGAAAATCTAACCTTAAACAATAATTTCTTGATTTATTATTTAACGACTATTGTAGGATGTCGTTACAATGTAAGTACTTGTAAAGTATTTTATAACATGACAAGTTGTCATAAATGTATATTTCGACGATAAACTTTATTTTCAAATGCACAAGTGGTATGGATATCATATGAGTTTGCATGCACAACATTATTTCATGACTTATATTAGAGCATATCATTCATATTAGGTTGCAGATAGATATTGCACCTCATTTCAGTGTATCCACTTTTGTCATCATAATTATTGCATCAGGTGAGTATTCACAATCCTCTTTTTACCGTTTTTACTACATTTTGGGGTGAAATGCATGAATCATACTCGAGCTAAATTGATTACTACTTTTATGAACTCTTTTGACTTGAACTTTTGAACTTGAATCAAACCATTGAACTTAATTACGAACTTATGACTTGTTTAAACTTAATGAATCGTACGTGCTATGACCTAAAAGTCTCGCCGTTTTGGTGGAGCATTCTCGACCCAAAGTCTCGCCTTATTGGTGGAGCGTGCAAAGTCTCCCATGTTCGGAGCGTTCTTAATTGTATATAATAGTTGTATGATGTGTTGTTCGTACATTCGCATTGTTAGTCTCCTACCAGTAGGTAGTATGGATAGCGCTATTAGAGGTCGGCCAGCCTCTCGTTCACTATGTTACGGGACGCATATTATTTATTCTAGGGGCTTTGCCCGGCATACATTATTATATACGTGGTGCTATATTGTGAACTATTATGTCAACGTATACTTGACTACTAGACATACTACTTTTGGCAGTGGGTTGTGAACACACAGGTTGCAAGTTTTGTATGGGCGGAACTTGGAACTGAGTGGATTTACAATGTCTTTGCTTTGTGGACTATTTTCAATGACCAAAACTTAGACCCTCTCTTAAGAATTTTCATATTATATAAAACGTGTGTACTCACCAACTATTTTCATAGTTGACCCGTTTTCTCTCATGCATTTCAGGTGATCGTTGGTAAGCTTTTCTTCAAGGTCTTTGCATAATGAAGTTTTCACATGTCACTACTAATCATTATGTATTAAAACGCAATCTTTTGGGAACTAAACTTTATATTATATTTGCCGATGTCGGCTAAACTAGTGTTGTAATGATGTATCATTTCCTTTAAATCTTAAACGTTGGTATGTTCTATTATCTTTTGCTTGTGTTCCTTTCCAGTTACACCTCGTGTTTCCGCCTTCGGCGGGGTGTGACATGTAGGCCCCAAATAAGTAGCAAAATCTACTCACCACAGCTTACAATGGACGTTTAATTTTGTCGTTCCATACCTCCTAGATTGTTTGTTGAGGGTAACTTGGGCATTTAACACAAATTCATCCTTTTTTCTTTTTTTCCTTTTTTTTTTCTTTTTTATGGTAACCATGGTTTTCGACATTTTGACCGACTAATCCACAAGATTTGAAACCACCGCCACACAGACTCAAATCAGATAAAGCCTTCCTTTTTCAGAATGTTGACATAGCTACAAATTCATTTTTTTATCTTAATATTTTCATATTTTTGTTTGAGTTATCTAAGATCCACCACCATCACAATTATTAAGGTGTGGTGGTGGCAAGGGCGGTTTGGCGTGGTGGTCTTTGTTTTTGGCAAAAACTTGTTGGTGATGGTGGGGTGGTTATGAAGGATGGTGATGGCGAGGTGGTTTTTAGTGATGATGGGGTGGTTATGACAGATGGTGATGGTGGTCTTGATTTTCAATAAGGATATGGTGGGGTGGTTATGACGGATGGTGATGGTGGGGTGGTTATGCGGATGGTGATGGTGATGGTAGGGTGGTTATGAGGATGGTGATGTTGATGGTGGGGTGGTTTTCGGTATAAATATGGTGGTGATGGTGGATGGTGAAGAAAACAAAGGGCGTTTAAGTCTTTTTTATGTGAAAGAGAGTTAACTAATTACATATGATGAATATTGATCAAAAAATGTTATGATGAATGAGAATAAAATTAATAGATGAGATATAATAAGTTATCTGAGATAGTATATAATCTATCCTCAGTGTTTACCCATATAATAAGATATTTCTTAATCCATGACAATATAAGAAAAGAAAAAAAAAAACAATGAAATAATAGTATTCAAAACAAAGACATATTGATAAACTTTTTTAGGTACAATTCTTATTTAAATGAATAAAAGAATTACAAAGTGTCTTGTAAATAAACACTAAATTAAATGACAACAAAGTGTTTCTTTCTGATCAAGTAAAATCAAACGAATGTAAGAGTTTACAAGTGAACTCTGAAACTCAGAGCGATCGGGGACTATAATGAGTTCAAATACATAAGTAAATGCTCTTCTTAAATGATAAAATAAATATGGAAAAGATTGCATTTACTCCGACCAACATTCTCTTTATAAAGTAAACAAACGAGGATGTCACGTGAGAGTTGTTGAGACATGTCAAACATTTACTAGTGAATTGTATATTTCATTAAATGCTTTTATTCTTGTAAACACAACAACCCTCCCTTTGAGGAACATTGATGACAAATGTTCCTCCCTTTTCATTAACTTGTACGAGTATTTTTCTTTGACTTTCTCGAGGATACATTATATCCCGCTCATTTGCTTTCTTGAAAGTCCCGCCTAAATATCCAAGAGATATATTGAGCTAAGCTCTGTTAGTATAGGATTATTAGGGCATTGCCGATCCCCGATGAATCTTTGTCTCTAGTTCTTATGCATACTACCTGACTCCACATCAGCTATAGAGTATATCTTCAAGTTGTCTTTGACTCCTTGATGACGTATCTCACATAAACTTTGCTGAGGTTGCTCGCTGATTTCTTTATCATCGAATCTTCTGATACTTAGACTAATTTATATTTAAATTTAGTTAGAGACCGTTGGACACTAAATTGATCCGACATATACAACTAAACTATTGTGAATAAACGGCCAAACGAACGAGCTTTAACTTTATTATTAACTACAACTTTCCAAATTTAACTTCCCCATCCAATTTTTGTACCAGTAAACAACATGTACAGTATATTTATATCAATTAAACATGACATGAAGAGTTGTCTTTGTCGCTATAAAATTTATTTTTTCAATCAAAGAGTAACATGATAGCAAGCATGCATCATGTTTGTTTATCTTACATCTTTATAAGTAACCTAACAATGAGTTTTCTTTTGCTTGAAGGTTTAGGAAGTTTTAGAAGAAGGAAGAGGGTACATTTTGTGACGTGATATAAAGATGATTGGTTATTTTGATGTTAAAACAGTAGCATGACATGGAATATATTGACATGAATGATATATGGAGACAAATATATTGTTGTCAAAACCATATGTACCGATAATGTTGTTTTATAGCTTGATTGTAACATATCCTCTTTATTTGGCCCTACGTCAATCTGTTTCGTCCAATCCATTATAGATCACCAAGAAATTATGTGTACGCATTGCCTATCACCATTTATGGCTATTCATTTCATGTCATAGCTTGGCTTAAACACTTCATTTTGCTTCTACATTTTCGCAAACCAATCTCATATTATGATTATTCATTTTATCCAAACTGGTCTTGCCGGTTTGACACTCCAAATTGTAAAAATGAACATCTTATCTCAGTTCAATAATGAACCGATCAATCTGGCTCACCATAAATTGTTTTGGTCAGCCAGTTTGATCAGTTTAATACAAATCGGTCCAAGTAACTTGGACACGAGGGCATGGTTGGTTTGAGTAAAGTAGGTCGAGTAGTGAACTCTTATACAAATATTATATATTTTGGACCACTTTCTACATACCAAAGATACTTACTAGTTACTCAGACTAATATATAATGTGATATTTTATTACTAGTGCCTGAACATAACATACAGAATGTTTTCTTAAGTTGTTACTTTAATAAAGGAAAGCGTAAAGAGATGGTTACAGTTACAGAACAAGAAAAAGAAAAGCCATAGAGGATCCCACGTTTTATAAAATCAAAAAAGCAACATTAACGTTATAAAGTATAAAAAATATATATTGTTATTGTTTTTAAGTAAAAAAGTTAAAATATTTTAATCACAAATGTATTACAACTACAAAAAAAAACTATCAACCAGGCTAATGATACCAACTGGTCAACATCTTAGATTTGGTCAAATACTGGAAAAGCCTATTTTACTTTCTTTTTTATGACCCAAAACAAACTTTATAAACCAAACGAGTGAGAGTTGTTCGCGCGTTGTAACGAAAAAAATAATAATTAACAATAAATATTCGGTTTCTTTGAATTTCAATTAATCTATAAATGATTACTTGTTAACATCTTTACCCGACATAATCTTGAAATTATGAACGTCCTTTGTAAAGTGAGGTAACTAATATAGACTATGTAATATTTTGTATCACAAACAATCACTAAGTCAAGACCGTTACCGAAATCAGTAGGTAACTAAAAGGACTATTTGTGTATATTTCATTACACAAATAGTCTCATGCTTAACATAAGGACCGTTGGTGCAATTGCATTTAACGGATAAGACTGTTGCTGCAATCGTATTTAACGACAAAAATAAATTTTGAAATTCAATTAAGGACCGCCTCTAAAACGCATGTTAACCATAGGAACTATTTTTCCATTTTTGAAAATATACCGTAGATGAAGAGTAATTTCCTCACAAAGCATTGAAAAACTCATTAAGATCCTTTTATATTTGTGTCTCAAAATTACATCATGTTGAACCAATAAGATAAAAGTAAATAAAATAATGGGGCCATTGTTAAATAAAATATGTGACACGTCCATTTAATTTCTCTCACAATATACTAACATGGAAAGAAAAGTTAAATGTTTGAGGATCATAATCCTTGAAAAACATTTGTTTCACAAATGTTATTTCTATAATATAATAGAAAGAAAATGTAGTTAACACATACTCTTTGTATTGGTAAAAAATTTGATGAGTTTAGATGTATTTCTTTGTAAAAAGACATTAAAATAGATAATTTTTCTTCAGGCTCATAATTCAAGTTACAAGATTATAAAGTTTCGAAGCATCATCACCTTACAACATCAACCATGAAATCCCAATGCATCGCTTTCTTGACAATGTCTTTAGCATAGTCTGTTTTTGACTGAAAGCTCGCCACTGGATGAATCAAAAGATGCTTCAATAACTGTCGAACATATACTGGACACGTTTTTCCCAACCATCAATGGCTCCCCCAGAAGTTTCACACCTTGCTTCCAATACCGGTGATCTAATCAAAACACAAGTTTCAACTTACTGAGTCTATGTTTGCGCATAAGACATTTAATACTTGCTGATATTAATGTATACTTTTTTATTTAAGAGTTGGTTAGGATGAGCTGCAAAAACAGATTACTGCGACTCTAAGAGCACCGGGTACAAGGACTGGGCTGGTGGGTCTCGGCGCCGTGGCCACCAGCTCACGCCGAAGCAATTTTTTTTTTCTTTTATTTCGTTTTTGTTTGTGTTTGTGTTTGTGATGCGTTAGTGTGATCTGCTTCTTCTTCTTCTTCTTTTTGTGTGTGTGTGTATTTTTTTTGCAGGTGGCTGCAAGAAGAAGGCGCTCTTAAAAAAGAAAGGGAGAAGAAGAAGACGACCTAATTATAAGGGTGGGTGTGTTTGGGCTGTATATTTGTTTGGGCTATCCAAGCCATTTATATCAGTAAGTTTAAGGGTTTTATTTTGGGCTTAAATTATACATTTGTAATATCCGAATTTTGATATAAGGGTGTATTTAAAATTGGTTAATTGTGTGATACTGTGATATCCAAATTTTGTTGATGTGTTTAAGATTGTTTAAGATTGGTTAATTGTGTGTTTAAGAATTGTTTTGTTAAAAGAAAATAAAAAATAAAAAAATTATGCACCATGGCACCAGAAAACTGGTGTTATGCTAGGGAGGGGGGTTTTGGTGCCATAGCCAAAACTGGTGTCATGGAAAAAAAAATGCTGAGGTGGCATCACTTTTTCTCATGGCACCATCTACGGCACGAGACTGTACCTAGTGCTCTAATGGAAATAATCCAGTTTACGTTTTTTTGGCAAATCTAATTCTGATTTCCTGAGTTTTCTTTTTCAGGCTGATATAAATTGGATTTTGAATAGGTAAGGAGCTGCTACAGCAGAACGGGTTTTAAAGATACGCATAAGATTACCTAACTATACTTAACCTTAAAGCCATGGATACATATGTGAAAATTTTGACTCCGGTATACTCGTACAACATACAAGTCAATACAAAATGTAAATCAGACCTGGTCCAGTTGACACCACGATGTTGTTAGTTGAATCCATCACCCAATCTATCCAAAGTGCAAAGCCATGGCACACTCCTGCCTCCGTGAACTCAACCTGCAACATGGTTTTTTTCACTAATGCCCTCGTAAAGCGAAACCAGAAATAACGAAGAGAAAATTTACTACCTTGGCTTCCCCTTGGCATGAACTCAAGGGTTTCAACAAATCAAACTCCATAATGGTGCATGCATCACTTAGTTTCTGAAATTACTCAAACTTTAGTTCATCAATAAGAGATTATGGAAATATAGTTGTTTTGTTTCAGCGATGAGATTAGTGTGGTTGAAGAATACAGCTTACCTCAATATCTCCACATTGCCAAGTAAAAAACGGTAAACAAGGGCTTTCACTTGACGATGATAAACCACCACATGCTCCTAATGTAGAGTTGACCATTGTGTGATCAAAGCCTTCGATGTTTTCTAGGGCACGACGACTTCTCCAAAGATCCTGCAGTTTCACTTCCATCAGGCAATGAAGCTCAAAATTAACCAAATTTACAAATAGTTTCATAAGAACTGTACAAACTAACAACAATTGTGAGTATGACACTGTTGTACAAGCAGTAATGAAAATCAACCATTTCTAGGGAACGCTCTTTTCATAAAGGTAAAGAAGGATTATGCGTTACCCCTCTTGAACGAACGGAACATAAATTACATCAGCAGATTCAAACTAACTTACCGGGAGAGACATTGCACAAGCCTTCAGAATTCCTTTACAAGGCATTATGCACACGTCTTCGGATAAGATGGAATCGAGCATCGTTCTTTTACTCCTACAAACAATTTCAAAATTAGAAACACCGATCTAGGTCAATCACCTTTGATAAGGATAAAAATGGTCTAACAGAAAGGCTATGGGTCATTTAAATCGCACTGAGATTTTCTTTCGTTTGCTACAAAAGTGGGCCACTAACGGGTGCTCATATGTGCATTTTTACCGACTTTAAGAATCAGATATCTAGTTGCGTAAAGTTATGGATGAATATGCATCATAGTAATTTCTTAAAAGTTACAGCAATTTCTTACCTGCTCCAAATCTGATTGTTTTGACCCTAGATAATGGAAAAATCGTAATCACGATAAGTTTTTGCTAAATACTCTTGCCTGCTTCAGTTTAATCACATCCAATCGCCCTCTAAGACCTTACTGTTACGGTACGGTGGCACCTATATACCGAAAAAACAGAGTAATGTACAGTTGTACACAAACTACTCAGTATTTGTGCAAGCCATGTCTCAAAATAGGGGGTCCTACATGAGAATTATTTATTCATTCAAATGAATTTTCGCTTATGAAAACTAACTGCTGAGATATATTCTATGCATGTGTAATAGCACTTCATATTTACCAGAACTGCAGGCCCTGCCAAGGAAGCATCCCCTCAGCACCGAAGTAAAATGGCTCTGCTATCAACAGATCAATCTGTAAATAAGACAATAAGTGAAAAGGCGTCTAAATGTGAGGTCAAAATTTTTACAGTAATGAACAACCACCCATCTACTCATTTATTATTTAAGTAATATACTGAAACTAAGTGTAAGCTTTTGATGAGTATCAAAAGTCAGTACAGTCAGCAGAAGGACATATTCAAACTGTGAAGAAGCTGGATTAGGAGCAGTAACCTTCTTTTGACGAGTATCACTCATGGTCCATTGTTGTTTGCTCGGGTTTATAACTTCTAACCGATCCATTGAGTAACCATTTTCATCAGCCACAGTTTGCAAGTATTGGGCACCCTTCTCCCGCAGACCAGGAAACAATGATATTATGTGGGACGTCTTGGAAAGATGAGCAACTGCGAGTGTTAAGAAAACACTATCATCTGCAACAACACACAAAGGAGAGTCTTTCTCTTTCAACTGCAATAAGATGAACTATTGTTAGAATCCACCAACATCATGTGTGTGCACGTGACACACAGATATGTGAACATCTACACTTTTGATAGGAGAGAGAGAAAAGTACAGCATAGTTTATGGCATCTAGCATGGAACGCCTCCAGTATTTATCTCCATAGATTGCAATTCTTTCAGGGGAAAGAGTTATATGCGAGTCATGAGGTCTAAAAGCATGATGATCTGCCTCCGATAGCTGCGACTGAGCCTTAAATTCGTATGAGACATTAATTTCCGTATGTGTGGCATTCATACAAACATCCTCATCTTTGGACACTGGCAAACCTTTCCCTTTGCTGAACCAGACACATTGTTTCCAGTGATCACACCAATCCCTATTACCTACAGTTTATTTTAGAAAAAATTATGCATTTGATTATAATTCCTTTAGCTACATAGGCACTAACATAATTTCCATACATGATAACAAAGAAAATAATGAAACTTACAAGAATATGAAGATGTTAATCCATTGGGTTGAAGCGGACTATTTATCCATTTAGGGGCTGTGGAATAGAAAATCTTCCCTTCTTCGTCAAGCTGAAGTACCCACCTAAAAGATAATAATTAAAAAGCAAAAATTGATTAGGAACGCAATATACGAACATCTAGTTACAGTTTTTCAATAGAAAATCGCTGGAACCTCCAGTATAACATACCATGAAACTACAGCATGAACGGTACCATCATTAGTTGCCTTTACATGCAGCTGGGTTTCTCCATGACTGTCTGGCCGTTTCGAAAAGTCAAATTCAAATATTTTGAAAGGTTCTGACAGCTGGATAAATATGACACTGAGTAGAAAAATAAACATCAACATAGAAATTAACAACGATAAATTATGTTTTTACATATACCAGTTGGATTTCTTCACTCAACGCATCACAATGCATAGCAAACTGCTGCTGTTTGACTCGTAAAATACTCTCTTTTCCCTCTGGAACAAGGCGGATTCCGTCGGCCACATTTGTCTCATTGCTAAACAGATCGTGCAGCTTCCATAGATGTGTGCTTGCAACCAGCTGGGAAGAATTAAAACATTCGGAAGGTTTATAATGATAGTCTCAATTTGTGATGAAATAACAAACATTAGTTAGAAAAAAAGTGACCTGGCCATAGGTAGTTGCTTTGTAAGGTACGGTTTTATAACCTTGGACGAGCAGGTTATCATGTGCATGTTGAAGGGTAGGGATGAGGCCTTCACCTAGGAGTTCCGAGTCAAGTATTTCACTAACCTACACTTGAAATATGTATCTAAGTAAGTATTGATAATTGAAATAAAAGAGTGTGAAGGAAGGAAGTAAAAGGTGTATACTGACTAGAACATCAGCGCGAGAAGGCATGTCAACGCCAACTTGCAGTTCATCCGATCGTTTATTAAAAAGACGTATCTTGCCGTCCATGTTATTGGCGCGCAAAACCTTCTTCATTAATTTGAGCATAGGAAGGTATGACTCGCATGCTGTTACCGTCCCTCTAGACTGTGATGAGGAGGAGGAGGATATGCCCATAGCGCGTGCAGCCATCATAGATAGCAAGCCGGTTCCGGACCTACACAACAAAATGGGAAATATAATCAAAATCAATATTGAATGATCGAAAGTGTGTGTAAAATGAATGAACACTAGTCGTAGTAAAAGGGTGTTTGTTTAAGCTTATATAATTCGCTTCTTGCTTAAGTGGTTTTCGGCTTATGTTTCAAAAGCTCACTTTTTATGGCTTATTTTGAAACATTTCAGCTTATATATAAGCCGAAATGTTTCAAAATAAGCCACGCAAAATGACTAACAAGGTGTTTGTGTAAGCTTATTTGATGGGGCTTATGAGGTTATTGGCTTTTTAAGGTTATTTATCTGTGTAAGCTAAGCTAATAAGCTAAACACCCCCTAATTTGATATCATAGCTATTTGAGCTCAAAATAAGAAAAAACAGTGAGCATATGTATATATATACGAAAAACAATGACCTAGAGAAACTAGCTGGTGTTTAGGTATGAGTTTAATTTAGGAAGTGTTTGTTTCGGCTTATATTTTGACACTTTCCGGCTTATGAAACATAAGGCCAAAACCAAATAAGCCATAAGCCGACTATATAAGCCGAAACAAACACCCCCTAAACGAGCTAGTGAAACATAAGCCGAAAACCAAATAAGCCATAAACCCGGTATATATATAAGCAATATAATGGGGTGTTTGTTTAAGCTTATATGTGGGCTTATTAGCTTATTTGATTTCGGCTTATATTTCATAAGCTGCAATTTTCCGGCTTATTTTGAGACTTTTATACAAGTTTATCATATCATAATAAACTTATATACGCTCAGAAGTCTCAAAATAAGCCGGAGAATTGAGGCTTATGAAATATAAGCCGAAATGAAATAAGCTAATAAGCCCACAATACATATAAGCTTAAACAAACACCCCCTAAATTTGCATAGGTTAATAAGAGAAGAAAGAAGGAAGTTACGGACCCAATATCGAGAACATGAGTATAACGATTAAGGGAGTGTTTGGAAAGAGTGGAATCAATGGCATTGCGATAAGCCGTGTTTCTAGGGGAGTCATTAAGCATGTCAAGGTATGAAGTATTAGCTAACAGCTGCTTATTATTATTAGTTGATAAGAAATCATCTTGTTCTTGTTCTTGAATGACAATCCACTCGGAGTTACCAGTGAGTGGGTCCACCTTCAGCTGGAACATAACACCATTACCACTAGTAGAGCTCATTATTGTCCTCTGGTTATGAGTAAGGAGTTGAGATCCCTTGCAAAGTGAAAAAAAATAAAAAGGCTAGTTCTTATCATCGATTACGCCATTGTCCTCTATCCAATCCCTCCCTTTTTTCTTATTAAATTGTTTTAGATTTTTTGGCCCTTTTAACATGTTTTTTTATTTCACCCCAAAACTTCAAACGTAAATAGCTTTCAAACGACAAACTTTTATAAAAAACCGATTTCACCATAATTTTTTAAATTTGATTCTCTTTAATTTGGTATGCATTTTGATATATAAATCGTAACTTTTTTTTCAAACTTTTTAAGTGGGTGTTGATTTTCTTGAAATTTTTGGTATTTTCGGCTCTAATTTTGACTAGTTTAAAAGTTTTAATTTTACAAAAGTTAAAACATGAAAATTGTAGGCTTTTGACCATTCTTTACTCAGAAATTTGAATCACTCAAATCCGATATGATATGAGTGAGATATTGCACGCTAATGATGGCGTCTTGGGTTATATTTAGGCATACAAAGTGTTTGATAAAATGCCTAAAAGAGATTTTCTTATAAAAGTACATTCAAATGCACTAATTGGTATACCAAAATACATATTTTGTTATCTTTGGTTTATTTTTAACTTATGAACAACCAAATGATAAACCGGGACATTGAACATTGTGACCATAAATAATGAACATTATGATTTTTCGACAATTGATGAACATTATGACTTTTTTTGAATACCGATAAACCGATGAACAAAATTTAAAAGAATTGATGAATATCTTTTTTTATTGGTGAACAATAGTAACTGATGAACAAGACTAATCGATGAACTGATGAACAACCAATGATGAACATTGCGATTTCTTTTAGACAATTGATGAACAATATCAAAAAGAATCGATGAACGCGTTATTTTTTCAAAACCGTTGAACAATATAAAAACAACCGATGAACGTTATAAAAATAGCCGATGAACAATATCAAAATAATCATGAACTAATGAACATTAATAATTTTTTTGAATAACGATAAAAAAAGGACTAACGGATGAACAAGACCGATTGTACCTAAGAGGAACAATGTAATTTTTTATTCGAAAATCATGAACAATTTGTTTAAAAAACCGATGAACAAATGATGTAATTGATGAACATTATAATATAATATCAAAGAAAACTGATGAACATTATAATGTAACATTAAAGAAAACTAATTGATGAACACTGTGACTCAAATAGATGAACATTACGATTTCTTTTAAACAACTGATGAACAAATTTTTTATTGATGAACAATAAAACTGATGAACAACTCGATTTATTGAACAATAAAACCGGATGAACAATAAAACGATGAACAACTCATTTTATTGATGAAATAAAACCGATGAACAAAGTTAAATAGAATCGATGAACAATAAAATCGGATGAACAACTCGCTTTATTGATGAACAATAAAATGGGATGAACAACTCATTTTATTGATGAAATAAAACTGATGAACAAAGTTAAATAGAACCGATGAACAATAAAATCGATGAACAACTCGCTTTATTGATGAAATAAAACAGATGAACAATAAAACTGATGAACAACTCATTTTATTGATGAAATAAAACTAATGAACAAATTTAAATAGAACTGATGAACAATAAAACTGATGAACAACTCGTTTTATTGATGAAATAAAACTGATGAACAACTCATTTTATTGATGAAATACAACTGATGAACTAAGTTAAATAAAACTGATGAACAACTCGTTTTATTGATGAAATAGCTGATGAACGTTATAAAAATAGCGATGAACAATATAAAATAACTGATGAAGTTATTTTTCGAAATCTGAACATTATAATGTAACATCAAAGAAAATCGATGAACAAGATAATGTAACATCAAAGAAAACTAACTGATGAACACTGTGACTCTAACAGATGAACATTGCGATTTCTTTTAGACAACTGATGAACAATAAAACTGATGAACTACTCGTTTATTTAAAACTAAACAGTTAAAAACTAAATCCCGACACGTTTATTTAAATCAAAATCAAAATAGTAGCAATATACTTTTCCAACACTTGTGTGGCCAATTTTCCGTGACTCAAAAAACAAGATAAAAAAATAGCACATTCAGTTAGCATATACTCCCTTTCAGCCACGCCACTTATTTATCCAAAAATAATCACCGGTTCTTCTTTCTTTCCTTAACGACGCACGTTATCACTAAATTCTCTCTATTCATCATCACCATCTTTAACGGCCGCCGAGTTTCAACGTCGCCGAAAACGCTTCGATTACACTAAATTTGATCGATGAGAAATAAATAGGGTAAGATTGTTGATCCGCGGAGACGGTGAGTGTGTGTTTTTGGTGACTGGTGATGGTAGGGACGGTGTTTGAAGATGACGGCGACAATGGTTGTTTGTAACGACAATGAAGGTGGTGGCGTCGTTGATGGTGGTATTAGATCTTATGGCGGTGTTAGTTGTTCGGTGTTAGCAGATCTAATGGTGAGTGTGTGTTTTTTTGTGATTGTGAGAGAAATATGATAAATAGAAAGAGGGTATTAAGTGACGAGAATACCCCTAATGATGAGTGGTCAGATTTTTGAGTGGAGTCCAGATCTACAAATCCAACGGTTAATATTACTTTTTATACTTTTTAAAATTTACTCCCTTTCTAATAGATCCGCTACCTATGAGTAAGAAGAGGGTTTGTTGTCGTTTGAGTAATTATATATTATATATATATACTAATTACAAGGGAAGAAAACAGTAACCACCAAACATTAAATGCAATGTTTCTCAAATTGGCAAAAACAGCCCCTGAGGTTTAAGTGGCGCTGCAAAATTAGTCTTGCATCATTAATTGCTAACTTTCACAACTTGGCAAAAGCGCCCACGAGGTTCAAGTGTCGCAAAGCAAGTCCTTTAGCATTAATTATCTTTGAAAACTTGGCAAAACAGCCCTCGAGGTTTAAGTGTTGTTGCAAAGTAAGTCCTTTAGCATTAATTGCTATCTGTTGCAATTTGGCAAAAATAGTCCCTAAGGTTTAAGTGTCGTTACAAAGTAAGTCCTTTGTAGCGTCAAAATAGTCCCTAAGGTTTTAATTGTATTTGCAAAGCCGGCCCAAACAAATTTTCCCATTCATCGGTTCCAAATTCACGCCTACAAAAGCAATCCCACGCAAGCGCCTTTTCCTACTCGTTGTTTACCAAAACGCACCAGCATACTCTGGATTAATTAATTAGTTGAATCCCTCATGTTTTTACTATGTCATTTCAGCGCTACATCAGTTTTTTTTTTTTTATCTAAGACTAAACACATGATTAGATGTCTGTAGTAAGACGACCACAGTCACAAAAAAAACGTACCTCACAAAAATTAATTAAAAAAACACTCACACACACAAACCATATGCAAACATTGCGACCCAACCAAGTAAAATAAGGGGGAGGGATGCATCTGGTTTGGGTGATGTAGATGGGAAGGGGCGCGGCTAATAGGGTAGACTGGCCTTGGGTTTGGTCTCCATTACCATCAGTTTTACCATTTTTTGTTAAAGAGTTTTTTTTTTTTTTTTTTTTTTCCGAAAATGTATTTAACTTTTTGCATAGACAAAGATTTGTAATATAGTATGTTAACATAGCTTAACTCTAATGTTCGGAACTAATATATCCGAAATTAGTGAAGTCGAGATCTATAAATTATGAGGATGAAGTCTAGAATTAGAGAAGTCCACCATAAGCTTATGTCTTATGTCCATCCTGAACTAACGTCTATCCGAGACTTATGTCTCATGTCCATCCCGGACTTACATTATGTTCATCATATGTCCATCTTAGGTTTATGTCCATCCCAGAGTTACCGTTTAGGTCCATTTTGGGCCATACGTCCATGGTATGTTTAATTAACCTGTAACAAATTTACATATAAACCTTTAACAATTAATTGTTGCCATTTTAGATAAATAGATAACGGAAAATGATTGTCATGCCTAAATGGCATGACTAATTTTAAGCCTAATCCACTCAACATATGACAAGTGGAGTATGATATTTCTCTCTCCTCATGATAGCTTTTGATTAGTACAAGTGTTGTAATCTAGTTGTTAGGCATGAAATTAGGCATGTCAATCATTACTCATAGATAACGAGGTTAAATGATGAAAGGGTAAGTATAAGAGAGAAAAGTATAGATGGATAATAGTAGGAGGGGTGGAATTGAATAAAGCTGAAAGATGAATGCCCTAACTAAACAAAACAAACTCTTTCTTCTCCGATGGATCATAGGAGGATAATGTCAGCATCATCATCATCGTGCATCTTTTGTAACATCATCATTTCCAACAATACTTCTACTAAGCTCCTCCACACTGTATTGTTTATCTCATCTAACTTTAATACATATTTTCATTTATTTTTAATTAAATTAAATTAATTGCAGGATGACAAGGTTGTTGCTTTTCAAGACATTAATCCTTCCGCCTTTAAGTTAGTTACTACTTACTTAATTAAACTGTCAATTGGTTGGTTGGTTGGTATCTCATCTAATTTTCTACAAATAATCAACTCATATAGTGAAATAGTTTAGAAAATTAGACTAGATACCAATTCACAAATAATCAACTCATATACTGATTCCTAGTATATTAGTTAGGACTTAGTCGTAGATGAGGGGCGATGGAGGAAGGAAACCAACTAGCAGAGATGACTCGTGCAGGTCGACTTTTGCCTACACCGACAAGTTTCGGCCAACTGACATGAAACTATTAAAGTGTCCCCTGTCTAAACAAGTCTCTTTACTTACATTGTGTTATAGGGATTTGGGAAGTTGTGAGATTGTGAACCATTTTTTATTTTGTTTTAGTTTTCCCTTTTGTTTAATCGATGTTTTTAAACTTCGTAAAGCGTATATATATATAGACAGACAACTTTTTTGCTCGTTTTAATTGTTTTAACTTATTTTTTGTGACATAATTTTAGCAATAGAATTTAGTTTATTAGTTATGGTTAATAAATGAACATGGAGATCCTTCTTTTCTAAACGACACCCAATTTTTAAGGCCGCCCGTTTTGTTCCATGCCCTTTTGACCCGTATTTCAACTTTGCCGTTTAGCCCATGCCTGTTAGGACCCGAGCCCGTTTGGTCCGTTGCACGAGCCCGCCCGACCTGCCCATTTTGCCACCTCTTTTGCCTAACAATTTCCATGCTGACTGACCTAGAGGTGTCTAGTTAAACAGTCTTCATGTCCAATTTGGAAAACAAACCCGTCTCGAAACAAGTCTCTTTCCATGGTTTTGTTTACGATATAAATTGACCGAATGGATTGATACTTTGATGATAGGCATTACTTGGTGATCCCTGTGGAGCACATTGCCACGGTCAAGGACCTTCAACGCAAGACACAAGACTATTCTTTGGGTATATTACTCTTCCTCATATACTAAGCGCTAAGTTCTGAATGTTATATCTTTCAACTTTTCTTGTTCATTGGTTGATTCCAGTTATCTTAATCTCTAGTCAGTCACATGCTAGATGTCGGCCAGATGCTGCTGACAAGATATGCACCTAATTCTACTCAGTACAGGTAACAGCTTCATGAATAGCATGTCTGCTTTACTTTAAGACGCTGCACTTTACAGATGCCTAAACAATCACGACATTTCATGAAACTTGTCTAAAAGCTTTATACGTTTTGTTTAACTTGTCTACTGCTAGTGAAGGACATGTTTTCAACCCTTATTAATCTAATCAGACAAATCACTAATTAGATGATTTGAAAGAAAGAAGCTGTATTATCCTTTTTCTGCATGCATTAATCTTGCTGATCATTATATTTGAAGCAGATTTGGTTTTCATCAGCCTCCCTTCAACAGCGTAAACCATCTCCATATGCACTGTTTGGCACTTCCATTTTCACCCAGGTCTGCACATTTTGTTTCATTTTCATATGATATTCTTAACCTTTTTTCCGCTTCTTTTAATGGTTAATACTTTCCAAAACAAACAAGTCTGCAAACAACCAGTTTAATTATTCAAAAACTTAAAATAGGTGGAAAAGGGTGAAGTACTCATCTTTGGGACCGCTAGGTGGATTTATTGAAGCCCGAAAACTGTTGGAAAGATTGAAGCCATAATTTAACTCTACGTCACTAGCAAGTTATTCACAGGTCCTCCACCCGCTAATAATCAGTTATATGAATTCTCTTATCTATTTATTGGCCATAATGCATACAAATGCCTCCTCTGAAAGGATCATTGCCATACCATACTACATACAGATGTGTATCATATAAATTACTTGAATTTGAATTGATTTGCATGCCATTGAAAAGGATCATGGCTATAATACATACAAATGCTTCAACCAAACTATAAAGCTTGTTACATACCTTAGTTAACCTAACCTGTCAATACTTGCATTCAGGTTATTTCACATTGGGCATATAGTTCATATGATGAACTCACATTGTTAGAAGTTTAATATATTGGTCCCTATAAGGCGCCTATAACAACTGATGCTTTTTGCAAGGAAGTTGAATATGTAGTTTGATTTTGACTATCACGGGCAATGTCCTAAGTAAAAAAGAAACAGACACTCTGTTAGTGGCCTAATCTAACTCGGACGATATATACAAGGAAATCTAGTATGTAAGCTAGGCTTTGAATAGAAAGGAGTTCGTAGTTTAGAGTGAAACTTTTACTAGACAGCAACTGAAATGAAAACAATCAATCACATTACGGAGATGAAGAAAAGAGAGATATATTCTAGAAAAAGCAAGTTCTTATATACAATATCACATGGGAGATCCCATTAGCTAAACATAAATGCACTTCTCGAATATTCGTTGTACTTCCAATCTCTAATGTCAGTTTGATTCTAGTGGAACTTGGTCTCATAACCTTTGTTTTGAAGATACATTTGCACCCTTTTCCAAAGAAACTTCAAATGCAAGGGGATGAAACTTTTGGCGTAAGCTTATTAATTTTCCATTGTGTTTTGCTAAGCACTATGCACATGAGACGTATAATTCAAACTCAGATCAGACAAATTAGCTTGAACAACATCCAATTAATTAAGCAAACCTAACTGGGTGATTCTGACATATATAGGTGCTGAATGGTCTGATACTTTTGTATCACTTTATTTACAATCGAGTTAAAATCAACGTTTGTGTTATACCTGAATTATATAAAAAGTCTGTTATGTGTGTTAATCGTGATGAATAAAACATTATCTTTATTTGGTTAGTGACATTAAAACTTTAGCGATAGGCTGTGGGCTACTCTTAAGGTCAACATCAAAGTTTTTCCCTCTGATATGTTAAGAGATTAAGTATGGATTTCTACCATATGTGCAGGCAGGTTTGTGTTCGTCTAGCCCTAATACCACAAAGTATCACATGTATAGTGTGTGTTGCACCTAAGGACAGCTCATGCATGCATATTTTAGTGTTGTACTGCTTGCAATTCATTTATAGTTAGCTTCTTTGATGTTAACACAGATGGGCTACCATATAGCATGTACACATCCTAGTGTCTTTTTTCTGGTTACATTGCTTCTTTACTGGTCATGAAAACGTGATCATTTTCCCTTTAGGAACTTTTGTTTGTATTCATACATGTATATGTGGATACTTTGGCCTTAGCAATTCTTGCCTTGCATTTCGTGGTAGGGTTGTGTTCTTCCAGCTTTAATGCCACCGAGCATCACATGTATGGTGTGTATTTTCACACAATTACAGCTCATACCGATATTTGGTCACAAATGTGTTGGCCCTTTTTTTCTTGGAAACCTTTAATTTCTAAATGAGATAGTAGAATATGTATTGCGTATGCATCTTAAAGATTAGCGTTTGCACTGTATTTCTCTCAGCGTATGGGTCATGGGTCACGTTCGAGATTAAAACTAGACGCAGAGGCCCTTTTTGGTCATAGTTTTTGCAGGTAAATAGGCTGTTAGTTAGAGCACTGGTGTATCACTTCAAATTAACTCTCAGCAGGTGAATCCCAAATAGAATAATTAGATGCAAGCACGTTTTATTGCTGTTGTTAAAATGTGATTTATCTTATGTTAGTAAATAAGGCCATCGATTATTGAAAAGATGGTAGAATATGGAAGATGATATATGCATTTCAAAAGACAAATTGAATGTAAAAATATCGCTTTTAGGGGTGTTTGTGTATGGTCATGAAGGGAGGGACACAAGTTCTGTATTACGTGGTGGATGCATTATCATTAGCTGAAGGCTTTGTTAGATGCTACTAGAAAATAAATAAAAGACAAACCATTAGGAATTTCGCATATAGTTGACTTTATATATGGACTTGTGGTCACCACCTTCTTTAGTTAGCAATTATTATGGGTGTATGATTTTTCTGTCAAGTATCCTTTAGGGGGTAGCATTGCAACTTTATAATTTTTATTTCGTGTCAAGAAACTTCACTTGAGCAAAAGCGTGGGGTTTTAAACTTTTGCCACGATTTTGTTTATGGCAAGAGTTCATTTAATAATCTCTCAAGAGTCAAGAGTGAAGAGACATTCAAATTCAGAACTAAATACAACCTTAATATAGGATAATATTATACAGTTCCACAAATCTACCAATAAACGTTATATAATAGTACTTTTGATGAATTATAGTGAGAGTTTGGTGCACAAATGATTAGGTTGATAGAAAACAAGATTAATAATATGACGGGAAGGGCAAGCAAATGATTGTTTGGGTGGTTTTGCCAGCAAATTCATGGAAAAGGATTGGTTTTAAATGCATGGAGACTACCCAACAACTATCTTTCTTTATAGATAGATACATGCCAATCATATTCTTTGTCTCTTGACCCCATACCCTTTCATATATACTTTAGCATTTTTGTATCTTTCTGAAGTTTGTTTCTAGTTACCTTTTTTACTCTATGCCCATAATATGTGACGAAATTGTTTGACAATATGAGTAGTAGGAATTGCTGGATCACTCGTCATCCTACTATGTCTAGGAAGTTAAAACAGAAGGTATTGTTATAGGATAAGCATTTTTCTCTAAAAAAAGGCACTTCGTTTTTGTCGTTTATTGTTTTGCGTTCTTGAGGTTTATAAATATGGTTGTATGGCTCTCTTACTTCAGGTTATAAAAGATATGGCTCATTTAAAAAAATAGAGAATTGACTGAATGTCTATGTATATATGTGTGTAAATATATGGTACTAAACATCAAAATATCGTTTGAATAGTGTTGTCTTATATTTTTATCTTTTTACGGTTTGTATCTATGTGGTCATGGCTGCTTGTTATCATCTCAGTAAATAAAATGAGATATTGTTCTCGGACTACAAATAATATGTAGTTTGGTTAGATATGTCATTTTAGTGACTCCCTAGCTTGAACAATTGCGTTTTTTCTTCTATTAGTGGGGTTGGTAGTATCTCCATTGTATTTTGTTTTTTTTCTGTTTGGTTTTTTTAGAGAATCAGACAAGAGGTTGAAAGCTAGTCATATACAGCTGTGTTTTGGTATCACATGAAAATATGAGGCATGCTTTTCTTTGGTAGATGTCATTTTAAAATGATACAAATATTATCATAACTCACATCTATGTTTATCTTGATGGAATGCTTCAGGTCTGGAGATTATTTTTGCTATAAAACCTCACCATACTATTAACAGAAGGTGATCAGAAAATTAACTTTCTTGCTGTAGTGAAATTAATAGCAACTTTGGTCTGATGCGATGAGTCTTGATATTTTACGGGAATTTTTCTTAATACTAGTCTTGAGCCGAAAATTTTCTGCTATACTTTGAAATAGGCAAACATGAAATGTTTGCCTCAAAATTCGAATGCAAGTTTATCTATTTAAATTCGATATGAAATGATCGTTGCGTGGCTGTCTATTTCTTTTTCTTATGGATGTAGCATACTTTTGAATTCAGTCTTTTTGGTGTAGTGTTTAACCAGTTGTGTGTGCTATTTGACCAAATTACCTTTCAATTGACACACTCCTATTTAACCAGAAGAAGGGTAAGTTGGTCAAATAATACACACAACTGGTCACACGATACATCAAAAAGATAAAATTTAAAAGTATGCTACATCGATTAAAAAAATAAAGAGCTCCATAAAACTATAAAAGACAGCAAGTAAGCTACATTTTCGTGCAATTAACTCAAAAATTAAAAAAGTTGGCATCTAATGTTCATTATATTTGGTGTTTACTTGTTATTAAAGACAACCGCAGACAACTTTTAGATACAAAGCCAAAGTTTATGGACGAAAAATTATTGTATCCATTATTCAATTAGCATAAAGCTATAAAGTCAAGTATGTCTAATTTATCTTTTTATCTTTATGTTACTATTTCTTTTTGTTGTTAAGAAAATCACCCATATTGCATGAATTGTCATTACGCCCCTGTGGCCTTTACGTCCCCGAATAAAAACATGACATATCGCAGCGCAAAAAAAAAGCGTTATATATATACTCACTAAAAACTTTTCCTGAAAACATATTCAAACACCATAAATCATTGTACACTACATATTAAAAACTTATATTCTTGAAAAGTATACAAATATACATGTTTAAACACCATTGTACGTCACATTATAAACTTGTATTTTTATATTATTATTTTTTTGTGCCAAAGGTGAAAGTATTTTTATAATACAGTAAGGTACTTTTATGTTTTTGGTTTGGCGATCATCATTATAATTGTTTATTGGTTACTTTTTTTCTTTAGAACATTATTTGCTAGTTACTGGGTGAAGAGAGTAAACGGTGAAATGACGGTGGTGAGTATGACGACCATTACACCCATGATATGCAAACCATATTTTTTTCACATTTGAAGAATGAAGTACATGAAATCGTTTCCAACCATGTTTCATGTTTGGAGAATTTTTTGAAGCGTTGTTCGATATACTACAAATATTTGAAGGATCATTATTTATCTTTTAAACGTATACGGACTAATGATATATTATACACATATTGTAGAAAAAACTAGTCATTCGGAAAAATAATTCAATATTATAAAAAGGTTTTGAAATTTAGGTTTGAAATACGTGAATCCGACTATCTGAGGCAAGGTTATAAATAGCGCGAAGCATTGCGTGGCGGCATGACAAAGCATCATGCTTTTGTGGCCAAAGCGAAGCTTTTACGTTTATAAGGCGTGACACAAGTCAGCACAAAATATAAAAATATTTATATATTTATATCATATTTCATATATATCAAGTTTATAAAAGGACGTGACATAAGGCGTGACGACGATATGATGTGACGGCATGATCAAGTTTCACACTTTTGCGAGATCTTTACAGGTTTTTTACGAGCCTTTTAAAACCATGATCCGAGAAAGTTTTGAAAGATGAATTTAAATAAAATATGTTACTTTTTTGTTAAATTAAAAAACTTTAGCGGTATAAGGCTAGTCGCGGTCGAAGGGTTGAAATCGGTTGGGCACCATCTTTGACCGATGTCGACATCGGCCATTCCAATTGTGGTGGATCGGTCGCATCATCGGTCGAGGAGAAAAAACATATATATCGGTTGAAATATCGATCGACAGTTTACGCACTAAAATATGTCCCACTTGATATTAAAAAAAAAAAAAAAAAAAACCAGCAACAACTTGGTAATCGACTATGATAACTTGGTCGTGTCTGATAATCGGAGAAAGAAAGCTGATGTGACAAGAATGACCCGGGTCACGATTGGGACTAGCCTAATATCGACGAGCAGAAGAAGGAAAAGAAAGAATGCATACGTGTGGCGCATGAATGCGACGCTTCTGGAAAGTTAACTCAAAAATATATGGGCCCCACTGAAAGAGGTACATATTGGGGTGTACGACCTTACAGTCACTTGACACGTGTACATTATGCCCATGGAGCATGAGCTGGCATATTACCTCATATCCATTACCAAAACCAGTCACTACATTTACTTTCTCACTCCCCCCATCCAAAAATTATCTTCAATTTGGTCATTTATAAGACTCGGTCAAAAACTGTGTTCCAAAAAGTTTGGCCATTTATAAGACTGGGGATAAGATTGCATTATTACCATCAATAATGATATAGTTTTCTCTCCTTAACAAAAAAAATTTCATTAACTTAGTATAATAATACAATTTCGCCACTAAAATATACTCAGTTAAACACAAATATAACTTAACAAAACGTACACAAACACAAAAACAAAAACACACACTACATGACTCGATTTTAGCATCGAGTCTCACAAATTTGCCATCTAAACGCGCGTGCTCTTTGCTTCCGTAATAGAAACAACATGTCTTGCATGCCATCTAGGCAATAAAGACTCGATCGTCCAACATCTATTACGGCTGTTCTAACTTCTAAGAGACGTCATTTGTAGATTTTTAATAAACTGTTTATATAATATTAGTATTTAAAATTGCTTTCGTTTTTATTTAAGAAAATACAAAACTTAATATCGATAGCGAAAAATATGAAATCACAAAACCTTTTATTGGTACAAACATAGCAAAAAGCTTTATCGTTTAAATGTTTTCAAATTGCCATGCCGTAAAATCATGGTCTGAATTAGGGGGTTTCTGCAGGATACCGAGACACTCATATATTTTTTCGATATAGTATTAATTTTTGAAAAAACATCAAATTTTTAAATATATTTTAAATAAACCCGGTCTATCAAAAAGTGTTACTGTTATTTAGTTAATATATTTCGGTCATATTTGATTCTGGTTATATCCTTACATATAGCGCATGTTAAAAATCCTCTTTGTTATCTAGTGCAACTAATCAATCTACCAAATAATGTGAGTGAAGAATTTGTTAATCTGTTGAGATTTAAGTACGTTTTATCTCCTTTTGAGACTTCTTCTTTATATAGGGATATATGTGTTTGATCACCTGTGAATTAAGGAATGTAATTGACTTCAGAAATTTTAAAGGGAAAATTTTTTAAACGAACTATTTCTAGTGTTAGTTTACAGATATAAACCTCGCGTATAGATTTTTCTAAAATGAACTTTTCAATATTATACGTTGAATTCCTGGGCGTGGGCGAGGCGAGAACCTAGGCGAGAGGTAGTTCTGGGCGTGGTCTTGGGCGAGGGCCTAGGCGAGATTGGTCTGCCAGGTGTGTGTCTGAGCGTGGAGTTAAAGCTTGGGCGTGTGTGCGGGCGTGAAGGTGAGCTAGGCGTGGTACTTATTTCTTTATCCATCTCTGTGTAGTCATATGCATGCTAAGATTGGTTTCTGAATATTGTAACTTGATAATTACTTTGGAATCTTTATCTACAGTTTTTTATGAAGAGAATATTATGTCGCTAGAGGACTCTAGCAACTTCAAGAAAACCAAAAGCAGTGAGCAGGTTCTAAGAGCATGGGGTATGGTTCTCGTTGGTTTTCGCCATTGTCTAGGTGGCAGCTCGCCACTTGATATCTTTTCTCGCCGTGACACCACAAGGACTCGTCACTGTGGTTTTCGTCGTTCAAACGAAATGAAAAGGACAAAAACATTTGCTCCTCGCCACTTCATGCCACCATACCAAGGGTCCATATTTTGCTCCTTGCCACTTTGCATTTGTTTTAAAAACAATGGTTATATGTTTTTAAAAAAATAAAATGAGGGTGGGTGGGACCCAAGTGAAGAGAAGTGAGTAAGTTGTGATTGGGGGGTATTTTTTTGTTAGTGTGTTGGAGTGATGTGGAGGTGATGTGGCACACGTGGGGCCCAAGTGAAGAGAAGTGGTGTAGTCACCACACCCTTTGCTCTAAGTAAGCTATATGAAAGTTTTCTACACGTGGACAACATGAAATGATGCATGCATTTGCGTTGATAGTCAAAAGACATGTTGTTTTTGTCCGCATCTTGTAGACATTTTTAAATAGTTTCCAATAATATATGAGTAAATTTCTGGGCGAATTGTATACAAGCGAATGAAAAGGTGATGTGACATGTTTAGTTCAGTTTTGTAATAAGTAGGAAAATGGTTTAAATTCGTAAAATGAGTATGTAAATGGGTTAATTTTAAACTATGTCTTAAAAATAACACTTCAACCTCAGAAACAATGAAACAAAAGAGTAAAATATACATTTTGCCTAATTTGTGTCTTTGTGAGTTGTGACATTAAATTTGAGGTATGATAACAACAAGCGAACTAAAGTATAAATTTGGTGTTGATAGACGTTATCTTTGATTTTCAATACTCACGTTTTTTGAACAAATTGTTAATGTTAATAAATTAAGAAGAAAAAGCATTATAGACCAAGCTACGCTTAGGCTGCCTCCAGTAAGGGGCTTCAATCCCCTTACTTTTCACTGTCACGCCAGCTTTCTCTCTCCAGCAACTTTCAGGCGATTAGGTGCTCCAGTAAAGGCGACCAAGTTCATTTTAAACAAAAAAAACAAAAAAACATTTTTAACACAAAATAAAATTTCATTAATAATTAAAATGTTACAATACTAAATAAAAACAATAATATATTAAATATAAAAACAATACGAAATACATAAATCATAAATCTAATCTGAATGCTCCCCGCATGCAGAGTCATACGAGGGAGTACGAGAACCGGCAAATCCCTCGAAGCGAGCCAAATCTTCCTCGTCTAGCAGAGGTTCCCCCGGTAGCTCGAAGTTGGTAGTTCGAAGTTGATGCACCTACACCATCGTTTTGTTCTCCGATAGCTCCAATTGATTTTGGTGCTGACGTTGTCCGTTATCTTTTGAACACACCGCCACAACTTGTCAGCAATCTCGCGATCTTTGCGGGCTTGATCTTTCAAAAATTTGTCGATCACAACTTTTCGTTCAGCGTAATGTCGTTTGCAACTCTTGTAGTTTTCTCTCATCTGCTCCTTCTTCGCCTTCGCCTGATCAAACAATTCGATGACGCTTATAATAGCGTTTTTTGAGCCTCATCGCCGTTATTGCATTGATTTTGAACGTACACTTGCATATCTTCAACAGAATGGGGGAGACGGCAAGCCATATTAAATCTTGTGTTGAGAAATATTTTGAGTTTGAATTGTGTGAAATAGATTTGTGAATTGAAGTGTGTTTGTATTGTGTATTTATAAAGGTTAATTTTTTATTTTTTATTTTTCTTTTAAAACCGTTGCAAAAAACGGTAATTTTTTTGAAATAAAAGCTTTAAACTCGATTGTGATCGCGACCAAGTGGACCTATTGTTTTGGCGATCGACTGGCTTCACAACAAGGAGGATCGAGTGTGCAGTCGATCGAGCATGCAGCCTTAACAAAACACAAGATTTATTATGTACAAATAGTCAAAAGGAGCAAGCATTATTTTTCCCACTATATCTACTAATTCAATTATTATCTTCCTTTTGCTATATCTACTAATTCAATTATAATCTTCCTTTTTTTTAGCATTATAGAATATAGATCGTGGACCGGACTGAACTGAGAAATCGAATTGAACATATTTCGGTTCAGTTCTCGGTCCAGTCTTTTCTTCATTTTAATTTTCGGTATGATTCGGTCCGGTTTTGTGCACAACCGACTAATATACCTTGTTGACCGGACTGTACCGACTCAGACCTAAACCGAACATTTTGGTCCGATCCTCGGTCTAAGCTTTTGAACCAAATCGTTTTTCGGTCTGGTCCGGTCTTGGACCGATGCGGTTTTTGGACCGTGCTCAGTCCTAATTCATGGGTACATTTATAGATTAGTGGCACCATCTTAAGCTATTTTATCAGTCTTTGAACAATCTGTGAATAAGAAAAGATAGTTTTTATCGTTTTATGTTTTGTATTTTCTGTCTTTTAATACTTTTCACTTTATCAAACTTTATATTATATGTTCCATTCTTTCAGTTTTATTGTTTTATAATAAAATTTAAATTATAAAAAACAAAAAATAAAATAAAATAGAAGTGCCATTATTTATTTAGGTGCATGTATAATCTAAGCCATCTTTTTATCGACATGGATAGACTCATTGTTGTTAGATGTCGATTTTGAGTGATAATGTGGTATCTAAAATACTACCTCCGTCCCAAAATATAAGTCCACTTTGCAAATTTTTGATGTCCCAAAATTAATGTTCACTTTCATTTTCAACCAATCAAAATGCTTGTAAGTGGGTGAGAATTAATTTTGATTGGTTAATATTGTAAGGGGCCCTACTTTTCTTAAATTTTGTGAAATAAAAAAGTGGACATATAATTTGAGACGGAGGGAGTAAAGGTTTAAAAGAGGAGTGATACACCCACTCAAATTTATCCACAAAAGAATCTTACACGCTGAGGTGGCGCCGGATGATTGGTTTTTTGTGAGAGCACTCCCACATAAAACCAATCATTCAGCACCACCTCAGCGAGTGAGATTCTTTTGTGAATTAATTTGAATAGACGTAGCATTAGTGGGTCTAAAAATAGCTTATAATAATCCAGCTGTATGCGTTTAAAATTATATTGTAAAAAAGAAAATAGTTTGATAGGTAGTAACTAAAGGGCACCAAATTAACGTTCCACATAAACCTTCCCTTCTTCCTTCCTTTAAAACCCCGTCATCCTAGCTAGCTCCTATTCACTTCCATCACAAATGGCTCATCCTCCTCGTTCCTCTAGTTTCATTTCTTGTTTATTTCTCATCACTTTTTTAACATCAACAACAAGAACATGTTGGTCCAAATCATCACCACTTGTATTCCCACTCACTCATACTCTTTCAAACTCAAAACTATTCAACTCATCAACTGACCACCACCTTCTCAAATCCACCACCACACACTCCACTCACCGTTTCCAAAAGCACCATCAGCAAGTCTCAGTCGCTCTGTCCCCTGGTAGCGACTACACCATGTCCTTCTCTCTAGGCTCCAAAACAACAGTCACTCTTTACATGGACACTGGGAGTGACATCGTGTGGGTCCCATGCAAGCCCTTCACTTGCATCATGTGTGAAGGCAAATCCGACCCTAAAGCAACTCCTTCCCCACATAACATAAAAAACTCTTCCTCAGCTTCACCTGTCACGTGCCAGTCACGTGCATGCTCTTCTGTCCATATCTCCCAACCTTCTTCACATCTTTGTGCTATGGCTAGATGTCCTCTAGACTCTATCGAGATGTCTGAGTGTCAGAACTACACGTGTCCTTCTTTCTACTACGCCTACGGTGACGGCAGCTTTATAGGGAAGCTGTATGAAGATGTTTTGGAAATACCCATGTCGGCGCCGCCTTCTTTGACCGTTGAGAATTTTACTTTTGGCTGCGCTCATGAGTCGCTTGCTGAGCCGGTTGGTGTAGCCGGGTTTGGACGTGGAGCTTTGTCGTTGCCGGCTCAGCTCGCGGCTTACTCGCCTCATCTCGGCTCGCAGTTTTCCTACTGTTTGATTTCTCACTCTTTTGACTCGACCCGAGTCAGACAACCGAGCCCACTCATTTTGGGCCGACGCGTTGACTCGCCCCAAGTCAACGAAGAAGTCAAAGTCAAAGGGGATGACTTTGCCTACACTCCTATGCTTGAGAACACAAAGCATCCTTACTACTACTACGTGGGGTTAGAAGCTGTTACCGTGGGTAAAAAAAGAATTACCGCGCCGTTAAATATGAGGTCCATTGACCGAAAAGGTAACGGTGGAATGGTGATTGACTCGGGTACTACCTACACCATGTTACCCGAAGAGCTTTATAATTCGGTTGCGGGCGAGTTCGGGAAACGGGTCAAGTCGGGTTATAAAAGGGCTAGGGAAGTCGAGGACAAAACCGGGCTGAGCCCGTGTTACTACACGGGTCAGCCCGTATTAGTACCGCAACTAGTGTTGCATTTTGGGGGGAACTCGAGTGTGGTGATGCCTAAAAAGAATTATTTTTACGAGTTTACGGATGGTAAAAAGGTAAAAAGGAATGTGGGTTGTATGACTTTGATGAATGCGGGTTATTTTCCGGATTCGGGTGGGCCGGCCGGGTTGTTGGGTAATTACCAGCAACAAGGGTTAGAAGTGGTTTATGATTTGTTGAATAAACGGGTCGGGTTTGCTAGAAGGAAGTGCTCATCTTTGTGGGATACATTGGGTTGACTTTTGAAGTTGGTGAGATTGACCACACGTGCATTGTATTTATTTATGGAAACTTGTAATTTTGTAAATATTGAGGGAAGAAAGAAGGTTGTACTTGTACAGGCTGGCATCTTATCACTTTGCGTTATATATTTACACTTGAAAAGTAAGCTAGTGACACAAAGTAACTTTGGAACTGAACCATATACTATTCAAATCATAGTTTAAAAAAAAAAACTTGTGCAAGCATGTTTTTTAAACCGGCCGGACATAGAACCGGTTTTTTCTCTGGTTTCTAGTTGAACCCGATTTTCTCAGGTTCTTTTTATTTAACCAATTGAACCGGCCGGTGCTGCTTCTAGTTGAAACAGTTGTACAAGTCTTAGTGGAAACTAATTGAATCACATTCATGTGCTATCATATCATACATCAACTTTCTTAATGAGATTTGTTTCAGTTTAACTTAATATTCAAGTCTGAATCATGTGGTTACATAAGTGATAAGCTAGACATCCAAAACAATAAAACAAGACTTTAATTGTTGAATGGCCTTTTTTTTAATGACATTATTAAGTATGACTTCATAAAAGAACAAAAAAATTGGGTGATGCAAGTGAGTTATTGGGATGAATGGGTTAAAATTGAAAGCCCAAAAATAGGGATGGGCAGAGGAAAGAAACAACTGTTAATTAGTCGCCTCACATCCCAAAATCTTATACGTAAGAATTGGTCAGCTACCTTCACGCTTTATCTCATGCCCTCACTAAAGATCATGTAAGATATGCATGATGAACTGACAAAGAAATGTTATATCCAGAAAAGGGTTACAAAAACAAATCCACAAATACATGTTTTACGGAAATATGGTGGATGAAAATGATGGAAAAAAATTTTTGGTGCAAAAGGGTGAAATATATTAATACCACAACGTTAGATGGAAAAGAAATTATCATACATCATTATTGGTTCAACTCTCTTGTCATGTCGATGTGGTGTGTTGATATATTACCAACCATGTTATAGGTAGATAGATCGGCTTATTGGGTAAATTAGGTTTGTCAGATTAAACAACAGTCGTTATGGAAATTCGATTGAAATAAAACTTGTTTTAAAGTTTTGTGTGCCCATTTTTTTTAAAGGGGTTTTTGCATATATATCATTTCGAAAATGCAAAATTGCATTTATATCCAAAGCATGCATAAAAACAATTGTACTATGTGCATAAAAAACTTGTAAAAGGGTATATATGCAATTATTCACTTTGGGAGGGATATATATGCATTTTTGACTTTTTTAAATTAAGACAAATTTAGTAAACTTTTATGTCTATAAGTGTTATAATCTCGTACATACGCGAAATGGAATTAATAAAAGTTAATTTAATCTCAAAATAATATTTAAAAGAGTGTTTTTAATAGTGGCTGATGTTTTGTTGGTTTTATTGGCCTTTTAGCTTTGTTTCTTTCTTGAAGCCGTTAATATTATCTCAGTCTTTAAAAAAAATCAAATCCAAGTCACGTGTATTGAACATCTTAATAACATGTGCTTCAACTTAATATTAATGACCCGTACGTAAACATAATTTTTAGTAACATGATAAATTTAAGAGAAAATTACTTAAATGGACTGTCAGAGTTTTACTTGTCTTCAGAGAGGACGATTTTTTTAACTTTTTTAAAATGTCAAGATTCTTCGTGCCTAGTTATAACCGAAAATAAAACACACACGTGTCACCATTTTAATTAAACAAGAAAACGAAAAAATAAAATAAAAAAGGCATTTCGTGCCTAAGTTTAATCGAAATCCAAATAATCCAAATCTTCTACTATTTGGTTCCACTTTATACTATTAACATTTACAAAAAAAATAAATTAAAAAACGAGGGGCATTTCGAGCCTAGTTATACCCGAAATGAATAAAATAGAAAAACAAAATTTAGTTGCTTAGGAATTTGTGCACCATTTTATTTTTAAGGGTTTAGGGTTATGTTTGTTTAGTGTTTGGAAATCTAATATTTGCAATCTTTAGACATAATTTAGCATATATATATATATAAATATATATATATATATATATATATATATATATATATATATATATATATATATATATATATATATATATATATATATGTTGAAAATATTTTGTTGGTTGTATGTTTTGCGTCCTTTCAAGAGGTCTTCGCAACCGTCTAATAATTGTTGAAATTGTAGTTAGTATGAATGAGATATTGAGTCTCAAAGTGAGTCGCTTAAATGTTTTGTTGGTTTAGGGTTTACGAAAGTTAATTTTCACAATCTTTTGACACGTTTTAGCATATATACATATCAGGTGTCTCGTGGATTTAGGTGGCGTACCATTACCAAAGAGACCCTCAAACACACACATAATATACATATGTATAAGTAGTGCATGAATTAATTAAGTTCGAGTCTTATATTGTGTTCATATATATAATAGAAGTGTATAAAATTTGGTGGCCCTCGTCAAGCAGTGGCCCGTGCAATGCACCTCTTGCACTCCCCTAAAGCCGACCACGATACATATATATATATATATATATATATATATATATATATATATATATATATATATATATATATATATATATATAGGGACCTTTTTTTGAAGCGCATTAAGTCGCGAGAACTATGAGAACCCTCCTTCTACCATTGGATTAACATGATCTATGGTTGAGATTGAACAATGGCATTTTTGTAAATAAATGGAAATTGATTTTCCTGGAAATAATAATAAAAGGGTATAAATGGTATTTGACTTTTAGTATTTGTGATAACTGCATGCTTGTTTTTAGGATAATAGAGATCATATTTTTATATTTTCCATAATTGTGGCTTCTTAAAACACCTAAAAACATAAACGATCATCATATCTCACCTACAAAAACACACACGATCATCAGATAAAAAACTAAACCACAAAAACATTGCTGCTTCAATCCGTCAATTTACCAACAATGAGGACTAATTTCTTTAACAAAAAGAACCAATGATAACAAAGGTATGATTTGATTCGTTAATTATACATTTTGAAGTTTATGATTATTTTTTCTAAAAGTTCTTTGTTGAGAAAACGGTTAATCATGAAACATCTTTGTTTTGTATAACTGTGTTGATGGTTTTTTAGATTTTTTATGGTTATTTGTTATAATCGAATGTGGTAGATAAGTAAGATGAACAATGATGTTAATTTATGATTGTTATAATCGAATGTGGTTTTGATAAAGGGTTATTGTTCATGTGTTGGGGTTTTGATAAGGGTTGTGTACAGGGGTGTTTTTGTGCGAGGGGTGTTTGGATATGTGGTTTTGATAAAGGGTTATTGTTCATGTTTTAGGGGTTTGATAAAGGGTTGTGTCTGGGGTGTTTGGATATGTGGTTTTGATATAGGGTTATTGTTTATGTTTTAGCGGTTTTGAAAACGGGTTGGTGTACAGGGGTTTTGAAAAAGGGTTGCCTAAGATTGAAAAAAATAGATAAAGGATTGTTTCTATTTGTTTTTGATTTGTTTTTCAGAGGGTGTTTGTAAAGGTTTGTGAAGGTCTTTGTACAGGGGGTGTTTTTGAACGAGGGGTGTTTGGATTTGTTTTGTGTACAGGGGTGTTTTTGTACAGGGGTGTTTGGATATGTGGTTTTGATAAAGGGTTATTGTTCATGTTTTAGGGGGTTTGATAAAGGGTTGTGTACAAGGGTGTTTGGATATGTGGTTTTGATATAGGGTTATTGTTTATGTTTTAGCGGTTTTGAAAAAGGGTTGGTGTACAGGGGTTTTTTTGTACAGGGGTGTTTTTGTACAGGGGTGTTTGGATTTGTTTTTGTACATGGGGGTTCATAAACAGGGGTGTTTGGAATTGTTTTTGTACAGGGGTGTTTGGATTTGTTTTTGTACATGGGGTTTCATAAACAGGGGTGTTTGGAATTGTTTTTGTACAGGGGTGTTTGGATTTGTTTTTGTACATGGGGGTTCATAAATAGGGGTGTTTGGAATTGTTTTTTTACAGGGGTGTTTGTAAAGGTTTTTGTACATAGTATATTACGTTATTGTTTAGTAGTTAATGATGTATTTGATGAATATTAGGTATGAAGAGGAAACAAAGGAGCTTAGAAAAGGAACCAATTGCAGATGATGAACCAATTGCTGCTGATATAAACATAGAGGAAGAGGATTCAGATGACGACTTCGTTAATGCACCCTGGAATAAACGGGTTTACGGATGTGGTGATGCCTAAAAAGAATTATTTTTACGAGTTTACGGATGGTAAAAAGGTGAAAAGGAATGTGGGTTGTATGACGTTGATGAATGCGGGTTATTTTCCGGATTCGGGTGGGCCGGCCGGGTTGTTGGGTAATTACCAGCAACAAGGGTTAGAAGTGGTTTATGATTTGTTGAATAAACGGGTCGGGTTTGCTAGAAGGAAGTGCTCATCTTTGTGGGATACATTGGGTTGACTTTTGAAGTTGGTGAGATTGACCACACGTGCATTGTATTTATTTATGGAAAGTTGTAAATATTGAGGGAAGAAAGAAGGTTGTACTTGTACAGGCTGGCTTCTTATCACTTTGTGTTATATATTTACACTTGAAAAGTAAGCTAGTGACACAAAGTAACTTTGGAACTGAACCATATACTATTCAAATCATAGTTTAAAAAAAAAAAAAAAAAGACTTGTGCAAGCATGTTTTTTTTAAACCGAACCGGACATAGAACCGGTTTTTTCTCTGGTTTCTAGTTGAACCCGATTTTCTCAGGTTCTTTTTATTTAACCAATTGAACCGGCCGGTGCTGCTTCTAGTTGAAACAGTTGTACAAGTCTTAGTGGAAACTAATTGAATCACATTCATGTGCTATCATATCATACATCAACTTTCTTAATGAGATTTGTTTCAGTTTAACTTAATATTCAAGTCTGAATCATGTGGTTACATAAGTGATAAGCTAGACATCCAAAACAATAAAACAAGACTTTAATTGTTGAATGGCCTTTTTTTTAATGACATTATTAAGTATGACTTCATAAAAGAACAAAAAAATTGGGTGATGCAAGTGAGTTATTGGGATGAATGGGTTAAAATTGAAAAGCCCAAAAAATAGGGATGGGCAGAGGAAAGAAACAACTGTTAATTAGTCGCCTCACATCCCAAAATCTTATACGTAAGAATTGGTCAGCTACCTTCACGCTTTATCTCATGCCCTCACTAAAGATCATGTAAGATATGCATGATGAACTGACAAAGAAATGTTATATCCAGAAAAGGGTTACAAAAACAAATCCACAAATACATGTTTTACGGAAATATGGTGGATGAAAATGATGGAAAAAAATTTTTGGTGCAAAAGGGTGAAATATATTAATACCACAACGTTAGATGGAAAAGAAATTATCATACATCATTATTGGTTCAACTCTCTTGTCATGTCGATGTGGTGTGTTGATATATTACCAACCATGTTATAGGTAGATAGATCGGCTTATTGGGTAAATTAGGTTTGTCAGATTAAACAACAGTCGTTATGGAAATTCGATTGAAATAAAACTTGTTTTAAAGTTTTGTGTGCCCATTTTTTTTAAAGGGGTTTTTGTATATATATCCTTAAAAAAAATCTGATTTTATATCCAAAAGCATGCATAAAAACCATTGTACTATGTGCATAAAAAACTTGTAAAAAGGTATATATGCAATTATTCACTTTGGGAGGGATATATATGCATTTTTGACTTTTTTAAATTAAGACAAATTTAGTAAACATTTAGAGTAAACTGCAAAAATCATCCCTGTGGTTTGTGTATTTTTGCAAGAATCATCCCTATCTCAAACCTTCAGCATTAACCATCCCCAAGTCCACAAACGTTTAGCAATAATCATCCCTGAGCACTAACGTCGTTAGTTTTACCAGTTAAGTGTTAAATAATATTTTCCTGTTAGTCCCTCCGTTAATATTTTTGCACCGTTAGTCCTCATTTTACGTTTTCGTCACTTTTTATTTATTTTGTCCGTTTTTACTCGTTTTATATCGTTTTCCGTTTTTATCCGTTTTTATTCATTTTGTTTTAGTCCGTCATTTTAAGTTTTCGTCCGTCAAGTTTTTACTTTTACGTTTGCCGTTTTAGTCCGTTTTTATTTTTCGTCCGTTTTTTCGCTTTCTCGTAGTTTATGCTTCGTCCGTTCTTTTCACGTTTTGCCCGTTTTAAATCGTTTTCGTCCATTTTATATGTTTCATCGCTTTTTATCCGTCTTTTTTATGTTTTCGATCGTATTTTGAGTTTTTCCGTTTTATCGATTTCGTCCATTTTTTAATGCCATTTTGTCCATTTTTACGGTCCTCATCCTTTTTTACGTTTTAATTGTTTTTCACGTTTTGTCCGTTTTTATGCTTTCGTCCGTTTTTTTACGCTTTCGTCCATTTTTTTACGTTTTTGTCCGTTTTAAATCGTTTTCGTCCACTTTTATATGTTTCATCTGCTTTTTATCCGTTTTTTATGTTTTCGTCCGTATTTTGAGTTTTTTCCGTTTTATCCGCTTTCGTCCATTTTTCTACTGTTTTTGTCCATTTTTTACGGTCTCATCCCTACGTTTTGTCCTTTTTAAAACGTTTTGTCCGTCATTTCGTTTTCGTCCCTTTTTTATGCTTTCGTCGTTTTTTCGCTTTCGTCCGTTTAGTTTACGTTTTTGTCCGTTTTAAATCGTTTTCGTCCATTTTTATATGTTTCATCTGCTTTTTTATCCGTTTTAATGTTTTCGTCCATTTTTGAGTTTTTCCGTTTTATCCGATTTCGTCCGTTTTATGTTTTTGTCCATTTTTTACGGTTTTAGTCCGTTTTTATATGTTTTCGTCCATTTATGTGTATTCATCCGTTTTTTACGTTTTTATGTTCTCATCCATTTTTTTACGTAATAATATGGACAAAAATATAAAAATGAATATAAGCGGAGGAAACATATAAAACGAAAAAACGAAAGAAAACGAGTAAAACGGACAAAAACGTAAAAAGACGGCGTAAAAAGGAAAGCGTAAAACGGACAACGTTTAAAAAACGGACGAAAACGTTGTGAAAAACGGACGAAAATTAGCGTCGTAAAAAATGACGGGACGAAACGTAAAATATGGACGAACGAAGTAAAATGGATGAGACCGTAAAAATGGACAAAAAACATTAAAAAACCGGACGAAATTATAGTAAAAACTCAAAAAACGGACGAAAACATAAAAAAACGGATAAAAGCGATGAAACATATAAAATGGACGAAAACGATTTAAACGGACAAAAACGAAAAAATGGACGAAAGTAAAAAACGGACGAAAATAAAAAACCGGACTTAAAACGTAAAAATGAGGACCAAAACGTAAAACGGACGAAAACGTAAAATGACGGACGAAAACATACAAAAATGGATAAAAACGGACAAACGGATAAAAAGTGGACGAAAACGAGTAAAACGGACAAAAACGTAAAAAGTGACGAAAACGTGAAAATGAGGACTAACGGTACAAAAAAATATTAACGGAGGGACTTACGGAAAATATTATTTAACACTTAACTGGTAAAACTAACGACGTTAGTGCTCATGGATGATTATTGCTAAACGTTTGTGGACTTGGGGATGGTTAATGCTGGAGGTTTGAGATAGGGATGATTATTGCGAAAATACACAAACCACAGGAATGATTTTTGCAGTTTACTCAAACATTTATGTCTATAAGTGTTATAATCTCGTACATACGCGAAATGGAATTAATAAAAGTTAATTTAATCTCAAAATAATA